>QLTV01001483.1:6611233-6619203 GCA_003457575.1 Thermophis baileyi | reverse complement strand
TCCGTCGCTCTGTCTCTCTCCCTCTTCCATCTCTCGCTCTCTCTCTCCCTCCCTCCCTCCCAATTCAGTTTCAGAGGCCCTTTCCATTAGTTTTCTTTTCCTCTCCGAACCATAGCTGTATTTTTCATAAGGGGTTTTATGGAAGATCATTGGATAGACTGAGCAAGGGCAACATTAAGATATCCTTAGAGTTAAAGGAGTTATCTTAAGGAATTGACTTTTCATTGTATTTTAATTCTACATTTGTGAATGACCAGCATGCTACTGCTAGCTTACATTATGTTTTTATTTTGTATTTTATGTTATTTAAATTTGATTTTTATTTCTTTAGGATTGTATTTTTAGTGTGTCTTATTATGAATCACCCAGATAGCCTCTGCTATCGGGCAGTTTACATTAAAAAAAAAAAGAAGTCAGACTGCAACGATAATTAGATATGCTTAAATGACCACTCAGTTACCTATCTTGCTTAGGCCAGTTTAGTTAGTGTTTTGGGCATTATTGTGAATGGTATTGGTATCTACATATTTTTAGATTAGCCTGTTCTGCAGAGAACAACACTTAATTAGAAATCAAGTTTTCATCCTGAATTCTGTTTCTTTACTTGATCTATATTGGTATTATGGAAATGGAGTAATTTGTGCTACCGAAATCATATTGAAAGTCAAGAAGTGAGACAGGCAAGCATAGAACCTGCCTTTAAAGGGATGATGTGGTACCCTAGTTGTGTACTTAGCCATTGGCAGGTCTGATGTCAGTCACTTCAGAGACCTTTAGACCTCCATGCTCATTTACTGCTTAAATGTACCAGCTCTGCTTCTGCATTATGAAGATCATCTGTCAACACTCTGAGATATTCCCCTTTGTTATTAAGCTTGTGATGCTCTACATACTGTCAGGTTTTTTTGCCAATTATAGTTAAAGTACAATAGTGTATTCACTGGATCAAAGCCTCTCACTGGCAGTGGAGGAATGATTTGTAAGTCTTTATTCATCTGAATTGTGCAATAGAATACCTGAGGAATGCAAATAATCTCTCTAAGGACTCAACAGAAAAGCCCTTAAAATGAGTGTAGCACTATTATTATTCGGAATTGGTGTTTTAGCCAAAGTAATTATTTCTTATCTTGTTTCACAGCATTCTTGGTTTTACTTGTGGTGACCATATTTTCCCCCTCTTTTAGAAAAACAAAAACCCTGCACTGGATTTTTAGAAATACTCTAAAACTGTTTTTGTTTTTAATGTGTTTATTTAATTGCTTTGCACTTTGTTTTAAATACAAAGATACTAGGTTGCTATCCAAGGGTTTCTTTTGTGTGTGTGTGTGTGTGTGTGTGTGTGTGTGTGTGTGTATTATGTGTTTGCTTTTAGTTACATGTCATCCAGGGGTTTTTTTTGTGTGTGTGTGTGTGTGTGTGTGTGTGTGTGTGTGTGTATTAAGCGTTTGCTTTTAGTTACAGCTAAAATAGTTGCATAGATTTTAAGAGATTTTTTTCAGAAGTAGTCTGGTAACTCGAGTTGAAATTCACCCCCCTCATGTGTGGAACAGTTCCATGAAACAGACCTCTATCATGCTACGTCACAGTCGGGCTTTTTGGCGGCCACCTAAAACCAAAATTGATCCTTTAACTACAAAGTTCTTATAGAAAAGGAGTGGGGTTACAGGAATTTCAGCAATGGAACCATTTTCCCAATTCATCCCTTTTGTTCATCAGAGTGGAAACTTTCAGTTTTCTTTCTAACGTGTTCCTTATGTTTTGGTGAGGAGATGAGTCTTTTCGCTGTAACAGAAAACTTTGCAGCTGTCCTTTTCTATGAAAATCCCCTAAACATTTACGAGGATGGGAACCAAACCATACATTCAAAACTACGGCCGGCATATCTATTTAAAACTAGCCTGGAACATCTTCTCTGGAGTAGTGAGCAGTATGTATTCTGCAGGGCCCCAGAGTGCAAGTTATTTTCCGGCTGTCTGTAACACCCTTGGGGAACAACAGGTTTCTCTATATATTACCAGAGAAGGCGCAGTAACTTGTGATGCACAGATTCTGAGATGTAGAGATAATGTGGCCAGAGAGAAAAGGGCTATGCCACTTTCTATGGCATTTAAGAGACTATATCTTTGGGGACTGTTAAATATCAAATTAGTGTTATCATCTACTAACTATATACACATAAATTAAAATAATAGTAGCAACTGTGTTCTTTTTGCAGGGGTGGGATACGGCACAAAGAACCTTAAAAATGGAAAACGTGGTTTGAAGCTTTTGCACAGCATTATGTAATACACTCGTGAAACCATGAAACAGAAAACTCTTGAAAGAACTTTTTTGAATTCTTGGTCTCTAAACCCTACTCAGCGGGCGTACAATTAATCTCATAATAGCTTTGATCCCCTGCTATTCTCTTTGACAAATGAGAGTTGATGAACTTGTGGTTTCATTTATTTTGACGTTTGCATTGATTATTTAAAGAATTGCACGCCAAAGTTTCAATTCGTATTGCCAAAATAGCTTTAGCCATAGTCTGAAAACCGCAAAATGAAAGGTCTAAGTATTGAAATACCACACACCTTAAATTCATATATTACATATGGCCCGCAGTTTTGTATCGTTCATAGATCCCAAGTGTAAGTGGAGTTCTTTCCATTCAGCTGCTGGCTTGCCCAACCCCCTCCCTCCTGTTCCAAAGGAAGCCCTGTACAGTTGTCATTGCAGGATTTCCTCTTTTTTGGGGGGGAGCTGGGTTGATTAATTTGTAGAATGAATTGACTCAGCTTTTCAGGATGACCAGAAGCCCCACAATATCTTAGGCAGCGGTGGGTTGCTCCCGGTTCATCCCGGTTCTGCGAACTGGTAGTGGCGGCGGGGGGAGGCTCCACCCACCCGCCCAGGACGCTTCTGCGCATGCGAACCGGTAGCAATGGGTTTTAGAACCCACTACTGATCTTAGGGCTGTGCAAGGGTGATGATGATCTCAAATCAATGTGCAGCATACAGAAAGGGCTTGGTTACAGCTGTATTTCAGTTAAACATAGATTGACTTTGAATAGTGAGTGTTCTGTGTTTGAAAATGCAACGTATGTTGTGATTTGCCGTATTCTTCTCTGTTGTGAATCCTGTAGAGTTCAACCAGTGTATGATGAACAAATAGCTATTTTTCACAGTGTCGCAAACAAAAGCTATAGCACTTTGTGCATAATGTAATGACTGTAAAATCACCCAGTAAATTGTTTGCAATAGCATCTTGAGCTGTGGTAATCACACAATGTGAAGAAGAAACAGAAATGGTTACTTCAGCAACTACTTCCTGATCAGAATTACTAACTTAAGTATGCACAGTGCTAGATACTGACTACTGAACAAATTTAGGTCAAATTGTCTCTGCCACTACAGATACAATAATATTAGTTAGTAAGGGCAACAGGACCCAAATTCTCCCTTTTCCCATTAGGTGACTACCAGTCTTACAAAGCTGATGCTGATACTTGTTTCCTGGTAAGATTTACCTGTTGTCCAAAGCTCTTATCCAGATTACCACAAATGGTGCAGGCACTCATTTGTCCATAAATATGCTTAAAATGTTCTAGCCATCAACTTTCAATGCTTTCTTTTGAGAGCAGGCAACAGAATTGCATTTTTAATGTGTGCCAGTGTGCTCACAGTAAAAAAAAAATATGACAAGGTTATCTTACCTTACCTTAAAATCATGGGTAATATCTTCCTGGACTATTAACACATTGGAATTTTTGAAATGGTTTAATGGGTGCACTCACAAAATGGACACCATGGGAAGTGTGACCTGTGACAAAATGTCTATTGACGAGAAGTCAGAATGTTCCATCTATATTGACTTGTTCTAGTATAAGGTTTATATACAGTGGTACCTTGGTACTCACCATTAATTGGTTCCAGGAGGTGTGATGAACAATGAATACCAAACAAATTTTTCCCATAAGGAATAATATAGTGAGTCACAAGGCAGCTGCCACTGACAAGTTCTAGCTTTTGCATCGAGTACCAAACAAATAATGAGTACCGGGACAAAATGTTTGCATCAAAATGCATTGAGTACTAAATTTGATGAGTTTCAAAGCAGTTGAGTACCAAGGTACCACTGTATAAACTTAACAGTTCTTAAGCAGAACTGTGTATTACCAATGGAATATTCTCTGCTCTGTTTATAACTATGGGTTATAAAGTGTATATACAGAGTGAGATGTCTTTGTTTGGAGAAGAATGAAGTGTGTCTAAGAAGATTAATTGTGTGCCAGCATTTTTAAAAATCTTTTTAAAACTCTTTTGAACTACTGTAGTACTAATAAACAAAAATTGCACACAAATATGTTTCTGAACACTTATTTTTCTACGTATGTTTTAATGTGCTAATCTTGACTATTTTTGTTTACTCTTGTCATATGAGAACATAACCATAGAAAAGTATATTTTGATGTTTGAAAAGATTTTGCAAAATATGTAGACATACGCTATTCCTTTAAAATACTCCTGTTTACTAATGCTCCTTTAAAATATTCCTGTTTACTCATTATTCAGGTGTTGTGGAACCTTCCGTAGCCAGAGTGAGATGTTATGTCAGATGTAGTATAAGAAAAAAATGCTCCCCAAATCATCCCAGTATGGGCTGAATATGTTCAAAAGCAAGTGGCTATGTACTTAATTGTTAAAAAGGACAATAGAAACATGAGGGTGGGGGAAACCTGCCATATCTGGCAAACATCTCTGAACCATCACCAGATGACAGCAAATAGGGTTTTATTTATGTATTGGTTGTCTAGATCAGGGGTGTCAAACTCACATTGTCACGTCGTCACGTGACGTATCGCAACTTTTTTCTCCTTTGCTAAAACGGGGGTGGGCATGGCCAGCACATGATGCATCCGGCCCGCAGGTGGCGAGTTTGACACCCCTGGTCTAGATTTTTGCAGCCCAGATTTAGTAGCCCCAGAGTGACAAAATGGAAGAGAGTAACTTGGAAGAAGGTATTATTAGCTTGTTGGATCCTGGGTAGGTAGTTCACGCACTGCAACATTTTGTTGCAAGGTCTAAACAAGACAAGTCTAACTGTCAGAAATGCTCACTACAAATAATAGTGTATGTGCTGTTGTTACTTAAAAATTGCTAAAATGGGAATATTTGGGAATAATTCTTCGATGCATGGGACTGTTTTGGAAGTATTTTTTAAAGAGATTTGCTACATACAAATAAATAGATGGGTAGGGAATTGTAGGAGAATCACGTGACCTGGAATTTGTTAGCAACTGTATAATGTGACAGAATGCAAATATTAATTTGTTTGATAGTGCACCAGTTAATTCTTACTGTTTCTCTGTTTCTGACTCGTGGCTGGTAAAATAATAAAAAGACAATTTTATCAAAAGTGGCCTTTTTGGGTCATTGTCCCGTCCCCCCAATGAATATAGTATTTAGAAAAGTTTCACTTTGGATAAAGGAAAGGAACCCAAAGTTTGAAAACTCTCCAAGTGTATTTCAAGCTGGCCTCTTTAATGTGTGCTCATTTTAAACCCCAGCCTAATTTTAAGCCCATTTAAAAATCTATTCATGTTTCACATAGTTTATAATGTGCGAGAATAAAAGCAAGATAACGGTAAAATATTAATGGAGTACACCTGAAGCAATTGCTGACTGTTAATGCCTTGACCTTGGAAAGCAATACACAAAAAAAGGCATCATAAAACCGTGCAAGTCTTATGAATATGTATGTCTACCTGATCATAATGAATGTGGTACAGTCATGCATGCACTACAAGATAATGTTGTGCCCTTTTTTGTCTGCAGGTTGATAAAAATTAAAGAGTGGGTGGACAAGCAAGACCCAGGTGCCTTGGTCATTCCTTTTAGTGGGGCCTTGGAACTCAAGTTGCAAGAAATGAGTGCTGAAGAGAAGCAGAAGTATCTGGAAGAGAACATGACACAAAGGTTAATTAGCATTCATTTTCCCTACACTTTATTATCAACTATTTCCTTGCAGTAATTTAATTGCTTGCGCTGATAGAATAATAAATGACAGAGTAATTACCATTATAAAGAGGGAATCTTCTCCTTTCTTTACCATGAGACAGAGTGAAAAGATTTATTTGAAATTAAGTTTTTAACTGTCATCTGTCATCTCAGTACAGTGTTTTAATTATAACATAGATATTAGTTGTGTATATATATATATATATTTTTTTTTTTTTCCAAAGAAACGATCACCCATTTCTGTGGTCATCCTCCGCCAGAAGGAGGCTGAAAAGAAAAATGCTGTTTTTTTTTTTAATTGTTGCAGTTGCATCCTCTGAGAAGCAGCAGTGGGTTATTTCAATATTTTAAGTTGGTCAAAAAACGGTGATCTCAAAACATAGGGTTCCCGAAAAAGAATGCTTGTGGAATCTGAAATAATCCTTTCTGCATTTTCCAAGATTACAAGCCACACCAGCCCATGATTCCTGGGCTTGCATTTCATACACTCTCTTTCCCAGAAGAGCCTCTTGCAATTACCAATATGCATACAAGTACTAATGAGAAGGAAGGTTCAGCAATATTCCCTCCAAAAAAAAAAAATGGGAATATGCCTGAGACATTCAAGGTCTCTTTCCCCCCCCCCCCCAAATCTCCTCTTGTGTATAAGTTGAACAGCCTTGTTTCATTTTCTTTTAGTGCTTTACCAAAGATCATTAAGGCTGGCTATGCAGCACTCCAGCTAGAATACTTTTTCACTGCAGGCCCCGATGAAGTGCGTGCATGGACCATCAGGGTAAGATTCATACTTATTCATCAGCTCTACCCAGTTCCACACTATTGAATTCAGATTGATATCACTGACTTTGAAGTTTGTCATGGTGGCGGTTAGCTAGTCATTACAGATGAGGGGTTTTGTCCAGGATAACTTTAATTATTTGTGAGCTGCTGAACAGTGAAAGTGGAGCTGCATTGATTGAGGCAGGTAACAATTGATTCTGCCTATTACATAGTCTGAATTTCTTCATCCTGTAGAATCTGTCTACCCTCCTCCTGTGGTCAGAGATAAGACATACCAGTATTGTACTTGCTTAATCTGTGTGACTGGGTTTGTCTGCAATGAAATTGATGTTGCTTTTCATTTTGTATTTGCTAAGTTTGTTTGGGTTGCAGGAAGATCTCTCTCCCCCCCCCCCCTTTCCTTTGCTTGGACTACATTTTCAGCAATAAAAGCAGTATAACATGATTATGCTCCTTACAGGCACGTGATTCTGCTTTTTTTTTTCCTTTCACAAAAAAAATATACCGGTATATAGACTTGAATGTTTAGGAGTAGTTTATTTCAATCATTATAGTGTGTGCACTATAACCAGTCCCTGCATCAACTATTTTGATGTAGACTGATTACAGTCAAAGTAGCTAATTTATTCCCAGTGGACTGTAAAAGCTGAGCTGTATAATGGTTCGCTTTTTAATGTAAATATATTTTAATATAGAAGCGAGTATTTTTTTTCCAGATGCATGTAATGACAATGACCGTGCAGACTATAATGAAACTCTATCAATTTTTTCAAGGTAGCAAACACAACATTTTCTGTCTTAATCTGTTCTTGCTTCAATTATTTTAGCCATACAAGATATTATTGGCACTGCTTTTATATCGTCTCAGAATAATTGATCTCGGTCTATGCAATCTTCTGTCAGCTTCATTTTAAAATAACGCTACAGATGCCTAGCCCCTTCAACAGTATGCTGAATTTTTGAAAGTATGTTTAGTTTCCTATCACACTTGGGCTGAGCTCAGAATAGTGACTTCAAAGATCTTTCTGCACTCAGGAGCAGGTTCTTTCCCTCCCTAGAAATCTGAAAGCTGGTTTATCTTAAGATGGATTGTAAGTATCTTTGATTTAATGTGCTAAGATATTTAGTCAGAGAAGCATCAGTGAGTAGCCATATTAACCCAATACATCTTTTATTATAAAAACTGTGCT
>QLTV01001483.1:6592482-6602616 GCA_003457575.1 Thermophis baileyi | reverse complement strand
ACGCTCTGGACCGGAGTTGGGTCTGACAGTGACTTCGCGGTGTCAAACACCTCGGGGCAACAGAGACTCTAGAAAACAGCTCTTTTGCGGTTGTCGGTCAGACCCAGCATATCGTTTGCTTCCAGGAAGCAGTCGAATCGCCGCATGTAGGAGTCGCATTTCTCCCTGGTCGGGTGGAAAGGCGCCGGCGGGTGGAAGGTGGACATAGCGGCAGAAGGAGGCAGGAAGATGTCTGCCTGGCTGGTTGAAAGTGCTGAAGAAGCTAGTCACAGTTCTCCTGGCCCAAGCCTTCGTCGCCACTGTTAGATAGTGGGTAGAGATGACAGGAGACAGACTTCCAAGCAGCTCTTTATTTCAGCTCTTGTATCAGCAACCAGCAGCGAGCAGTCTGACAACTTGCCCTTTTATAGGGAGCTGTCAGACAGACCAGCCAATAGCGTTTGAGCTTTTTCCCGCTCAAACGCTGGACCTGGTTGGAACCATGCAACACAGTTATAACAGTTAGAACATAACAACTAGAAACTTGAGTAAAGATAAAGATCATTTGCTTCATTTGGATGCTGTCCTGTTTAGGTGAGGCTAAGGGAGTGATTTTAACCAGTATATTTTACTTTTCTACCTTGGATTGTGAAGTAGCAAAGATACACATTTTTACTATATGACAGGTTATTTCAAATTTGGTGCGGGGGGGAAAAAAAGATTTTACGACAAAAGTTACTTGACATCTATAGGAGATCTTCCGTTTATGTAACATGGACAAGCTAATTCTCAGAATCCTTTTATGGCTCCCTAGCATTTACAGTATATAATGCAGCATTTTTTATTTTTTATTTTGGTTTTGGTTTGGTTTGTTGTTTTGGTTTGGTGTACTTTACAGTCACATTTACAAGTACATCACAGAACACAATACAGCCCTTTTCTCTTGTAGTTCCTACCGTAGTTCTCTGAACCCAGCTACTGTGATTGACATAAATGTGCATATTTAGGAAATGAAGAGTGTTTATGGTTACTAGATTGCATAGAGCTTCATTGATGGAGATAGGAAAAAAAAATATTGTCTTCCTAAAACTATTTTCTAAATTTTGTTATTCTCATACTACACAGTTATTGGGTCTTAGAATATAAAATGTAAATATTGCACACTGTCCATTGAAGGAATCCACTAGTACAGCATCTAAGACAGACCCAGCCTCTATTAAATTTGTCCCATAATGAAATGATCACCAACTTCCATTATGGTATATTCCATTGCTGAACAGCTATTGCAGCTAGAACATTTTCCCCAACGACCTACCAAAATCTGAGTCCTTGTAATTTAAACCCATTCTTTATTGTTTTGTCCCATTCCCTGAATGTTTCTGCCCCGTATTCTGTATGACAATCCTTCAGATACCTAAAAATAGAGTCTTGCCTTCTCTTGGCCAAACCTAATCAGTGCCTCCCATCACTCTTCATAAGCTTTTCTTTCCAGGCCTCTTATCCTTTGAGATTTTCTTTTTGTGACATGCTGCGGTTCCTTAAATGTTCTTCCTAATTGTAGCACCCCAAAACTGGTGCAGTCTGGCTAGCATAGTATACTAAGAATGCAAAAGTGTGGTGACTCTTTTATTCAATAAGAAGATTTTGGAAGTTTTAAAAATTTGGGGGAGGTGATTACAAAAATACCTCTTCCCTATGTGTACTTTTAATATTAAATCATACCAGGGGTGAAATCCAGCAGGTTCTGACCGGTTCTGGAGAACCGGTAACGGAAATTTTGAGTAGTTCGGAGAACTGGCAAATACCACCTCTGGCTGGACCCAGAGTGGGGTGGGAATGGAGATTTTGCGATATCCTTCCCCCAGGAGTGGGGAGGGAATGGGGATTTTGCAGTATCCTTCCCCTGGAGTGGGGTGGGAATGGAGATTTTGCGATATCCTTCCCCCAGGAGTGGGGAGGGAATGGGGATTTTGCAGTATCCTTCCCCTGGAGTGGGGTGGGAATGGAGATTTTGCAGTATCCTTCCCCTGCCACATCTACCAAGCCACACCACGCCCACCAAGCCACGCCCACAGAACCGGTAGTAAAAAAAATTGGATTTCACCACTGAATCATACCCATCAATGTAATGGATGTGCAGAATCCTGGTTACCATTTACTTGTACAAGTTAACTTCATAGCAGTGAATAAATATGATTATTTATGCCAATCCAATTTTGCTCAGATCAAGAAGCTTAAAGTTACCAAACATTTATGAATTGTACTGAAAACACATACTGTTCTTAAAAATAGTATTATCGGCTCTTTATACAGACACACTTTTAATATCATCATCTGCTTTTCTATGTCTCCTAGGCTGCTGGAAAATACAGACAACAAGGCCGAAATTACGTCGTTGAAGATGGAGATATTATCTTCTTTAAGTTTAACACACCTCAGCAGCCGAAGAAAAAATAACTATTCAATCTGTTCATTATTCAGAATTAAATTCTATTAGTTAAAAAAGCATATGAGTTTTTATTTAGATAGGGATATCGTGGGGGGGCGGGAAAGATGCGAAGTGTATTTCTAACAATAAAGAATCCTCCCCCCATATCAAATCCCTGGTGTTTGTTTTGAATTAAATCATGACACCTCCAGTGAATGTACAAGTTCACTTAAATGTGAACAGCTCTGCATTTCAAGTGATTAAGACTACTCCAAATTGCAGGAGCTTTCCAGGAATCATATTACTCTCTTGATACTTCATTAATCTCCATCATATATGCCAAGCCTGACATGTTTGACAGTGAGGACAATGTGGCTTGCTCCTTTTTGAATCTACAGATAATGCATGTTTTACAGTACTCCAGATGTCTACACTCAATAAAACATTTGACAAAACCAGCCTCTGTGTGTTTGGGGATGTCTGTATTGACTGAATGGGGTGTGCTGAATGCGATACGGCACCTGGTGGATGCTGATTACAGAAGTTTAAGACGTGTGTATGATACAGAAAGTGGCGTTGTGGGGCAGCTACAATTGTATCTTAAGAGAAAGCCTTCTTTTGCAATCAGTTGATTAGGACAGCTTAGCAAAGTTAATGTATTTGGAGATTGTGGCTGCAGTTCACTAGAAATCTAGAAGAAATTATGTTTCTGTGGGAAATTGACTAGAAATCTTACAGAAATTAATTATGATTTAAGTGACCTTTGAGAGAAAGCAGACTATGCTTTCGAATCCAGTTCGTGGAATACTTGAACAAAATATTCTGAATGTGACTTTCCTTGAAAACTAAATTGTAGGGTTCTAACGCACTGTGCTGTCCTCTGAGAATAAGGTTGCAGGTCATTGACAGGGACGCTGGAAATAATCTTGAGAAGAGAAAGGCCATGTTACTTCCACGAATTCGGTATTTCCAACAAGGTTGGAGCAGTTTTCGATGAATTGTGGGAGAACAAATTAATAAATAGGCTGTTACGTATTCTCTTTAGCCTCTTGATCACTATTGTACAGGTAGTCCTCAACTTACGACCACAATTGAACCCAAAATTCATGTTAAGTGAAAAATCTGTTAAGTGAGTTTGCTCCATTTTATAACTTTTCTCCCCTCTTTAAGTGAATCGCTGCAGTTCTTAAATTAGTAACACGGTTGTTAAGTGAATCTGGTTTCCCCATTGATTTTGCTTGTCGGAAGGTTGCAAAAGGAGATCACACGACTCCTGTTACTAACTTAACAACTGCAGTGATTCACTTAACTGACAAGAAAGGTTGTAAAAATGGGGCAAAGCTCACTTAACAAGTGTCTCACTTAGCAACAGAAATCTTGGGCTCAACTGTGGTCGTAAGTCAAGGACTACCTGCAGTGTACTTCTGAGGTAAATTCTGTTGTGGTCCTTGTAAGATCCTTAGAACATATATCCCCATCATGCTCTTCCTTTTCAAAGAGAGCATCATCACTCTGCAGAGTGCACAGAAGGAAAACGAAATATTCAGCTAACGGAAAGAAAACTGAGACGAGAAAAAGAAAAGAAAGAAGCTACGTTTACATTAATACCACCCACTGTATTTCCTTGTCCTTCTCTATCCTTGCTTTCTACTTATCATCCTTGCTTTCATCATGTTCATATGTGGTTTCATACATTACCTTAATAAGCATGGCTAAGTTCAGGGTTCACATTTAAATAGCTGCACATCTGCTTCTTCAGTGTACAACCTACAATTAGGAATCTTACGTCATTTCCCCAGTGTTGGCTATGGTCCCTGAACCTTTTCCTTTTCCAAAGTTGCTTCTGAGCTATACTTTTTTTTTAATACACAGAAGGGGAAAATTATTAAATATATCAGGAGTTAATATATACTAACTATATCATTAATTTTAATTCCTGCCCACTTCTGGGTTGAAGGAGGAATATGACCCTTGGCATTTCACTGAAAGGCTGAGGATATTCCTTTCCCAGGAAAAGAGTGCACCCATGTTCTAGATCAGGGTTCTTCAAACTTCAATATAAAAAACAACAACAACCCAATGGTTAATGGGACTATCCAAGGCATTGATGTTATGATTCATAATACTATTAAAGTAGTATTTCTTTAATCTCCCCCCCCCCCCCGTATAATAAACGTTTGAGTGCTGATGAACAATCTGAAACTTCATGAAGGGGTTGATGAGCTGAAGAGTTTTCAGTCCCCTGGTCTAGATCAGAGTCCTTACTATAATATTACTGATCCTGGCATCTGTGTCAGTGTTACAGTTGATGTTGGGAATGCTGTTCCTATTGTTTGGTCACTGTAGCGGAGAAAGACATTTATAAGATGTGGTGCTTATTCAATACACACTCTTGGAAAGCAGGGGATGTGTTTTTACTTTCCCCATGACATTTAACCTTTGCCACCATCACCACCACACTAAATATGATTTCCAATTATTGTAAAGTGGTACCATGTTTAATAGAATTTGGTATAGGCAGAAAAGTCACCACAATGGGAGTATTATCTTGTGCAGTCCAAGTTCTTTTACCTGCACTGTTGGGAAACGCAGCACTTGACTGACCCTAATACTTTGAGCACCCATCATTTAGGGCAGCAGAAGAGCCAATCACTTGAGAAACCTTTTGATGTGATCGCTGGCATAAGCAAATGTGACACCTTTGAGTAGATTTCTCTTTTCTCTTGGAATGGGGATCCTCCAGTTTAATTTCTTCCTCTACTTAGTATATTACATTCCTCTAATTTCTGTCTTTCTTGGATTGTGACTTTGGAAGCTGAGCTTATCTTATTAACATCTCATCCTACACATTCCATGTGGGACCATGACTTTCTAAGATGTTGGAAAGTTCTTATGTAGAACAATAGTCAAAATTAGCGATCCAGTAATATGTTTGTTTTGAACCCAGGATTCTTGTGTACATATTGCAAAGAGTATGGCCTGGAGGTTGATTATCAATTATGGGCTAAAGATCCAGGGCTTTGCCACTTTTATTAACAGAGAACAATACAGGGAGGATGTTACAAAGTCTAAGGTATATAGACTCTTAACTGGGTTGTTTCTTGCTACGAAGTAAGAAAAGGCCAGAAATGTATTCTTTTTAGGCACTGAAGAGGTAAAGTCCCAACTAGAAATCAGTAGGATGCTACAGCACAGCTGAATCTGGGTTTGAAGAGGGTTGTGGGTGCTGATCTGTGTTATACAAGTTATACAAACAGCCATCTCCTAATAGCCAAGTATTAAATCTTTCACCAGGCTTTTCACTCAAAGCTTTCTTGCAGATAAAAAGCACACTAGCTTAGTTTTATAAAATAGCTGGTTTCCAGTGTAAGGTTCCAGATATCTGAACAACAGCATACAGACACCCTTATGAAATTAGAACATGATTTCTCACACCCTAACTCACTTCACAGGGTGGTGGTTGTGGGGAATTACAATGCAACTAAGAGTAACAATACTTTAGCTACTAGTGAAGTATCAACAAAGTAAAATCTGATTCTTGCAATGTTTGTGGTTGGCTTCTGTGGTTTTTTCAGAAAAACCTATCTTCTCAAAGAGGCACTGACACATGCAAGTGGGTTTTGAGAGTTGAAAGGGTGGGCTGCTCTGCTGAATAGTTTTTGGATTATGACCTAAAAGTACATGGATGCAACCTAATGCTACAAATTATTCTGGCAGCTTCTGATTAAGTTCTGTGTTGATAAGTGGAGCTTCTTTACCTAAGAAGCTGAAGGCTTCCTTGTTAAATGTCTCATTTTATATGAACTTGGAGGAATATTTATTCAGTAGAAGTTGGAGAAGCCACATTAATAGATTAGATGCTTATAGCTAATTATATTTCACTGACTATTCTCCCTTCTGTTTCAGGATGTCAAAGGCCATTCAGTTTTCTGCCATCCCATCTGTCATTCGGCCTCTCTCCCTGTGCCCACTCCTTTCTTTGCTTTGTCAGTTAAGCAGCAGCAGAATAATCACTGTCAAATGCAGTCCTAAAAATAAGCTGGTAGGGAGCGCATGTACAAATACATAACATGAACTCTGAATATCTATAATCAACAAACATGGAAACAAGAAATAATCAGAAAATGCAATGGTGACAGGTTTAATATTTCAAGCGTATTAAGAGAAAATTAATCCAGAGCTTTTGTTTAATCCAAAATGGAACCTGTGCTCTGAGATAAAATCAGCAGTCTTGTGTCTATGAAAACCTCTTCTGTTTTAAAATCTAGGGGCTCTTCTGTCTGCACTACTACTTTAGAACATCAATGCATTGATTTGGAGGTGTGTGACGGCTCTTAACATACCGTTCGCTTGCTCAAGTTTAGGCATTAATCTTTGAGACAGTAAATAGTTGTATTCTACCACCCCCCTTCCTAGAATCAAAAGAAGTGTATCGGTTTTTATAAATAAGGATTAAAAAAAATTAAACAGCTCTGTGAAAGTTTTGCTAGTGACACAATATTTGGAGTTAACATCATGTAGTATCTACATTTTGCTGCTTAAATGAAAACTAGGGAGGCATGGTGACTAACAGTCCATCACTGCTGAAGTCTGAAGCGGGCGGCCACAGCACAAACTCAAGCAAGCTCTATTCAAATTCTGATAATGCAAAACCAAAGCTCCATTTGAGAACATTCGCTGTGGCAAAATAGACTGTAGAGGAGGTGTTCATGTGGGTACTTGATTGGTAAGTTTGCGGTTTGCTGGATTGTTTCAAGTTACGAGAGGGTTATTATTTTCCCTGCCGGTCCCCTGGTAGATGATAGTGGGATCTTCACTGGCTTGTGATGAGGCCTTGAATGAGATTTCTGCAGCAACATCTCTGCAGGCCATCTCTGGATCGCATTAGGGTATCCATGGCAATCATTTAAAAGGTCATTTGGGAACTCTTCTTGTAAACAGGTTGGATCAATTTTAATTTGTGGTACTGTAGGCTTGTTGAAAATAGTATATCCCTCCACCTGATTTCTTCCCTTACCCAACATAGCTTGTAACTTGCAAGCCAAAACATAATTAGTGGTGTCCTAATTTATAAATGCCTCTTGTTGTATAAATCACCTCCCTCCACCAACTTGTTTCTTTAATGATGCAGGGTAGAGGAGAGAGCATCTGGTGATATATTTTCCATATCTATTCTGCTACTACGGTGTGCTATAAACAGAGGTGGTATGCTGCTGGTTCGTACCAGTTCAGGTGAACCGGTAGCGCCGACTGCAGGTGGGCCCGCCCCCGCCCACCCGCCCGGATGTAATGCCATCCTATTTAGCCACATTTTTGCAGCTGGGCGCATGCGCGAAAGGCGCACGTATGAGTACAGAGCATGCATGGGTGGCAGTGCACATGTGCGGTGGTGAGCTCACATTTGCGAACCGGTAGGGAAGATAAGTGAAAACCACCCCTGGCTATAAAGTTGGAATAACCAAAGGCCACTTTCTTTGGGAATCTTGCTAATTATCCACAGTATTTATTCCAGTGGCTTTAAAAAGTTCTGTAATTTTTATATACTGTATGTACTTAAGATATATTCTTGTCCACAGTTCATGTCTCTCTCTCTCTCTCCCTGCTTATGCTTGCCCTTCACCTCATTTGGCCAATTAACTCCTTTAATGTTTACTGATTTTAATAAACAAACTTCAAATTTTATGTTTACTGGCTCTACCAAATAGGTGTGCTTGCTCTGATCTGGAGAGAGGGACTGACTGGGAGTTGCTGATGGCAAACTAAATTGGAAATTATCCATGGTAATTTTGCAACATCTTTGAAGGATGGCAGAATTATTATGTCTTAAAAGTCTGTATCAGACAAATTTTAAATGACATAACTTGAAGGAATGTGTTCCTTGACTTAGAAATTACACCGTACTAACCAGTGGTGAAATCCAAAAAATTTTACTACCCGGTTCTGTAGGCGTGGCTTGGTGGGCGTGGTGTAGCTTGGTGGGCATGGCTTGGTGGGCGTGGCATAGGAAGGATACTGCAAAATCCCCATTCCCTCCCCACTCCTGGGGGAAGGATATTGCAAAATCTCCATTCCCACCCCACTCTGGGGCCAGCCAGAGGTGGTATTTGCCGGTTCTCTGAACTACTCAAAATTTCCGCTACCAGTTCTCCAGAACCTGTCAGAACCTGCTGGATTTCACCCCTGGTACTAACCCACAAAGGCCCAACTCTGCCTTCCCTCCATCTGAAATCTCTCGGGGGGGGGGGAATCACTCCAAAGTTTGGAATTAGAACTTTTCAGTGAGGGCAGTGAATGCTTTGAAAATGATCAGGGAAAAGTACTTTGTAAGCACAGCTTTGCTAGTCATTAAAACATGTGAATCTGAAGAAACATTGCAATAATAAGCAGTAAGTTCATTGAAGTTAATGCAACTCTTGGAGCCTGAAAAGAGATAGGCTGCTTTAATGAATAACAGAGAGAGACTGTGTTTGTTCTTGTACAAACTCTGGAGAATTTCTTTCAAAGAATTTCTCAAGGGTGTACAACCCTCTTATCAAAATGTGGATAATGTCCCGAACACCTTCTCTGTGACATCTCCACTATTGCTTCTCAGTTGGTAACAAGTCTGGATGAGTGATAATAAATTTAAAGTGAATCCAGGGAAAATTGTTATTGGGATCATTAGTCCTAGAAAACAGAGCTGATAGTTATATTCCCAAAAAGGAGCATTCCCAAAAAGTATATGTGAAGTGGTTCTAGATCTGGATCTCTTTTTGGTTAGGCAACAGCCAATATAACAGAGCCTTCTTTATTTATATATTTATCTATTTAGAGGAGCAAAATGAACTTAAAATGCTGCTACATTAGCCTGTAATCTTCTAGGCTTCTACAATGGACCCTATCCAAAATTAATTGGTTTGTGGGGGCAAGATGGCTTGTTACGCTTTGCAAACAAGGGAGCATTCTGATATGAGTTTTCCATCAAGATCCTTCTTTTTCTCTCTCTCCTGTTTTCCACCGGATCACAGCTGTGGTCTTAAATCTTTAGGTCTGAATGCTTCTGAATACATATTCCTTCTGATCATTGCATGATTCACCTTGTACCTGCTTACAGACAAAGATTTAAAGCCACGAAACCAACAATTAAATC
Organism: Thermophis baileyi; assembly: GCA_003457575.1. Lineage (NCBI taxonomy): Eukaryota > Metazoa > Chordata > Lepidosauria > Squamata > Dipsadidae > Thermophis > Thermophis baileyi. Next base: position 6,593,080 of record QLTV01001483.1, on the reverse strand, counting down.
AGTGAGGACTTGGACTGAGGAGGCAAAGTTAAAGCTACAGACTTGCTTTGACTGCACGGACTGGAATATTTTTGAAGATACCTCTGCAGACCTGGATGAACTCACAGATACTGTAACATCATATGTCAGCTTCTGTGAAGACCTATGTGTACCGACCAGGAACTTGCGAATATACAGTAACAATAAACCTTGGTTCACAGCTAAACTTAAGCAGCTACGTTGTTCCAAAGAGGAAGCCTACAGAAAAGGTGTTAGAATGCTGTACAATCAGGCAACAAATGTATTAACAAGGGAGATCAGAGCAGCAAAAAGAAGCTACTCTGAAAAGCTAAGGAATCAGTTCTCAACAAATGAACCAGCAAATATGTGGAAAACTCTTAAAAACATCACTAGTTACGGCACACCTCCTTCCCAAGCTGAAGGAAATCAGCAACTGGCAGATGACCTGAACGTGTTCTACTGCAGGTTTGAAAGGAAACTACAGCCACCTATCTCCACAACCTCCATCCCAGACACACCAACAACAGCCAAACCTCCTACAACTGACCTCATCCCATTGGGTTCACAATCCCTGGTGATCACAGAAAAGGAAGTGCAA
>QLTV01001483.1:6567156-6591438 GCA_003457575.1 Thermophis baileyi | reverse complement strand
GATTACTCTTCTCATCGTTCCATCTCCTCCCACTTATGACTGTAACTTGTTGCTTGTAGCCTTACAATTTAAATTAATATTGTTTCCTGATTGCTTATTTGTTCCCTATGACAATCATTAAGTGTTGTACCTCATGATTCTTGACGAATGTATCCTTTCTTTTATGTACACTGAGAGCATATGCACCAAAGACAAATTCCTTGTGTGTCCAATCACACTTGGCCAATAAAGAATTCTATTCTATTCTATTCTATTCTATTCTATTCTATTCTATTCTATTCTATTCTATTCTATTCTATTCTATTCTATTCTATTCTATTCTATTCTATTCTATTCTATTCTATTCTAGTGTAGCTAGTTATTGCTTATTGGGATCCAAAGTTGAAACTCATGCATTCAACTCTTGAATATGGGAAGCCACTTCAAACTCATTGAACTGGATAATCTAAAACGAATCCATAGTTCACTGAACCTTCCAATTCTAATGTCTCACCATTGGTTGCCATGCTGGATGGTTATATGACATCACACAAAAATGTAAAAATTGCCAAAACATGCCAGAATCTAGAAAATTCACAGGAAGTTGGATTTAAAAAAAAAAACAACCCAGCTGTTTTGTTTGTTTTTAATTAGATAACAGACTATATTACTACTACTAGTAGGTTCCAAGACTTGAACTCATGAAATATTTCTAGAATCTGTAATAGTCAAACCATTCCCCTCATCTACAGAAATGTATTGGTAATACAATTAGGAATATTTATATTTCTCTGAAATAATTGCACTTTCTAGTAAACTGGAAGATAACCCTGAATTACAATATAATAAATAGCTAAAGAGAAGAAGAAGAAGAAGAAGAAGAAGAAGAAGAAGAAGAAGAAGAAGAAGAAGAAGCTAGTTTACCTGTCACCCATTGGAAATGTCAGATTTATGAATTTTCTTTAATATCTTCTTTGAAATTTCTTAATTCCCTGAATTAATAATCATTGAAGCGGTGTTTTGCAGAAGTCAATCAGATGCCACACCCATTTCCACCCTGTTGTGATCTGATTGGACGCTGATCATTATCTGACCTTGGCAGTAAACCAAAACCAAAAGACTTTGACCAATAAATTCCTTTAAGCTGAGTGGAAGCAACAGTGGATCATTCTAGGTTAAGATGCTGCATCTGCCCTGATTTAAATGGGGAGATCCGTCTCTCTCCTTAAACTCAGTGTTTCGGTGGGGTTTAAATTTACCTGCAAGTATATGATAACATCACTGATAAATGCAACAAACCAGCTTTTCTTTGATGATTGGCCCATTTTTTCCCCCCTCTAGGGGTCCTTAAGACAAGTGAGCCAAGGAGAAAGAGAATCAAACGAGACCAAATCTGGAAGTCGGTATTATTCATTGCTAAAGTAATCCGCCTGACACGTACTTTCAATGTATTTTATAGCCTTTGCTGCACTGTATTAATAATTATAATGATACTACCGGTATATTAATGCAAACAGCATCTTACGGTAATAATTGCAGAATGTAATATTAGGAGGTTGGCTATGGATGTGTACATTTGGATGACAGTTGTTACAATAGTTTTTCCAAAGTCCTCTCTGTTATCCTCTACAGCTGCAAGGATCTAAAGTGGCAAAAATCTTTAATGTTTGTCAAATAAAAGATTTCTCAGCACTTGCCTACACCTGGGTATACATGGCTTTAGACATTAAATGACAATCAGAACAACAACAACAAAAATACGGTGTGATTCAGCTCACAACAATAAGCAAACTGAGCCCTGGTGGCGCAGTGGTTAGAATGGAGTATTGCAGGCAAAGTCTGCCCACAGTCTGGAGTTCGATCGTGACGGAGCTCAAGGTTGACTCAGCCTTGCAACCTTCTGAGTTTGGTAAAATGAGGACCCAGATTGTTGGGGGCAATATGCTGACATTTGTAAACTGCTTAGAGCAGTGGTTCTCAATCTGTGGAATTTTAGTCTTAGAAATGGTCCTGGATTTTTTTTAAAAAATAAACAATTTCGGGAGCTCAGAAAGAAAATTTCTGATGCCAGTTGTAGGTACATGTGGGAGAGAAGTGAAAAAAATTTCAATCCAAACACAAAAAAGGCACAAGGTGACATGATTCCAGCAGGTTCAAGGCGTATTGAAGGCTCTTTCTTTTCTTTTCTTTTCTTTTCTTTTCTTTTCTTTTCTTTTCTTTTCTTTTCTTTTCTTTTCTTTTCTTTTCTCTTTCTTTCTTTCTTTCTTTCTTTTATTTCTTTCCTTTATTTATTTCTTTCCTTTACTTATTTATTTATTTATTTATTTCCTCCCTCCTTCCCTCCCTCCTTCCTCCCTCCCTTCCAATTCCCCCATCCCCCTCCTCCTCACTCACTCACTTTCTGCCTCCTCTCCACATCCTAACTTTCACTGTCACCCTCAACTTGTTCTCACCTGAATCTTAACTCTCTCACCCTCATCCTTACCTTAAACCTAACTCTAATCTACTCCATCCCGTCTGGCCACAATTAAGGTCTTCCACAAGAAGATTGGGTGGGATGGAGCAGACTGTTCTGACCCAAGTCAGTGTGGCAAGGCAGAGGTTAAGTAGAGTCCGTTTATTGCTCACTTATCACAGCATCAAACAACCCACCAATGGTGCCAAAGAAGCTCTGCCCCAGCCCTCAGTTTTCTCTCAGTCTGAATTCCCCAATTCCATAATCTAAGTCCTAGCCAACCCATAAAAGGCAAAGAGGAAAGTAACAATACCTACAAGTACCAAATCTGCAACATAGGGGAGGCAGCTGTTTATTGTCAGAGGTGCCTGCCATCTCCACTGGCCCTCTGCAGCTGCTCTGCTCCTGCAGGTGGCTCTCCAACTGGTCAGCCATCCCCCCCCCAAGACACTTTGGGACCGCCTCATCCTCAGCCCCTGAATTCTCCACTTGTTTGGAGGGGACCTTGCCCTTCCCTTCTGACAGTCCTGGTTCCAAATCCTCCTCCTCCTCTGAACCGGGATCCAACAAAGCCATGAAAAGGTTTCCCAGAGTTCAGGAGCCCTATTGAAGACCAACTTGCCTCTTGGAAGGTATCTTGGATGTGAGTGCAATCTATCAAGCTGTCATGCCCCCGTAGGAGCCTGAATCTGCAGAGGAAGACGAGCCGGAACTGGAGCCAATGGAGATTGAGGGGGTGGCTTTGTTGGCTTCAGAAGAATGTGTGGAGGAGCAGGCCGAGTCAGGCCAGGGCCTTTCAGGATTGGGATGGCTGATTTGACCAGAAGCGTCGTGGTGAGACAGGCTGGAAATAGCGGGCTCCAATGAGCTCCGCGAAAATCCAGTCTGACAAACCATTGTCGGGGGGTCTTTGGACCGGAACCGTCCTGTAGGGACGGTGAAGAAGGAGAGGTGTCTCGGACGACCAAGAGGAGCAGGCAAGCTCCTCGATCGGTCAGACACAGCTCTTCGGACCGGCGGCGGGGGTGGTGGCCATTTTCAAATGACCACTACAAAGCTGGGGCAACCGGACTAAGTTTATGTGCAGGAGCGGTGTTTGGACGGAGTGCTGATACCGGGTGAGAGAGTGGCCAACTCACAGGTAAAAGGCAATTTTGAATTTGGATTTTAAAAGAATTTCCCGAGCGGAAAATAGCGGCTAATTGGCATTCGGGAACTGCATAGAGGAAAGAAAGAAAGCGGAGGCTAAACTACTAAAGCTTGTAGTAAAATTACTACAAGAAGATTATTTTTGTTATAATTGTAATTGGAGAAAAATATAATAATAAAAGGAAGAAATCTGGGAGAGAGCTTTTTTTGTGGATTTAAAGGGTTTTTTTTGACAGCTTTGACAACCAGCTGATTTGAGTATATTGTGGATTGGAGAGAGCCATCTGCTGGAGAGAAGAAAATATTGCAACACTTTGTGGAAACTTAAAGAGAAAGTGCAGCTGTATAACTTGACCTTGACTGAAAGAAGATAACTTGGAAGCTCTGAGAATTTTTAAGGAGTATCTGTTTTGCCTATACTGTTTGGATTTGTTTTTCTACGACTGTGGAAGACAATAAAATGTGAAATTGGACTGGATTGGATTAATACTCGAATTTGACACATTAGAAGTTGAAAACAAAAAAGAGACTATATGGACCCTAAGTTTTAATTAAATGTGATAGAATATAAAAAAATGTAAAAGTATAAAAAGTATAAAAGCCTGTCAAATTGGCAATAGGGAGATTTGGATGTATAAGGAATTATTTGAGATGGTAAAAAATGTGAGTGAAACCCTAAAAGGTGATAAAAAGTTAGAAACTTTGTTGGAATATACAGAGCATGAAATAGGAGAAGAGTCAGAAATTTTGCTGGAACACACAGAGCAAGAAATAGGAGAGAAGGTGGTAAAAGAGAATACAAATGAGGAACAAGAAAATAACATTAAAGAAGAGGGGACTGAAAATAAAAAACAGTTTGATGATTTCGCTGGGATTTACAGTGGCACAGAAAGGGTACATATTAGTAGATTTAAGGAAAGTGTATTAATATTATTAATTGTGGATAGTTAATTAAGTTAAAGGGTTTTTATGTTAGATTTGAATATGATGATGTATATTGTTTATGGCAAAACAGATCAGCAGTAAAAGTGGGATGGGAAATTTGAAATATTATTAATTGTGGATAGTTAATAAAGTTAAAAGGTTTTTATGTAAGATTTGAAGATGATGATGAATATTGTTGATAGTAAAATAGACAGCAGATGGAATGTGAAAGGGTAATTTGGTTTAATTTTAAAGACAATTTAAATTAAATTAAGCTATATGATGATGTATATTTTTTATGGTAAAACAGATTAGCAGGAAAAGTGGGATGGGATTAGGAATATAGGGCGATTAGTAACATTGCTTATGTATTAAGAAGAAAATAAATTAAGAGAAAGAAATATGTAAAGAGAATATTATGGCTGAAATTGAAAACAGAGAGATGATGTAAAATGGATTATGTATATGAAAAGATATATAAGATTGATCCGGACAACACTTTGTTCATAAAATATGTATGTTTGGGGGGGAGGGAACAAAAAAATTGTAATAAAAATTGATTTTAAAAAAAGGATTGGGATGGCTTGTAGTCAGGGAGGAATGGGGACAGGATGACCAATAGACGCTAAGCAGTGAACATGAGAGACAGAGGCGATGAGCAAGGACCACCCCCTCCTGATCCTCGAGCATGGAGAGTGGAGAGAAGGTGGGAACAGCACAGGCTGACCCAATGACTCAGGAGGAGAGTGCCCCACCCCTTTTCACAAGACACACCTGGGAACTGAGACTTAAGGAGATGCTGTGGGGTGTCAGGAACAAACACTGAATCCATGGAGTGTTGTGTGCCGTTGCCGACGTTTGAAGTTTCCTGGACTTCTTGCTTTCTTTCTTGCTTCCTGGATTAATTGCCTTGTTCCTTTGCTTCCTGGACTCATTGACTTATTCCCTTGCCCTGCTGGATTTCTTGCTTTGCAGCTGTTGTGCTCACAGCATTGTGCTGGACTACTTGCAGCCAAAGGCTGCTGGAGGTGTGTGTGTGTGTGTGTGTGTGTGATCACTTTGCTCTGGGACTTGCCAGAAACATTTGGGGGAAAGTTGGATAAAAGAGCAATTTGAACTATCAGCTGACTGTGTTGCCTCTGTGCCGTGCCCCGGGTCATCATACAAGCCTTTGATCACCAGGGCTGATTTGGCTGATCTGGCTGGCTAGGCAGGAGTCTCCTCCCTCCCATCCCTCTCCATTTTCATCCCTTCCAAAGCTGTGGAAGAGGATGACCATCCCAGATAGAAGGAGTATAGAAATCTTCTGTCAAGGGTCAAGAGTATACGATAGCTGTGCTCCCTTCATAGAACCTCCAGACCAACTTATCTCTTGGAAGGCATCTTCACTCTGATAACTGACAGTAACTGACAGTTTAAAGTGCATGGATGAAGTAATAAAGCCATTAGAATTCCCAAGCTGATGAAAGTCCATCTTTCTCCCTCCCCCTCCCCTTTCAACTCCTCTCCTTCTCCTTTCCCTTCCCATTCTCCCAGCACACATGCCCACCTTGTCTTCCCCCTCTCCCCTTTCCCCTCCCTTTTACCTCCCCTCCCCTCAATCCCCTCCTAATTGCAGTCCCCTCCCCTCAATTCCCTCCTCTACCATATACTCATCCCTCTTCCCATTCCTCCTCCTCCTCCTCCTCTCCTCTCCTCTCCTCTCCTCTCCTCTCCTCCTCCTCCTCTCGGAGCGGGGGGAAATTCCCACTACCGGTTCTATAGAGGCAGTCCGAACCGGCAGGAACCCACCTCTGGGGTTAGCTGTCTTGCCTTTCCTTCTTTCCTTTCCTTTCCTTTCCTTTCCTTTCCTTTCCTTTCCTTTCCTTTCTTTCCTTTCCTTTCCTTTCCCTCCTCTCCTCTCCCTCCTCTCCTCTCCTCTCCTCTCCTCTCCTCTCCCTCCCCAGCCATCTCCTTTCTTAATTTAACCTAGTTGGCTACAAAAAGAGAAGTTTCCCAGAATCCAGGTGCCCTACTGAAGACCAACTGACCTCTTGGAAAGCATCTTCACTCTAATAACTGACAGTAACTGACTGTTTCGTCTGCAGGGATGAAGTCATAAAGCCATTAGAATTCCCAAGGAGACAACAGGCCTCTCTTGGCAACCTATCAAAAGTCACCTGTTCAACCTTTTCTACACACAATGCCTGGTAAATGTCCATAGCAAATTACCAAACCAATCACTAAAGCTGCACATTTCTCATTTTTTTGCACAGAAGTCATAGCTCTTTGAATATACATGTAGATTGCCATTTTTATACAAATTCCACTAAGAAAGACTCATGGAGGCTGATGCTGCATTTTTACAAGAAATCCTCCAAGGACATGGAGGATAGAAATGGGGAATATTTCTACAGGGATAAGAATAAGGAATTAATAATAGTTAAGAAGAGTTTTAAGTTGGTGTTTGTGGAAAAAAGGAAAGAGGGATAATCATGCTAATATACTGTATAATGGTGCTTTAGTTTCTCTTCTATGTATGATAGCAGAATAGAGTGATTAGAGAGATACAGTGATTCTGTCCTTTGGAAAAAAATTATTTTAATACTTACCGCAGAGGTGGGTTCCTTCCGGTTTGGACCGGTTCGCCCGAACCGGTAGCGACCCGCTGGTGACATCACGATGACGTCACGGATCCGTTTCAGTTGGTGCCGGTCCATGGGCACCGCCATCTTTTTTTTGAATTATTTTTTTTTGAATTTTTTTAAATGTTTTTTTCTTCTGCACATGCGCAGAAGCCGAGTTTCTGGCACTGTGCATGCGTCGCCATCTTGTTTTTGGCTTTTTAAAATTTTTGTTTGAATTTTTTTTATTTTTTTGCACTGCGCAGGCGCGCGTGCGTGCAAAGCAGGCGCACGCCCACGAGGTGCACATGCGCCCATGAGGTGCATGCACGCCCATGAGGCACAGCCACGTGGCGTGGGAGGAAGCAAACCGGCAGCAATGTAAGTTAGAACCCACCCCTGACTTACTGGTATATTCTATCATAAATGTAAGCCATTTCATTTCAGTAGCAAACAGCTACTGAGCATAATAAAAAAACGTTCTGTCAAGATGAAAGAGGAAACTATATTTTCAAGTTTGTTTTTGTTAGAAATACTCTATAGAGCAATATTGATTATTATTCTAAATACATCACATCTCTACTTGCTGGCAAGATATTCATTTTATTTCTCTCTATATCGTATATAATTCACTAACTCATTTATTTATAACCATATTTTTGATTCTTTGTTCAGCCTATAAGATGGACCTGCAATCCTGCCCAACATGGGGGAAAAAACCCTATTATTGTAGCTGTACCAAAGGTGCTTTTCAGAAGGCATCTGGACTTTCTTGGTTTCTTTTCTTGAAAACGTTTCGCTTCTCATCCAAGAAGCTTTTGGGTGAGAAGCAAAACGTTTTCAAGGAAAAAAAAACAAGGAAGTCCAGTTGCCTTCTGAAAACTTGGAATAAATTATGTCTGGTATGCTATTGAATATTTGTTTCTCTTACTATGGGCATCTTTAATTTGCTTGTTTGTTTGTGTTTTGTTTTTAATTTGTGGGATAGCAATAGCACAGACTTATATACCGCTTCACAGTGCTTTTTACAGCCCTCTCTAAGCGGTTTACAGAGTCAACATATTGCCCCCAACAATCTGGGCCCTCATTTTACCGACCTTGGAAGGATGGAAGGCTGAGTCAACCTTGAGCCTGGTGAGATTCGATCTGCCAAATTGCAGGCAGCCGGCAGGCAGCAGAAGTAGCCTGCAGTACTGCATTCTAACCACTACGCCACCGTGGCTCTTTCATCCTGCTCTTTCACTGCAGGATGCTCAGAGTTGCTATGATTTGGTGATCATACATATCTACATTATAAATGAAGGATAAATAAATATGTAAGATGCCACCTTTGGATGTGGCACAGGAAGAAATAAGAGGTAAGGATCCTGCCTCAGGCCTAATTGTGAATGAGGAGAGAAGGGCAATTAAACCGTACATTTGCGGTTTTGTTCCCCAGAAGAAATGAATGTAAAATGAATTGGCAACCCAGGGTAATTTATTAGGGTCATCAGAATATGGCTACATGTTTTATCTTAACAAGATTGATACTGTGAAGAAAAGACAGTAAGTTCATGTTTATGATTATTATGAAAACAAACCAGATTTTACATCAGCTTTACTAGTTTCCATTACCATGTATGATTATAATTGTTATTATTATTTATACCACTCCAGAGGTTGTGTTTATATGTTATTACAGTTACAGGCTATCACTAACCATTTGCTCTATACAAATATGGAAATAATCTGCAAGCTACATGATACATAAAGCACATTATGTGCAGTTTCCCTATGGGTTTTCTTTATTCTATGGAAGTCTAAACTGGATCAAGACTGGTATGTATGGAACTGGCAAGCTTAATTCTTCTCTAGAATCTCGTTTTTGTATTTTAATTCCATTCGAATTAAGCAATATTTTTCAAATATTTACCAGACCTTTTTCAAGGATAGCCCCAAGTAAAATGTTGAAATAACATCCCAGGAGATAAAATATCAAAAATATCTATGCTGTAATCAGGATAGGTCTATAGAATCAGTAGAAGTAGAGCTTGCTTGGAAGAAGACTTTATTTTACTTTTGATGCACGTATTCTAAAATCCTTTTGGTCAGGTGGCAAGAAACATTGTTTAAGGAAATGTTACGCTGTCTTATATTTGCAACAGAACAATGCAAAAATCATCTCAAGGAACAACGCTCTCAACCACAATAGGTGCAATGAAGGGTCTGAAGCAGAGGTGGGTTCCTCCCAGTTTGGACCAGATCGCCCGAACTGGTAGCGACCCGCTGGTGATGTCACACTGACGTCACGGATCCGGTTCAGTCGATGCCGATCCGTGGGCACCGCCATCTTTTTTTTTAAATTTGTTTGAATTTTCTTTTTGAATTTTTTTTTTTGATTTTTCCCCGGGTTTTTTCTTCTTCTGCGCATGCACAGAAGCCGAGTTTCTGGCACTGCGCATGCGACACCATCTTGTTTTTGGCTTTTTTTTCACGCGGCGCGGCCATGCGGCACGGGAGGAAGCAACAGGCAACGAGGTAACTTAGAACCCACCCCTGCCCTTCACCTCTTCCCATGCCCGGGTGGGGGAAAAACACCTCAGGGTGCCCTGATCCATCTTCCCCAACTGGGAGGCTCGGCGCTCTCAAAGGACGATGTTTTGCCCAGCCTGGAAGTTACTTCTGAAGCGCGGAGAGGCTTCACTTTTTCTCCTCCCCAGTGAGCGAAAAGCTGGCAGGCCGGCAGGGTCCAGCCCACAAGCCCCCTCTGGCCCCGGCGCAGGAGCAGCCCAAGCCAAACAGAGCTGAGCTGACCATAGCTGGGCTGCCCAACCCAAGGAACAGGCCAATCGAATGGCGGGCAAGACTGCAGGAGGCATAGCCAGAGCCACGGGCAACCGGAGCACGGGCAGCGGATCAGCTTGCTGCAGGCCTGGGATTCAGGGGGCGGAGGTTTTGCTCCTCGGAGCCTTGGAGTAACTCCCGGCCCTAGCACAGTAAAGAAAAACTTTTCATGATTGTGAGGCAATTAACAACTTCTTGCACTCTTTACTGTGCAAGGGCCGGGAGTTGCTCCGAGGCTCCAAGGAGCAAAACGTCTGCCCCCCCGAATCCCAGGCCCACAGCCCCCCAACCCTGCCAGCCCGCCAGCTTTTCGCTCACTGGGGAGGAGAAAAAGCGAAGCCTCTCCACGCTTCGGAAGCAACTTCCAGGCTGGGCAAAACATCGTCCTCCGAGAGCACCACCACTTGGGGAGAAAACTCCCAGTTGGGGAAGATGGATCAGGGCGCCTTGAGGTGTTTTTCCCCCACCTGGGCATGGGAAGAGGTGAAGGGGCACCGGCAGACCAAGAAAGATGTCCCCGGAAATTGTAGGAAGGTTGGGGGGGGTGTCTCCAGAGGAAGCCTGCAGTGCACGCACCCCAAGAGCCGAGCTTCCTCCAATGCAGATTCAAGCCCTGCTGGAGCTATGCTTGAACACAGCAGGAGACCGAGCTGTTAATGTGACCACCTCCTCCCGGCCTCGTTCCCTCTGCCAGTCGGGAAGCCGGGTTCAGTCTGAGCCGGTCACCGCCCGGCCCGATGCCAGCCCCCCCTTGCCCGCCATTTAATTTGCCTGTTCCTGGGGTCGGGCAGCCCAGCTACGGTTGGCTTGGCTCTTGGCGGGTGAAGAATCTATGGGCGAAGCGAGCCCCTCTGGGGAGGGCAGTGGGGAGCAGCTGCCCAGGAGGACCTGGCCACCCTCCCTTACTCTCCAGCCATTGTTTGGCCGGGCTGGCTGGAGGATGAGGCACCCTGAAATGTGCCTGTGCCGCCGGGTCGACCTCAGACCCTACAAGGCAGCAGAAGCCGGAACACCGCCACAATCTGAGCCCCCTTTGGAGTGGCTTGCAAACAAGGTGCAAAGCGGCTCCCAAACAGAACAAAATGGGCGTGGCACACCCACAGCTGCTGCTTCTTTGCAACAGCCAAGGATGGAAGAGGTGCCTCTTCCATCCTTGGCTGTTGGAATAAGCGGCGGCTAAACAGAATGAAGCGGGCGTGGCACACCCAGCGCTGCCGCTTCTTTGCAACAGCCAAGGACGGAAGAGGTGCCTCTTCCGTCCTCGGCTGTTGGAATAAGCGGCAGCTTTGGCTGCCGCCATGCCCGCTTTGTTCTCCGGTTCCTCTCCTTCCCTTGCTCGGCTGCTACTGCTGGGGTGCTGCCAGGGCAAATGCGGGGTCTGGGTATGTAGGGGGGGCATGGACCATTCAGCGCTGAGGTAGAAGCAGCCACAGCGGCGGGGAAAGTGAGGCTTCTTTGCCAGCCTCCCAGCTGGCAAAACATAATTTTTCACCAGTTCTGTGGGCGTGGCTAGGTGGGGGCATGTGACTGAGGGCATGGGCGTGTGTGATGTCAAGTTGGCCACGCCTACTCAGTCACATGACCATCAAACCACACCCACAGAACCGGTAGTAAAAAAATTTAGAACCCACCCCTGGTCTGAAGATAATGTTAACAGCTGAAGTTTTGAAGGTAAACTAGGAAATAGGGACCAGAAAAAATAGATTAAGATTGGCAAAATAAATTTGAAATATTAAGTGGTGGCGCAGTGATTAGAATGCAGTACTGCAGGCTACCTCTGCTGACTGCCGGCTGCCAGTTTGGCAGTTCAATTCTCACCGGCTCAAGGTAGATTCAGCTTTCCATCCTTCCGAGGTCGGTAAAATGAGGACCCAGATTGTTGGGGGCAATATGCTGACTCTGTAAACTGCTTAGAGGGGGCTAGAAAGCACTATGAAGCGGTATATAAGTGCTATTGGCTCTGACTTAAGAGTTTCATAGTGCTAGTAGTTTCCTTGTACAATACATTAGGGCAGCCTTCCTCAAACTTTTTATCCTGGAGGAATCCTTGAAATCATTTTCAGGTATCAGGAAAGCCCTGCATAAATATTATTATATCTACAACTAGCGTTGCACAGCACACAGAACTTTTTTTTTAATGATCTCTTGTGGAATCCCTAGCAAAGTGGCATATGAGTTGCAGCATGTAAAAAGTCTAACATTGTGAGCGCTAGCATTATTCAGTTCAAAGAATAATCTTTTTCACAGAACCCCTCTTGGAACCCCTTGTGACTTCTCGTGGAACCCCATTTGACAAAAACAGCTTTACAGAATATCTTCAAAGGCAGTTCTCCCATAGAACAGACCATCTTATAAATCACTGAGCAAAATACAATGCCATCTGTTTAAAAGTGGATTGCAAAGAAAAATCCAATATCCCAAAAGGAACCGAGGAATATACTTGCTACAAGACAGCATATTTTTAAAAACAGTGTTCCAATAGAAAAAAATTCATGAACAAAATCTGTATGATTTCTAAGAGTTGACAACGACTTGATGGCAATCAAAGCTTAGGGATGAACTTTTTAGTATTATACTGTAATACCATTACAACATTTTTGTCAGGTTCTTGCTGTTCTTGGAGCTTGGTTGTTTCATTACCAGACTATGTAATATCATCAGTGGAAAGGAGAGGGGGATAAAGGTACCAGATAGGAGCCATCAAGGAGGAAGTCATTGCCCCATTAAGGCTAGTAGAGCAAACTCTTATATATAGACAGTCCAAAACTCCACTCTCTTTCACATTGGTGATGTCACCTAGCATGGTAATGAAACTTTTGCAAGGAAACATCCAAATTCAGAGAGCCCCAAGAATCTAAACAAAAACTTTGCTTGTTTATAATGATAATATTCAAGTAGTTCAATGTATGAGGAAATTTAAATTAATAAATTTAGTACTATCAACTCACTTAACACCCTCTCCCTTCAGCTAATATCTGAATAATTCTCAAAGGAGCATTCATTCACACTGAAAAATGAGAGAGGTGGGAGGGATCTAAAACAGGGAAAGAACAGAGCTAGTAATGTTAGCAATTTACAATCCCTTCGTTTTCACGTTGTCTGTTTCTTTATGAAGTCAAAACCAGCACTAAGGACTTGAAAGTAAATGGAATTCATTTTGTTACCCTGAGATGAACATTTAGTCTCTCTCCCTTCCTTTCTAATTGTGTGTGTGTGTGTGTGTGTGTGTGTGTGTGTGTGTGTATACAACAATGGATAAAAATATATTTCTTAAATCTATTTTAGTAGCTTCATCTTTACGTTCATGGAACTTTTAGTAGCTGTAAGCCAACTTAAAAAAAGATTGGCTCAAAGCTTAACTGAGTGATACACAAAGGCAAGGACTGAAATACACGAAGAGTGAAGGATGGTAGACCTTTGCCCATTGCATCAAGAAAATGAAGAAAAGGGAGGGGAGAAATTTCTGGGTTACCACAATGTCCTTCTCCAAAATGGGTAACCAGCCTATTAGTGTTGGTGCAGGGAAGATAGCGTTTGTGATATCTTACCAAATACACATTCACTGGTGCGCTAAAAGATCAATCCCGTTACCTAAGATATCAAATTTAATTACAAACTCACTAAAAAGTATAGTCTGGCCTCTAACCTTCACTTCTCAAAAGGATAAAGGGGGTATTTTACACCATGTGTGTCACTTAATCAAAATTGATATTCTTTAACAAACCCTTAACCTCCGGCATGCCGGAGCCTCCGGAGGCCAAGGGACATGTCACAGATCCAACTTGGGGTGCCATATCCTTTGATTAAGAGGATAAAGATCCCCTTTTCTCGATCAGAGCCACAAATTGCGGAGATGCTCCTTTTTGATTTGTCAGCATAAATAATCCCATCAAGAGGTTCAAGCCAAAGAGAGGCCAGGAACCAGCCTTTGGGAGCTAATTTCTAAGTACCCCTTGACTTTAATGATCCAGTCGCCTTCTGATATTCCACAGGCAAGTTTTCCTAGACAATCTGGATGTAAACTGGCACAAGGCTTGCTTGAATGTGGCTTGTTTCTTAAAGGGGGAGGGAGTGTCTAAATGCACTTATTCTACAAATCCCAGATCAGACCTCCCCACCCTTTCCCCCCTCTTTGGACTTTATTATTATTATTTTTTCAAAGAGACACTGCTTCAAGTGAGTGCCTCCTCCCTCTCATGGATTTCTGGTTCAAGAAGTTTCACTGATTTTGCTTTCATGCTACTTTAGGCAGCAATTTGAGAAGGTTCTGCTCTCTATAATAAAAATGCTACACATGGTCATTAGATTTTTTTTAAAAATGTTGCAGTGTAGTTTCACAATGTTGTTCGGGGCACGTGCCATCCAGCTAGCCTTTTGACTATGCTATTTTATTCCCCTCCTCCTTAGTTTCCCATTCCCTCCCAATGGATAATCAGTATTTCTATGGAAAGCAAATATGCCCTGGCAAAATCCTTTGTCTGCTGTCTCCCAATGAATGACCTTGCCTTCAACTCATTCCCCAGCCCATGAGACTAGCTGAACTTCTACGCTGGCCTTAAGGAATATTTTCTCCTGCATTCTAAGCCTGTCCAAGGACAGCTTCAAAGTATGCGGAATCTTTTAAGCTTTGTCACTAATGGCATCCATAACTAGCTGGGACAATGGCAAAGTGACGTCAGGCATGATAACGTCCTAATACAGCTATAAAATCAAATCAAAAATATGTATAATTGTCTTTGACCAGCCTTTACAGTAGAAAAAAAAAGAATATTTCAATACAACAATTTGTTATCATGGGGGAAAAAAAAGAAATAGACAAGACGATGAAATGATGTATCTAATTAAACATTCTGCACAATTGTATGACTTGGCCACCTGGTATGTGAGTGTACAATTAAAGGTAAAGGTTCCCCCACACATGCGTGCTAGTCGTTTCCAGCTCTAGGGGGTAGTGCTCATCTCCGTTTCTAAGCCGAAGAGCCAGCGCTGTCCGAAGACGTCTCCGTGGTCATGTGGCCGGCATGACTAAATGCTGAAGGCGCACAGATCGCTGTTACCTTCCCACCAAAGGTGGTCCCTATTTTTTCTACTTGCATTTTTTACATGCTTTCGAACTGCTAGGTTGGCAGAAGCTGGGACAAGTAACGGGAGCTCACTCCATTACGCGGTGCTAGGGATTCGAACCGCTGAACTGCCGACCTTGTGATCGACAAGCTCAGTGTCTTAGCCATTGAGCTACCGCGTCCTTATGAGTGTACAATTAGCATCCCTTAAAAAGTAATGCACATGAAATTTATCAGTATGAGCCTCCAATTTAGAGATGATTCATTGGGATGATCAGAACAAGTCTTGGGCCATCATAAAAAGGATACCAATATGAGGATATGAGCAAGAGGTTCTACCTCCCTGGATCCACAAGGGCAATGCCTCTGTAAATAAAAAGTCCCATGACTAGCTGTATTCAGCTGTAAAAGTGATGGTGGGAAATTGCACGTTCAGACTTGCAAGATCCTGTTAGTGTAGCTTTACAATAAAGTACAATTAGCTTACCTTTCCATATTTCCTATCTGGTCTATATGATAAGGTTGACACCAATCTTGTAAGTCTGAAGGGTATGGGCGTAGGACGAGGGGGGAAGCAGCCATCACGCTGCAGCGGAGATGGTGTCCCCACCTCCGGATGAGAAGGCTGGTTTGTTTGGACCCAAACAGACTGACGTTCTGTCAACATGCCTCAGAGTGCAACGGTAGGCCGGCTGCCATTCGTTCCAATCCACCTAGTCTATTACAACAACCTTTATTGAACTTTAGATTTATTATAAAATAAAATTGCTGGAAAAGCTGCGTTCATATTTGAATATGGAACAGCCGTAGGACAAGGTAATTGGTGCGAGGGTCCACTTGCTTGACAGTAATTCTTGACATGAAACTAGAGTCAACTGACTTTCCGCTCCATTGAAGGCCATTTAAGAGAAACCATTTTTAACTTACAAAGATGCACACAGTCTCAAATAAGAGGCCCGCTAACGGCAACTAAAAGAGAGGCTGTCAAGAGGCAAAACCAGGGAAAGGGAAGGGAAAAAAAACCACTATTAGATGGCAGGGAATTTAAAAGTAAGGCTGTCATCTGTCTACTATGCATTCCAGCAGAATATAGACAAAAGGCATCCATTAAGTTGTATGACGTTACTGCTCAGTGTTGACATTTCATATGTCTGAAATGTCGACAAATGTTAATAGCAAAAACTCAATTAAATATTAGCTTAGAAAGCAAACTCGGTTTTGTAATAGCTTGATGCTTCAGGAAGAGGGAGGGGGGGGACTTTTTGAAGGGCTAGGATGATGGGTCTGTTTAAAAAAGCAGAAGAATTCTTGTTTTCCAAAGAAATGACTATTTCTACTGCAGCTACAATTGAGGCAAGAGGAAATTGCTGGCAGTTTTTCCAAATAATCAGCATGTCCTAGCTAGGCTGTAAATTAAAATTAAAAGAAAGGAAATGGTCAAATGACAACTTCTTACCAAGGTCCGATTTGACCCGGTAAAATGACATTGAAAATAATGTGTCATTCTTTGTATTGAGCCAGTGGAACTTTTTAGAATTCTTCACAAATGAAGTTATAAAACTAAGAAAGGATGTTTTTTCTATGACGGTTAGGTAAGATAATGGCTGCTTTTGCTGAAAGTCAGAATGGGAATATATTCCTTGAATTGAATTGAATTTAAAAGAATTAAAGGCTTCAATAGAAATTTCCCAATCTGATTGTCAAATTAAATTCCATTAACAAATAGCTTTTAACTGGGCAGATATGCCAAAGTGTTCTAAAACTGAGTTGACCTCTCTGACAGTTGGGGGGAAAAAAGGAGGGATGTTTCTTTTAAAAAAAGAGACAATGCTAAGATGTTTCTGTATTGCCACTTCTTTTTTTTAATTCCTCTCTCTGCCTTCTTCAAAAACTTTTTTTCCCAAGAAATTGCTGGCACAGTCCCAATTCATAGCTTATGCTGAATCATAAGCCTGTGATTTAGTATTAGCAGAATATAAGAGGCTGCCACAAAGAAGAGGGGGTCAACCTATTCTCCAAAGCACCTGAAGGCAGAAAACGAAGCAATGGGTGCAAACTAATCAAGGAGAGAACCAACCTAGAATAAAGGAGAAATTTCCTGACAGTTAGAACAATTAATCGGTGGAACAACTTGCCTCCAGAAGTTGTAAATGCTCCAACCCTGGAGGTTTTTAAGAAGAGTTTGGGCAACCATTTGTCTGAAAGGGTATAGGGTTTCCTGCTTGTGCGGGAGGTTGGACTGGAAGACCTCCAAGATCCCTTCCAACTCTGCTATTCTGTTGTTTTCTGTTCTAATGATAAATTCATATTCCTTCCTTGTTTATCCCCTTTTCTTTTTTTTTATTATGCCTCCCTTTCCTTTCCTATGTTGTCTTTTAAGTTAAACTCTTAGGAGCAAAAAAATCCCACGTCTTTTTGTTCTCATTCCACCAAAGATCAGGCATCTTGATGCTATTATCCGAACTGATATTTGCCTACCTTGTCTCAGTTGGCTTGTATTCTTCTTCCTTTCTCATCTCCTTTTCCTATATCTTTATATTGCAACTCTGGGAGTTGAACCTATAACCCATTTACAAAGGTTGCCATAAATAAACCTCCTCAAAAATTCTGCCGTTTCATTACATTTGAATATTAGACTAAAGCTTTGCTGCATTTTAACTTCCAAATGTCAGATAATTATTTGAAAGTCTTCTCTATTTTTAGTGGGACTTCTTACTCCCATGAAATTGTGTGTATAGCTGCAGCCTTAAAAACTTCCAAATTCTTCAAGAGCTTTTCAGTTTTTCTAATACAATTAATGCTCCAGTTATGACAAATTATAGCCCAGATCACATGTTTAAGCACTGAGGGAACTGTCTTTCCAGAATTTGCATTATCCGTCTTTACTGATGTTTTTCTGCTAAACGGCTTCCTTCCACACCTTTGATCAAAGAATTTGTTGATGTAGAAGAGGATTATTATCAAATTAATTGGGAAGTTGTTTTACAACTATTTTTCCAGATGCCAGTCCTGGTCTGCCCCAGCTGCCACTGCTGCCCATTTGAGTATTCTCTACATCATTCACAGGACATACAGTAGCTGACTATTAACAGTACAATATTGATTTATTTCACTCTCATGTTGACATTGCCTAGGACATGTAGAGAGCTTCCTTTATCATTTTTAAAAATCAGTTTACCCATTTTACCTAACTGCCTTCTTTGCAAAAAAAACAACAACACACCCCACAGGGTTCTTGAGTTAATTTGTGCCAGGCTGCCATCATTGGCCCCCAAAACAGGCTCTATTTTTGTCAGACTTCATCTCCTTTACATTTCAACCAGCATGGCTTAACGTTGTAGCGTAATAAACGTTGTAGCGTAATAACTCCAGAGATACTAGGCTGTGAAGAAGACCCTACTAAAACTGACAAGAAGAAGTCTTAAAGTCCTTCAGGTGAGGAAAAATCTCTCTTAATAAAGACTTGGGGTGATTGTATTATTGGGTTTGTATGAGCTTGAGAAAAGATCTTTGCAGTGACTAATTTGTGCTGGGGACAAACAGGAGTCAATTCTAAATACATATTTAGGGGCAAGATATTTTTTCACTCTGGTTTATAATGTGGTCCAATCATAGAGACTTTGACTGACAATCAACAAACCAATCGAGAGCAGAATTAAAAATTAAGAATAAAAAACAACACTGAAACAATTAGAAACAAATACACAGCATCCGATGATATCCCTCTCAATACATCTACATTTTGGAGTCGCAATGTACACCCACATGACTTATCCCCAAATATTCTCCCAAAGAGCCACATATCCATGGTGGCGCAGTGGTTAGAGTGCAGTACAGCAGGCTACTTCTGCTGCCTGCTGGCTGCCTGCAATTTGGCATTTCGAATCTCACCAGGCTCAAGGTTGACTCAGCCTTCCATCCTTCCGAGGTGGGTAAAATGAGGACCCAGATTGTTGGGGGCAATAGGCTGACCCTGTGAACCGCTTAGAGAGGGCTGTAAAGCACTGTAAAGCGGTATATAAGTCTAAGTGCTATTGCTATCCAGGGCTCTCTGAAAGCTTAGTGTATGAGTCACATTTTATTCTCTGTGCTCTCTGCCCCACTATTCCTGAGTGCTCCCATCACCCAGCAAGCCAGTAATGCAGCTTGATTCAATGCTTTTGCATTATTCAATCCAGAACTTTAAAAAACCAGGTAGTCCTCAACTTACGACCACGATTAAGCCCACAATTTCTGTTGTTAAGTGAGACATTTGTTAAGTGAGTTTTGACCTATTTTATGGCCTCTCTTACCACAGTTGTTAAGTGAATCACTGCAGTTGATTAGTTAGTAACACGGGTGTTAAGTGAATCTGGCTTCCCCATTGACTTTGCTTGTCACAAAGTCGCAAAAGGGGATCACATGACCTTGGGACACAGCAACGGTCATAAGTATGAACCAGTTGCCAATCATCTGAATTTTGATCACATGAACACGGGGATGCTACGAAGGTCCTAAGTGTGAAAAATGGTCATCAGTCACTTTTTTCAGTGCCGTTGTAACGTTGAACGGTTGCTAAATGAACTGTTGAAGGTCAAGGACAACCTGTATTGACAGGAAGAGATAAAGCTGCCTCACCAGAGGTGGGTTGCTGCCAGTTCGGACCGGTTCTTTAGAACCGGTAGCAGAAATTTGCCACCACTCGCCGAACCGGCAGCGAAGACCGGCGGTCCACGCTCCTGAACCGGTTCCCCGGTTGCCGCGGCTTGGAAAAAAAACCTCTGCGCATGCGCAAAGGCTTCTGCGCATACGCAGAGGGTCATTTCTGGGTCTTTTGCGTGACATGACAGGGGCGCGATCAGAACCGGTAGGGAAGGTAAGTAGAACCCACCCCTGTGCCTCACATATATACCAGCTGCAACTTGGCCTGTTGTAAGTGACAAAGGTACGACAGATATCAAGTCAGGATGGAGAAGATGGGAAAAACCTTGGCAGGATTAACCTTGGAATTCCTGGTAGCTTTTCCCAAATGTAATTACAATTTGCATTAACATATGGGGGGGGGAAACAGGCAGGGTATTCATGTGTACCTAAAATAATAAGGCACAATGCTGGAAGCATTGCAATAGCAATAGCAATAGCAGTTAGACTTATATACCGCTTCATAGTGCTTTACAGCCCTCTCTAAGCGGTTTACAGAGTTAGCATATTGCCCCCAACAATCTGGGTCCTCATTTTACCCACCTCAGAAGGATGGAAGGCTGAGTCAACCTTGAGCCGGTGAGATTTGAACCGCCGAACTGCAGCTAGCAGTCAGCTGAAGTAGCCTGCAGTGCTGCACTCTAACCACTGCGCCACCTCGGCTGCAGAAAAGGTCACCTGTATTTGACCACTTCCAAGCGCTGCAATCATCAGCTTCTTCCTTTTTTTTTTTAATACTTTTTATTCAGAGTTTTTCACATTTAAAAATCACAATTTCACTAATACAGCTTTCCGTTATCGGAATTTTTTCTTAATTCTATATTATCCATTTTAAGGCCTATTATTTTATACATATACCTTCTTTTATCTTATTTGCTTCTTTATACACTATATACATTACTTATACATCCATTTTCACTCTAAGTATACATTTTTTCATTTTATTACATTTTCCTACATTCATTTACACATTAATTTTGCTTTTCTTTTCGAGCCAATTATACCATCTATTCCATATTTTATAATACTCTGTTTCCTCTCTCTCATGATCAATATGGTAAAAAATGGTCATAAGTCACTTTTTTCAGTGCCGTTGTAACTTGAATGGTCGCTAAATGAACTGTTGTAAGTCAAGGACTACCTGTATCTGTGGCTGGCCATCTGCTGATTCACAGTTTCCCCCCATGAATCCCCAAACTTTCTCCAGAGGGCTGTGGGGTTTCCTCACATTATCTGGGACAATGCAAAGGAAAGAGGAATTGGTCATAGCTACTGGAATCATCTGGCTCCATCACTATCGGCTTCAAGAAAGCCATACAATACATTTATTCACTCAGGCTTTCATCTAAATGACTGTTGTTGCTCTGAATGGAGATCCAGTTGCAAATAAAAAAATTAGGGTGCCCTACTTAACATTTTAATTATGTTAACATGGATTTTATTAACATTTTACTATATTAGGTGGTCGCAGCCCAATTTCTTTTCCTTCATGTTAAATTGATCTGCTTGTGATTTCGATTCCTTCAAAACTATCTTGGGAATTCACTAAAGGAAAGTATATAAATCTATAATGGAATAGAAACTAACATTGTTTATAATCCCAAGATGCACAATGTGATGTGTTTGAATAATTCAACATTCACCAACCTGCTGCCCTTCAGAAGTTCAGCAATAGCATCCACAACAAACCAGAATGACATGCTGGGGGCAAGGGTGAAATCCAGCAGGTTCTAACAGGTTCTGGAGAACCGGTAGTGGAAATTTTGAGTAGTTCGGAGAACCAGTAGCAGAAATTTTGAGTAGTTCGGAGAACCGGCAAATACCACCTCTGGCTGGCACCAGAGTGGGGTGGGAATGGAGATTTTGCAATATCCTTCCCCCAGGAGTGGGGAGGGAATGGGAATTTTGCAGTATCCTTCCCCTGGAGCGGGGTGGGAATGGAGACTTTGCAGTATCCTTCCCCTGCCATGCCCACCAAGCCACACCCACCAAGCAACACCATGGCCACTAAGCCACGCCCACAGAACCGGTAGTAAAAAAATTTGGATTTCACCACTGGCTGGGGGTGATGACATCCTCCCGAAAATGTTGCCCTTATTTACCTGTGTCACAAGGTCTGATGCAAGAACATCAGTTGCTGCATTTGAGTAATGACATCATTGCACAGATATTTTATGCCCTCCTTGCCATCTCCCATGGATGCCCATGGAACCTTCATAATCTCTAGCCATGGGAACTATTGGACAAATCAGAATAGCAAAAGCAGTAGCACTTATATACTGCTCCACAGTGCTTTACGGTCTGAATGGTTTACAAAGTCAGCATTGCCCCCAACAATCTGGATTCTAATTTTACCAACCTCAGTAGGATGGAAGGCTGAGTCAACTCTGAGCCTCATCAGGATCGAACTCCTGGCTGTGGGGACAGTTTGGCTGCAACACTGCATTCTAACCACTGCACCACCAGGGCTCTTGGAAGGAGGTTGATATTTTGGGTATCATATTGATACATGCAAGGTGTGCTATTTGTCCTGGATCTTTTAGGTAATCTGCATTCTCTAACATGACAGGAAATGTAATCTTCGACTTGCAACTATAATGGAACATGCCCATTATGTTCATAAGTTGTGACAATGGTAAATCAGGTCTGGGACTGACCTGATTTTCCAACCTTTTTTTCTGATGGTTGTTAAGTGAACGCTGTGGTTGTTAAGCAAACTCTTGATTCGTTATACGCTGGTTTTGCCAAAACTGGGGGAAAATGTCCATTTTCCAGCAAAAGTATTGTAAAACATGGTCATCAGTAGTGGGTTCTAAACCCCGTCTCCACCGGTTCGCTCTTGAGTGCGCAGAAGCGTCCCAGGCGCATGGGCGGAGCCTCCCGCCACCGCTACCAGTTCGCAGAACCGGGCCGAACCAGGAGCAACCCACCGCTGATGGTCATGTGCCTGCGGGATGCTGCAAACAGTTGTAAACGCGGCCTGGTTCCTGAGTTCCTGAAGTGCGGTCACATTATGTGAAGGGGGGAATGGTCAGAACTTTGAATGTGGATCTCTAAGCGACTGGTCATAAGTGGGAGACCTACCTGTGTTAAGAATTTTAAAACCATGGCTCCCAAAGCAGTTACTGTATTAAATAACAGAATTCGTCATAACTGAGCAATATGCCAAATTTTCAGTTAACATCCTAAACATATCTCCTAAAGACATGAAAACTCTATGTCAGCGGTTCTCAACCTGTGGGTCGCGACCCCTTTGGGGGTCGAACAACCCTTTCACAGTGGGCCGCCTAAGACCATCGGAAAACACATATTTCCGATGGTCTTAGGAACCGAGACACCGCTCCTCTATCCGTCCACATACAAGTACCCGGGGACAGTGCGACGCACGGGCGGCCCTCGAATGCGCAGGCACCGACGGAAGGGCCGCATGCGCCAGCCCGCCATCTTGGTGCCACGGCCCCTTTGTCACCTCATCGCTTCTCGCCTGGCAACGCGCACGTGCGGGGAGGGGGCGGGGAGGGGGGGGCAGCGCTGGGGCGGGGGTCAAGGCATTAGGAAGGTTGAGAACCACTGCTCTACGTAGAATACAGGAAAGGGCTGGCATGTCGTGTATCTTTATTCTCCATTTAACAACAGTCTAATCAGCAATGCCTTACTGCCATCAGAACTGAAAAGGCTTAATTTTTAAGGACGTGATTTCCCAGACATTGATTTCTGTTGTTTTTCATTTGCACATGGAATCCTTTAAAGAATGATTGAATGCTTCAGAAATCTAATGATCAAACTCAATTTAAACCCACGTACGTCCCAATGAATCGGGCCACAATGACCTTGATTCCTGCGATGGCTGTCTTACAAAAACAGCAGCATCTGTTCAGTATTTCAGTGCTTACTAGACAATCACACTGCTGAAACATTTTTGGGTTCTGTAATTTAACACCTCTTATGATGATAGTCAGTTCCTGCAATGCCCCAGGTAATCTTACATGGTCTTATAAGTACTTTGCAGATTGCTATATGCTGTAGGTGCTTGGTTCTAGGTGATATTGGTCATTGTCACAGCAAGAGTTACTCGTGCTACTCTCATCTCTTGTCAGAGGGATTGATACTCAGCCGGCTCCCACCGTTAGTTCTTCCAAAAGAATGGATTCTTGCAACTTCTATAAGCACCATCTGGGAGAGTCTTTTTCCGCGTAGCAATTACTTGCACAGTGGAGGTGATCCGCCTAATGCACTGAGTGAAACAATGTCGACTTCCTTTTTTACAAAAGAAAGAAAGAAGAACTTGGCTTTGATTCTCCTGATACTCTGTACTGTTTTCAGGGGGACATCCTCATGGGGGTTTTCTGCATAGGATTTCATCTCAGTGTCCCCCTTTAAGACTGCAGTGCCAAGCACACAGATCTGAAAATAAGCCTTCCTGAACTCAGTGGGATCTATTCTGAATAAACTCTCTTTTTTACAATGCTGTAGTCCCTATTCGGGTTAGAGTCAGGGAGAATGGATGGAGCTGAGCATTTACTGGCTGGATGCCCTTCCTGACACCTACACAGAGTTCACAGCAGATATTTTTTCTTTGCACCCAGGAAAGAAAAGTCTGATGCTA
>QLTV01001483.1:6535947-6565947 GCA_003457575.1 Thermophis baileyi | reverse complement strand
GGACAGCTTTTAATCATGACATTCTTAGGAAATCAGCATTCAATCGAGTGATATACAGTACATTTTTCATTGATCATTTTTTGAAAACAGGAGTTAACATTAAACTTTCCCTTGGATGTTAGCAAAGTGTGATCTGGACATGGAAAAACTTTCTTTGGCNCTCCCCTCCCCTCCCCTCTCTCCTCTGCCCTCCCCACTCCTGCACCCTGCCCTTCCTCTCCCTCTCCTCTCCTCTCCCCTCTCCTCGCCTCTCCTCCCCTCTGCCCTCCTCTCCTCTGCCCTCCCCTCTCCTGCATCCTGCCCTCCCTCTACAGAAGCAGAAACATTGCAATTTTAAATACGAGTTATTAAGCCTAAATCTAAAAGGGAAGCATCCTCTGACTTCAATGAAAATAGAAAACAATGTCAATGCCTCGACTAGCAGCAGGGTGTTGCCCAAGCAGGGAATACAAAAATAAGCATGCCAGGAGAAATGAGCAGAAAAAAAGTGCACTAGCTAATTCTGTAATTTTTTCTTTTACTTCTTTCTCAGCTTCATTGAAAGATTTGTATTCGTACTTTCAAAAAACTTATTTCTGCCCTTGTATTGATTGCACTGAATCAGCACGGAGGGAAACAATGGTATAAGATGAGTCAATGTTGAAAATATAGACCCAGGGACATGATGATGATGATGATGATGATATGTCAGAATCTAGACAATGTAATTACTTGCAGTATTTTTAGAAATGTTTCTTATACCCTATTCAAACATAGGCTCCAAGGAGTCTCCATTCCAAGCCAGTTAGCACCTGCTTAGTTCCAGCATCCACATAATTTATATCATGCCTTCCCGTCAGACTGGGACTCAAGGTTGCCCATCTTTCCTCTCATGCAAAAACACTGCATAAGATTTATAACCAAAGGAAGAGTTTCAGGACAGTTATCTAACAAATACAAATGAATGATAAATGTAATTAAGAGCAGACAGCAAGAGAAATATATTCATCAATAGTTCAATAAATATCAATGTACACAACATTATCACTGCCCTTTTATTTCCTCATATTAAATTAGGAAACTCATAAATACAATATCACACAAAAGCCAAATATATGAATGGCACAATATCTTATTATTTCAACAGCGAAGAGAAATTTCATAAGTCATTCATACTCAATTGAATTAATGGTAAGACTTACTGCTGGCTGTTAATTATCCACTATAAAGATTTGGGTATTGTGCTCAGCCTTAATAGAGGGAACAATTGCTATCATGCATGTTGAAGGAACGATACCTGAAGGAGGGCTGGGAAAAAAAATGCAAATATTTTTAACAAGTAAAAAAAAAATCCCACTGTGATTTTAGGATTTTTGTATTTCTGAGCTTTGAAAGTGTAATAATTGCAAGTAGTAATGATTCTAAATAATTGCACGTGATGTCTTGATAAATTTGAATAGCAAACCTTCTCAGTTTATGGTTCAATTCATGCATTGTTGTAAGCTCTAATATTATTTTGTGACCCAGCTACCATGATTTATGGCATAGTGTGATGTGTTAACTCAGAAACTTAAAGCTTATCCAATAAACTGGGTTAAAAAAATCCATAAATTTGTGCGAACCAATCACTGAGCTATAATTCCACTTAGAACTGTAATGAAAATAAACCATTTTTTCAGACAGTAAAAAAAGGCATTATATAAAAGAGCCGAGGTGGCGCAGTGGTTAGAGTGCAGCACTGCAGGCTACTTCAGCTGACTGCTAGCTGCAGTTCGGCGGTTCAAATCTCACCGGCTCAAGGTTGACTCAGCCTTCCATCCTTCCGAGGTCAGTAAAATGAGGACCCAGATTGTTGGGGGCAATATGCTGACTCTGTAAACCGCTTAGAGAGGGCTATAAAAGCACTATGAAGCAGTATATAAGTCTAAGTGCTATTGCTATTGCTATTGGGAGAAACAAAGCTGCTCAGTTGTAGTACTGTGGTAAGGGGACCACTGCAACTCCAATTGGTGGGTGGGGTTTTGGTGTCTGAGCAAATGGCTGTGAAGTGAAAAGGCTATTCAATTCCTGAAATAATTTGCTCTTCATTGAACTTAGGACTTTTCTTTAGGAATTGAGATAGCAGTTGGATGTGGTCTATAACCTTAGGGAAGATCTCCTTATAAAACAATGGCAAAGCCCAGAAAACACTGCACACACTTCACATTTCAAGGTCATTGCCATGAAAATAAGGATTGTACCTTTGCAGAGTTTCTTTGTACACCTTCTGTTAAGATCCTGTGACCCAAATAGTCTAAACGAGCAACATCAAACATACATTTCTACAATTTAGAAAAAGAGCTTGTGTTTGTGGAGTTTCTTTAAGACATTTTTGATATGGCTTATATGCAAGGAAAAATCTTCCAAAAAGAAATCAATATATCATTCAAACACACCACCACATATTTGTCCAAAATGTCAGAAAATACCTCATTCCTGATCAAATTGTAATCACCTTTGAGATCCAACTTCATGAAAACATGTGTCCTCTGGAGGTGGTACACGAGATCTGGAATAAGAGGCAGTAGGTAATGATCCCTAATGGTCTAAAAAAGTCTAAAATCATAATAGAACCATATTTTGTGTGTGTGGAATTAAAAAGACAGCTGCATATCCTTGAGATTCAAAAAGGTGAATATAATCCTTTCTTCAACTTGTCATCCAGAAATTTCTTCACAATGGCTAAGTCTTGAATAGACAATGGATATTGCTTTCTTCGATGGAATCTGAGGTCCCAATTTCAAGTAGATGGCACCTTTATGCACTTGATGGGGAAGCAGTGCCATTGCCTGCTCCTTCCCAAACACATCTGCACAGTCCGAGTATTTCCCTGGCAAGGCAGGAGAATCACTGTGCTAAACGGGCATGGGGGCGGGGAAGGTTAGAGTAATAAGCTTGCAATCAGTGTTGTTGACATTTTGATGATGGAAAAGAAATCATTCTTTGTTCCCAGTGCACATCTGGATTATGTAATTGTGTCCAATCAATTCTCAGTGCAATGGGACTTGTAAGGAAGCCATCACCTAGAGTGGCAAGTATTCCATGTCATCTTGTGTGTCATCAGCTGCAAGGAGATTGTGCATTACAGGCCCAGGCATCAGCCTTTCTAGTGTCTAATGGATAAACTCTTGTATTGTGGTCTCATCTATAAAATTGACCGTCACCCCCAAGTCCACAAGGACAGAGAGTTGTATTTTCCAGCCCGAGTCTAAAGTAACAAGAACAATAAAATGCATTTGTTGGCTGTCCTTAATTGTCTTTTTAATGAATTCTTAATTGTCTAAGGAGCCCGATTACTCTTGGGAAGAGGGTCTGTAAAGTTTCCTGAAGCTATGGTCTTGGAGTTATTTGGGCACTTGCTTGCTAAGTAGCCAGTAGATCTACAGGTGCGGCCATTTTGTAGCTGAGTTAGAAGCATGAACTTTAGCTGTGCATGATCAGTGGAGCTCTGCAGTAAACGTATAAAGTGAAATCTCTACTTCTTTGTTTCTCCCATGGTGACAGAGATTTCTTGGCTGCTCCAATGTGCAAGGGTTCTTTGGTGCATCATCAGGATGCCATCAGAGGAAGGGCATGAATAGAAATGTAAATGCTTTTAAACCCCCTCTCCTTGCTTTTCCCCTTTCCCTCAGTTCCAATCAGCCATGTATTACTGCTCAACCTTGGAAGAGCTCTTCCAAATGATCTGGGAGTCTTGTCTCACCAATTCATCTCTCAGCTTGTCTGCAAGTCCTTCTCTAAATTGGTCATTCAGAGCCAAATCTGGTAAATAATTTAAAATCTCATTTGGACAGCCACAGTCTACGCTGACCTTGTATGAGTTTGCAAATCTCACAACCAGCTATTACTCCTTTAGTTGAATCATCGAATGTGACTCTAAATCTCTGCGTGAATCCTAATCTTTGTCCAGTACAGGACCATGGTCATCAATGATGGATATAGCAGATTTGGATGCATCTTCTCTCAGCAACTTCAGTCCAAAATCCAATTTGGTATGACCTGTGGGAAATTGCTGGGCAGCCCACCATAAAGATTTCTTCCTAAAGTATGAAGATCAGGAACTGGTCCTGGTTTCCTCTAAACGTCTCTAGCAAAATCCGATGAGAACTGGGCTACAGACTATGGTGCCGCTGTTGTCGAAGGTAAATTGCGTTCCAAATGCTGTGTCAGTTGCATCGTGGCATTTTTCAGGATAGTTGTTTGTAATGCCATCTGTGGTTGGTGTTGCAATAAAGATACAGCAAGGACAGTGGAGTGCCCTGACAATCAGATGCCATCTCCACTAAGAAAGCTAAGATTCTCAACCTCTCTTGAAAGAGAGCAGGGATTTGCACAGTGCCCTCATATCCCACCTCTGGCAGTCTGTCCAGAACAATACCATGATTAATAATATTGAAAGCTGCTGAGAGGTTTAAAAAGACCAACAGGGCTGTATGCCCTCTATTTTGTTTCTGGAATAAGTCTCAAGTAAACAGGGTGGTTTCTGTTCCTGAACCTGGATTGAAATGGCACTGAGAGCCGTGGAGGCGAAGTGGTTAGAATGCAGTACTGCAGGCTACTTCTGCTGACTGCTGGCTGCCAGCAGTTTGGCAGTTCGAATCTCACCGGCTCAAGGTTGACTCAGCCTTCCATCCTTCTGAGGTGGGTAAAATGAGGACCCAGATTGTTGGGGGCAATATGCTGACTCTGTAAACCGCTTAGAGAGGGCTGCAAAGCACTGTGAAGCTGTATATAAGTCTAAATGCTATTGCTACTTAAACTGAACAGCCACTACCCACTCAAACACCTTGCCTAAGAATGGAATATTTGCCATTAACTTATAGCTATTTTCAACCTCTGGGCCCAGGTTTGGTTTCTTCAAAAGCCTGATCAATGCCTCTTATCTCCTTCTTCTTCAAATATGACATTTATGACCTTCTGGACCCAGTCCCTTCTTACTAGATTTGATAAGCCAAAAAAGGCAAGATTCAAGCACACAAGTTGTGGACTGAACACATCAAAGTCCATTGACCATCTCATCCTTCAATCACTGAAACTCCTCCAATAAAACAGTACAGGACTCTGGACATTTTCCTTATAGCATTATTAGAATTATAGTATTATAAAAATGTATTAACCAGGCGAATAGCAAAAAGAAATACTGTAGTGCCACAATATCATAACCATATTATTATAGTAATGTGCACCATCCCTCATAAGAAGAGGATGACGCGGATGAGGCTTCGCTCAACCACATATTATGTACCTTTATTAAATGTGGAACCTTAAAATTACTAATCCAATAGTAATTAGAAAGAAGGAGAAAGAGAAGAAGAAGAAATCTCATTTCAAAAATTGTCTTTACAAAGGAGGAGGAGGAGCAGGAGGAGGAGCAGGAGGAGGAAGAGGAAGAAAAGGAGAAATCTCATCTCAAAAGCAATCTTAACCAGGAGAAGGAGAGGGAGAGGGAGAGGGAGAGGGAGAGGGAGAGGGAGAGGGAGAGGGAGAGGGAGAGGGAGAGGGAGAGGGAGAGACAGCCACCTGGAAAATTTATGTTGCCTGCAACATAAATTTTCTTCCCTATTGCTTTGCCAGGAATGAACACAAATTACAAATGTTCACAAACAACACATGACAACAAACCATTGCTGAAAATATCCTTCCAATACTAATTATAATTATAACATTATTAATGTTATGTCTTATAATAACTGTTACAATATATTAGAGAATAACGTATGTTTAACTGTATGCTTTTTAAAAAATAGCTTTTAGAGCTAGTTAGAGCTAAAAAAATAGATACTGTATTTTTCGCTCCATAAGAGACACTTTTTTTTCTCCCAAAAGTTGGTGGAAATGTCTGTGCGTCTTATGGAGCGAATATGCATGACAGGCAGCAGCAGCGAAAGGTGGCAGCAATCCCCACTGCCTGGAACAGCTGATCGGCGGTATTCCGGGAGGCCAATCCAACTGCCAATCAGTTGCTCGGTGGCGAAGGCTCCAGCGTTCCCCGGCGGAGGCAGCAGACACGGAGGAGGCAGCAATGGTGGCGTTTCCTGTCAGCCAGCCCGCTGATCGGCGGGGCTACGGGAGGCTGGGATCCAGCCGTTGCTCAGCTGACCAGTGGTGGGCGCAATGCAGTGGAGCACTGATGAGCCACGTGCTGGGGCTGTGATAACGTGCTGAAGCTGATCAGGCTGTTTGCTGTTTGCTGCAAGGATGCTAGCCAAATGAATATCGGATGGACGCTGGGAGGCAGAGGCAGATATTTTTTTTCTTGTTTTCCTCCTCTAAACCTAGGTGCATCTTATGGTCAGGAGCATCTTATGGAGTGAAAAATACGGTATATGGTAGATGCAAATAGTAGAATCTTCAGTCTGGCAAGATTTTGTCTATAGGTGTGAAACAATAAAGAACTTAGTTTGGAAGAATTGCCATGTATCATTCTTGGTTTTGGGTCTGACTATACCCTAGATAAGATAACTATATGCTTCTCATGTCTGAGATAACAAACATGGGATTTCCCTGTAAAACTAGGCATAAAATAAATTCTACTCATTTCATAAATAGGATTGTACAGCTAGAATCAATTCCTGCAAGCACTGCTTTCCAAATTTAGGGTTAAATCAACTGGCAAAACACAGATATTCTTCTCCGTTGTACAATCCTATATATTTGAAATTTCCTGAATAGATGGAATGGGATCATCATCATCATCATCTTCATCATCATTGATTATTTTCACATGGTAATGAGTGTTTTCATCAGGGGGAAAAAATCAGACCACACCCCCAGTTCTGTGTCTCCTGCAGGGAAACTTATTTAAATATGCTTCTGTACTTGAGTATGGGTTTGTTTCTATTTTAAGAAAAGCATCCCCAGGCCATAGGCCTATCTAACATCATCTGGATTCTGTCCAAGTTCCTTTTTTTTTTTTGTCTAGTGAACATCAGTTCTGCAATTTTTAACAGCAAATTTTAGTTTGGGGTGGGGCTGAATATTTTTTGTTTGTCGAGTTTAAACATATTTACGATATCAACGAGCAACGCCAAATCTCTTGTATAATGTCGCAGAAGAAAAAGGAAGGAAACCATTTCTTCCTGTTTCTCAATGGGTCGACTTTATTGGGAACCTTTTGGCAAATGCCACCTCCTTACTATAAAATATAGTAACCGTTGATCCTCCAGCCAAATGTGGCAAGAAGTCAGGTGAAATATGATGGGGCTGAAGACATTTCTTGATAACACTAGGTCACATTCTTTGTCCTTCACCTACAGCCGTGATGGCGAACCTATGGCATGCGTGCCATAGGTGGCACGCAGAGCCCTCTCTGCAGGCACGCAAGCCGTTGCCCCAGCTCAGCTCCACTGTGCATGTGCACGTGCCTCCCGCTGGCCAGCTGGTTTTTGGGTCTCTGCCGCGCATGCGTGTGGGGTGGGGCGCATACAGGTGATGCGTGTGCATGTGCGGGGGGCAGGGCGCATGCACGGGGTCACGTGCGCATGCGCAGGGGGAGCGCAGGGGGGTTGTGTGTGCATGTGCGGGGGTTCCCGTGTAGATGCATGGGGGCAGTGCGCATGCGAGGGGTTGCGCACGCATGCACGGGGGTTGCTGGCACATGTGCAGGGGTGGGTCATGTGGGGGGGGTCACGCACACATTGCATTATAGGTGTGTGCCCTCTCTTTCGGCATGTGACGACAAAAAGGTTAGCCATCATTGACCTACAGCATTCACTATTCAGATTGGCACTAGCCCTTCAAAAGTATTGATGGAGGAATTGTTGTTTCCTGCTTCTGATCTTTATATCTGGAGAGGAATGTGACACATATGTTCTTCCATGAGATTTCCATACCCACTTTGATTTTTTTTCTTTTTTCTTTTTTTTGCAATAGTATCATTGTGCAGTTCTTAGTGCCCTCTTAGCTTGCTTGTTTGCTTGCCATTGTTTCATTACCTGAGTAGTTAACATCAGCGCTGGATAATGAAACATCTGCAAGCAAGCAGCCAAGCTCAGAGAGCACCAAGGACTCCACAATTCAATCCTGAGCTACAGATAATCTCTTTTATTGATAGTATAATATGGAATCATCACGTACATAAGAGACAAGGTCCTATGGTTCCAGATATTACTAAAAGCTGCTGAGATATATCAAGCTAAAGATGGGTAAAAGTGGACATCCAACTTAAACTAATGGAAAGAACTGGATGCTACATAAATCCCCAATGATAATAATGGCATAGGAAGGCTTTCAGATTCTCCTGATTCTTCAAGAAGAATTTTATCCCATCTAAGTACAAAATTATGTTGATTCCTCCAGCTTAACTGGTAGCAATGTTCAGAATACTTAATTTATTCCATTATTCAGTTTAGAACTTGCCCTATATGGAAAGCTGCTGTAGTGACATATATCACATTGATAAAATATAAATCACAACATACCCAATGAAATATACTTTAAAAGCAGGTGCATAATTACAAAGTATTACTTCACAAAAAAAGTAGTAGAAACTTGTAACCAACTTCCAGTGGAGGTAGTGAGTCAATCATCAGTAACTGAATTTAAACATGCTTTAACCCATTGATGTTAATATAATATCTGCTCTGAATAGAGCAATATAAAATAGCTGGTTCGGGCTGTTCCAGAACAGATATTTATCAAAAAAATCATTTTATTGACTCTATGCTAGGATCTGGGTTAATTTGAAGTCATTAACTCTGACTCTGATATTGTACTGATTTTATTGGCATCTATTTGCTAGTGAACCTTTATACTGACTTTCTATTATGTGAAAATTCTGTAATGACAATTGTTGCTTTTATTCATTCATGAAACTGTTATTGTCTAATATCTCAGTAAAATGCAATGATTTGTAGCTAGTGTATAATTGCATCGAATTATATGTTAATTCCTGCTACTGTATAGGCATTTTTCATAGCTGATGGAGATTTGCAATTTTAAGTTGTGTTACCAGAACAAAGATTGATAATCTGAAATGTTAGTTTCATGACAAAACAAGTCAAATACTTCAGTTACTAGTTACTGCACTTCTAAAACAAGTGGCAGAATAGATGGGAAAAAGCATTATATTGCATATCATCAAGAAATACTTTACTGTATATGATAATTGCTTAACCAGAGATTTTAAAAACCTACCAATAGTCTAATATTGGTACAATGTTTTCTTATGCCACCTTGCTTTATATTTATGTAGATTTATTTCTGAGCTATTACAGAGTTTTAAGGCTTTATAGCTTGATCCCATGATGGATAGATATTTATTTGCTCGTAAAGTTAAAATACAGAAGCTGGTTATGAAGATTGTAATTTAATTTCATTGCTGTGATGCCTGGAGATTCTTGTTATAGAGCTGATCATTATTATCATTATCCCAGCAACAAAAGATTAAAAGCAGACTGTATGTATGTGTTCGTGCACGCACAATCTCTCTCCAATGTGGAGAGAGGAAGATGAGTTCATCTTGATTTTATTGATATTTGAAAATGCCTTATTAGTTCATCTTTTGGAGGAATGAAGTAGCAAATTGTAGCATTTGGCTGTTAGTGTGCTGTTGGGTTCCCATTTAGCTTTACTTATATACAGATAGGACCAACAGTGGGAGAACTCATACAGAGAAGAATATTGTAATTCAATTGATTCTGTTTAAAGATTCTATCAAGGGCATCAGCAGGGGATTAGTGCATCAAAATCTGCAAGATGACAAATGTGGCATTGTGTGTGGGAGAGGGAGAGGGAGGGAGGGAGAATTCCCCCCTCTCTCTCTCTCTCTCTCTCATTCTCTCTCTCTCTCTCTCTCTCGCTCTCTCTCTCTCTCGAAAAAGAAGGAAGAGGAGAAGAGGGGGGGGGGGGGGGGGGGGGGGGGGGGGGGGGGGGGGGGGGGGGGGGGGGGGGGGGGGGGGGGGAGGGGGAGAGAGAGAGAGAGAGAGAGAGAGAGAGAGAGAGAGAGAGAGAGAGAGAGAGAGAGATGGCACTGCATGTACAAAGGCTGGGACTAGGATTGTGATGTTGCATCCACCATTTTGCAGATTTTTTTATAGCTACTGTAGAACTCTCTCTGGCCTATATATCCTGTAAGGTTCCAATTCTTCTTCAGGCTAATAGCCAAATATGGTCCGAGTTACGTGTCAGGTGCCACACTCCAAAAAGTAGAGGCGGGACAAAACAAAGAAAGGATGGGGCCAGAGCAAAAACTGAATTTGATTTGAGGCTGCTAAAGGTGTAAAGTGTTGGGTGGAATGATGGTACCATTCCCTCCCCCTCCCAAAGCATGTAGGAATCTGGATGTTGATATTTATTGCCTATAAAAAGGCAAGAAAAAAAGTACAGAGAGAGCAAAAGGGCCACCTGGGACTCAGTTTCCTTCAAAACTCTGATCTGAATTTAAAAAAAATATTTTCCTCATGTTTTGGAAGAGTTGTTATAGGAGGAGGGGCACAGGGAAAAGCACAGAGATGAGAGACAGAGAGGCCTGAAGCCAGAATGGTCTGGATCCTTTTTAACACCCTCGTTGGCAGAATCCCATAGCAGCTCCATCCAGTTGGAGCATCACACTGGCAGATATTTTTCCTGCTGGGTGGTGTCTTGACGTAGGCAGCAGGGGTAGGTTCCACTTACCTTCCCTACCGGTTCACATCGCGATGGAAGTGTGCGTTTTGCGCACGCGCGCTTGCTTTGCTTGCGTGCGCACCATCACATCGCACAAAAGACCCGGAAATGACCCTCTGCGCATGCGCAGAAGCCTTTGCACATGCGCAGAGGGTT
Source organism: Thermophis baileyi (assembly GCA_003457575.1). Taxonomy (NCBI): domain Eukaryota; kingdom Metazoa; phylum Chordata; class Lepidosauria; order Squamata; family Dipsadidae; genus Thermophis; species Thermophis baileyi. The sequence continues at coordinate 6,555,168 of QLTV01001483.1, read as the reverse complement.
TTTTTTGCAAGCTGCAGCGACCAGAAGACCGGTTCGGGAGCGTGGACCGCCGGTCATCGCTGCTGGTTCTGCGAGCGGCGGTAAATTTCTGCTACCGGTACTAAAGAACCCACCACTGGTAGGGGGGACAGCTAAGTGAGAGACATCAATACGTATAGTATTGGGACTGAGTCACAACAAACTTCATGGAATCAGGATGGGTCATAGCAACAAAGACAGCAAAATTCAAGATAAGGTAGTTTGCAAGGTTGGGGAATGGTACTTTAAACTAGCAAAAGGGATAGGCCCAAAACTAGGGCATTTGACCAGCTCAGATTTATACCATGGCTGGTTTTCTGCTGCCCCTTGATTTTTTGTTTTTGTTTTGTCTCACATTTAGTTTAAATGTAAAAATCAAACCAAATATATATTTGATACGTATAGTTGTGAGGGCATTTTTCCTTTTAACTAAATAGCAAAATGCAGAAATGATAGTCTGGATAAGGTCCACTTTATGGAAGAAGAATGCTTTTTACCTCTTCATCTTTCCTCAGTTCTAATCCAGATTCCCCACCCGCATATATCCACTGAGGAGAAAATTACTACTGGTGATAATGGGAACTGCCTCACATAGACATAGACTTTCATTGTGGCGACATTTGAAAATTAATTTGAGCTGTTTGGCTGACTGATAGTTCTTGATAAACGGAGTATGCTTGACAATGCAGGCAGCAACATCTTACTTCAATGAAAACAATCATAACTTGTTCCAGTTTTTTATTTAGATTTTTAAAAATTGAATAGCAATTTACACAATGAGAAAAATATTAAGCAAAATATTAAGCAAAGAATGTATAATGCTGTGAGGACAAATACAAAAAAGGATATGAATAAATAAAAAGTAAAAGTCACCACTAATTTGAAAAGTGCAAAAGTTGTTCACCATTTTCATATATAACAGGAATTGACAAGATTACACCTTTTGCAATTTTGCGTTTTGGAATTTAATCTGCCCAAGTATGATAAAAGTGTGATTCTTGCCTCTGAAAGTTCATTATTCTAAACCTATCAGTGATTTTTTTTTTCTAATAAGGGAATTAAGAAGGCACTTGTAATTGACAAATCAATTGTTAAATTTTCAAGAAATTTAGGAATGTCATGCAATGAAGAATGTTGTGGCCTTAAGTAAATTGACAATCAGTTTCTTATTTTAAGTGAACTGTTGGATTGTACAAATAGATAAAGCAAGCCTAACTTGGGAAAGCATTTGAGAGACTGTTTTGTAATTATACTAATTTCGCTAAAAATGTTGCTCCAGAAGGTCCTTTCCAGTCTTAATTTGTTTAAAATCCTTCCCATTTGAAATGCCAGATAAAATACTAATGAAATGGCAAAGACAACTGAAAGTTTTAGTTTCAATCTTAAGAAAATAAGACTAGAAAGATATTATATCAGTCACAGGGAGGCTGGGGGCTTCCAAATATCTATTATAAATAAGCAGAATTAAGTTTTTTGATTCCATTTATAGTGGAGCACCCAACTAAGCAGAGGACTGATCCAGATATTATATCAGAAGCTGGCAATCTTTTGAATTATATATTTTTCCAGATGAAAAATTTCCCCAGCATATACAAAATTAATAATACTTTACTGGCACAATATTTCAAATTTTTTTAAAAATAGTTTTGATAGGTGGCATTTTCTAATCCTTTTAATGCCTGTTTACAAAACTTTAATATGGGTCAGATCAATTAAATTTTTTGAAGAATTATAACTTTTACAGGATTATTTTTATACCAATTTTGGGCCATGAAATAACTGGGCTGACTGGCAGTTATATTGCTTTTTCTGACAAGAGCGTAACACTATATTAGGTGAAGTCAGGAACTTGCCCATATACAGGTAGTCCTCGACTTACAACCATTAGTTTAGTGGCTGCTCAAAGTTACAACGGCACTGAAAAAAGTGACTCATGACTGGTTTTCACACTTATGACTGTTACAGCATCCCCATGGTCATGTGATCAAAATTAAGGCCTTTGGTAAGTTGCACGTATTTATGACAGTTGCACTGTCCTGAGGTCATGTGATCACCATTTATAACCTTCCTAGACTTCTTCTGACAGGCAACATTAATGAGGGAAGCCAGATTAGCTTAATGATTGCATGGTTCACTTTAGAACTGCAGTGATTCACTTAACAACTTAACAATGGAAATTTTGGGTCCAATTATGGTCGTTAAGTTGAGGACTACCTGTACTATTTTTGAGAATTTAACATTATTTGACACAACCAAAAGAAATAATGTCAAAGTATGCTATTATTACAAATTATGAATCGTCTTTCCGGTTTAAAAGATGCTTGGAATACCGATTTAGGAAATCCAATAATTGAACTAAAGTGGCAATCGGGGAAATCAGGATATTTTCTTTTTTCTTCTAAGCAAGAATGGCAATTGAAGGTGTTACACTGGTGGTATTTAGCACCTGCTAGATTAGCATATATACTACATAATCATTCTTCAAAATGTTGGAGTGGCATATATATATGAAGCCAGGTGAATGCAAACTGGGAAAAGGGGTAATTTTGAAATATCCCACCAATCAGTATTTTTCAAAGAATTTTCCAGCAAAAGGTTGTTAGGATAGGCTGCTAGAAATCAGCCTGAATCTCTTTATGGTTTGGGAGTTCCATCCAAGGACTTCTTTTTTCACCTCACCTCTATGAAAAATAGGAAACACTGTGGATCATCCAGCCCTAAAATCCAGAAGTAATATATTTAACAATTTAGCACCAATCTTTAAACACAAGTGGTAACTAACCAACTGCCTCATCTTGCACTCAGGAACTTAGTAAAAGAATTAAACTAAATCTCTGCATACAAAAAGACGTTTGGGGGAAAAGGGAAATTCAGAAACGCAAGAAAAGGCAACAACTGCACAAACGGAATTCCAAATAAAACTGCCATTAGATTAGCTAGTTACCAACTTACCTGCTTAATAAAATCTTAGGTTTCAACATAGGTTCTGAGTTTATTGCAAAGAAGCTGGAAAGAAAAAGACCATAGGGCAGGGCTGTCAAACTTCCGGCCCACATGCGTCACACACTGGCCACACCCACGCCTGGTTTAGCGAAGGGGAAAAAAGTCCCGATACGTCACGTGACGCTGCCGTGACGACGTGAGTTTGACACCTCTGCCATAGGGGCTTCCACATTGGATGTTATTAAACAGGCCTTTTTTCTTCTCTTCCTTCTCTACCAGATTTGGCTGCAGTACTTTGACTAACCTCTAAGTGGCAGCAAAGAGTTAAGAATGCTGCCACCTAATGACCTGGGAGTTCCACAGCCAGTTTTCACCACTTATACTGTATACAAAGGACAGGATCCAAGAACATTTTTTAAGAAAGAAAAAAACTCCCAAAGATGAATTCTCTCTATTCAGGCCATACAACAGATTCTTTGAGGGTACTGTTTGTTCTACTAAAATCTAGAGGTTGTTTGCACCAAGCAAGAGCAAAACATAGAGAAGAATGAATGAAACTACAAATGTTAGCAGAATTATCACTCCATAATCTTGATACTATCCAACTTTACAACACAGAGCTAACAGCAGATCTTCTCTCTCTCCAAGGTCTTTGTTAGGTTTGTAGCTTGTTCCTGGTCAATGGAAGGACATTCTTGGAAAAAGTCCACCAAATGTATCAAGTATATGTAACCTAGGAAGAAACAATTGTTAAATTATTTTAAAGGCAGTGGGTGGATAGAGGACAGAATCTCAATGTAAAAGATAAGATAATGTGTCAATATGCCGCAAATTGTACACATGAAAATAATATTTATGTTTTTCCCCCAGATTCCATCTAAATCCTGAAGTTTGGGTTGCTTCCAAAGGTTTTCTTGTATAGTCACTGCACAATATTCTAATGGAAACACCTTCCACCTTGATAACCCCTTGTGCTTTTCTATTAATTCTCCCTGCACTTTTTCTTAGCAGAGAACCACAATTTAGAATGGAAGTTGGAATTGCACAGGGCTTTGGATTTAATAGTGCTAGGACTGCCTTGTCTGGAAGCATTATGAATCAGATGTGAGCATTTCTGTTTCTTAACTAGGAAGCTGACTCATGGACAAGTTAAATCCAGTTGAAAGTGCTGTGTTTGGCAGTTGGGTGGGGGAGAGGTGGTAGTGGTGAAATTTCTCTTTTTCATGTAAACTCCCTCTCAGAGACATGAACAAGTCAGCTCAGTTGGCCTGCTAGCTTGTTGAAACATGGAGAACACTTGTGTCCTTGATGGCTAAAATTCTTGTTTCATCCTAAAGCCACAAGACTGTAAATAACCATATTAAAGAGAGCAAGTTTTTTTCTGGAAGATGGAAGTTCCTGCTAATTTTTGAAATGCTCTCAAAATCCACACAATTCAGAATTTGACAGATTCAGTGCATTATAACATCATTTGAAAAGTTCGCTACTTATATTCAAGATGAATCGCCTGCTAGCTTTTCTATTCTGACTATTTTAGATCCACATAATCATAGGTTCAAGGCTTCCACCTAAGATGGAATATTTACCATTTATAAAATAGTTTTGTAATATTAATTAGTAACCTAATAAACAGTTTAGTCCAATAGGAATAAATGCTTTAATTCTCTTAGATGATTCATTTTTCTGTGCTATTGTTTATCATTAAAAACCTGAAACGTTATTATTAAGCAAATAAAAACTTTGCTTAAATGCATGTAAATTTAAACCAAAACAGCCAAGTCATCATAGAGACAGGAGAAACCATTGGAAGAGAATATCTGAGTAGATAGTCCTCGCTCTGTGACTGTTCACTTAACAACAATTCAAAGTTACAATGGAGTCAAAAATTTACTTATGACCTGTCCTAAGAAGTTTCAACTGCCGCACCACCCCCACAGTCATGTGATTTCATTTTAGGTGCTTGGCAACCAGCTTGCATTTTAAACTGATTGGAGCATCCCGTGGTCACATGATCACATTTTGCACCCTTTGGATAAGCTGAATTTAGAGTTCTCACCATGTGAATCATTTAACAACCACAACGACTTGCTTACCAATCATTGTAAAAATGGTGGTAAAACTGAATCCCGTCATGCAATGATTGGACTTACAACTGCAATGACTTACAACCCAAATTCTGGGCTCAGTTATGGTCATAAATCAAAGACTATGGGCAGCTCACGACTGAACAGTGGAGTCCTTGGCTGTCTGCTTGCAGACGTTTCATTGTCAACTAGATAACATCTTCGGTGCCAAAGGTATTTCAGGTAATACTGAAGATGTTACCTAGTCTGCTAATGAAATATCTTCAAGCAAACAACCAAGCTCAGAGAGGATTCCATAGAAGAGAAAGAATCTGTAACTCAGCTTACTCATACCAGGATAAAAAGTGTGTGCGTGCATTTTGTTTTCCCATTTCGCTTTTTTAAAACTTTACTTCCCCAAGGCAACTGGCACTGATGCTAAGGCTACTTCCCGTAGCCTTTTCACCCCTGAGGTTGGGGGAACAGGGCATTTCATATTGGACTGCAGTCTCCCTCAACTTAATTTTTCTTCCTTATTCGATTACATTATTGGGGAAGATCAACAGTAGCAGAGTTTTTTTTTCTTGCACCCTCCTCTATCCACAAAGGTTGCAAGATAAGTGCTTTTTAATGATTCAAGAACTGTCCCCTAGCTGAAATTTTCAGGTCCACTACTTTAGGTTACAAATAAAAACAAAACTCTCTTCAGGTATCCCTGCAGAACTTAACATTAAGAATACACTTGGGTGATTCCGAGGCAGTCACTTTCTCTCAGCCAGCTCATCTCACAGGGTTGTTGCAATGGGGAAAATAGGAGGAGAAGGAGTATTATGTGTTTGCCATCTTGAGTTATTTATAAAAATAATAAAGAAGGGAAATAAATAAATTAAAAAACTCAAATTAAGTGAAATCTCCATAAGTACAGAGCAACAGGGGGGGGGGGGGAATCAGATCCAATCTTTTATAGAAAAATCCACATTACTGAATATAATTTTAATACTTTGAGTACAAACCTTTTAATAAATTGGAATGTACAGTATAGTAATTCTTGTTCACGTCCCATTATATTAGATGAAGCCATAATGTTAAACACTATATAGACTTAATATGCATTACAGAGCGCAGAGCCATCTGACTGGGCGCATGGTTTAGCCACACCCTAAACCAGGGTCAAAGTGCATGAAGCAAGGGAGTATCAAAAATAATCTTTGTGGCTAGGACAGAAGCAAAGTCTGATGTAGAACTGAGGTCAAAAATCTATGACTTCAGAGCTCTTCCAAATGCTCTTGCCAATCTGCACTTTTTAATATGACAGTAGAAAATGATTAAATACACAAGGGCCATCTTAGTTAAATTTAATGTAATTTTTAATCAGTCCAGTTTTTGCCCTGGACACGCCACTCAAAGACCATCGGCTGAATAAACATTGCATTTCCTAATGTATGAGGGCCATGCAGTTTGAGGATGACACCGAGATGTAAAAAAAGTGAATGTATTAAAAAGTGGCCATGTCACCATACAAACTATAGTGTGGAACCAACCACTATGACAGATACCATTGATAATGTGCAATTAATTGTTGGAGACTACTATGGAGGGCACTAATGAGATGCTATTCGCCACTGTCTGACTTCCTATGTTCAGTGGGCAGCTGCTATCAAGTCTTAAATTATGAAGTCTTAAATGTCAGTCTTGCCTTGGCGTGATAGAGGGTCAAGCTGGATGGGATGTTAAATTGTGTGACAGCAATTAATGTGCTGCTTTAAAGAGCTATAAATAGAAGCTACAAGGGTATCCAGAGAAGTGAGACTGCAGTGAAGTGGAAGTATGTTATTTTCTTATTTAACTCCAGATGAAAATGGTCCCATTGAAGAGATCAGCATAGTGTTCCTGAGTGCCAGTAGAAGGCCCATTTAGTGCAAATGCATGTTTCAGTAGAGCAAATTTTAATGAGACACAACAGAGGGAAGGATTAATCCTTCTCTCGTCACTTCCTGCAGTTCTTCTGCTATTCCACATCGTTGCACTTTGCAATGTCTCCTATAGCAGTACAGTCAAAGTCAACAGAAACTGGGGCTGAAAAAATAGTTAATAGTAGATGAAGATTCCTGTGGGCTGTATATAAAATCACACATGACTTAGAAAATCACGTGACCAAAATAGACTTTCGGTCTTATTTCACCTTTGGTCATTCAACTGCAACTTATGATTTTACTTCTGCCTTCTTTGTTTAATATGTACTTTTTAATCAAAGAATTTTTTAAAGAATAAAAACAATACAATTTTTTTGCGGGGGGGGGGGAAGTAAATAAAGTAATAAGCAAGTGAAAAAAATGCAAAGAGAAAGAGAGGGAAAAGTTATAAAGAAGCATCTTTCAATCTTCTTAACAGCAGTTGTATTTGTATTTTACCCTCTTTAAGATTACAACATAATTTCCTTCTTTCCATAACCTACCCTTCCCAATCATCAAATCCACAAATTCATTTTTTTTCTTCTTTCAGCAATAAATCCATAAGGAGTTTCCAGTAGCTAATAAAGGTAGTCATTGTCCTTTCTCTAATCAGACAAGTGCCATCTGTCAGGGTTCCAAGTAACTCCCCCAAGGAAAGAAAACTCAGAGGCTTGATATGACATCTCTAATAAAATGGAACTTTGAGGAAAGTCAAGCCTCGGAGTTTTTTTCATTGGGGGTGTTACTTGGAACCCTGACACCATCTCTGCTAATTCTGCCATCTTCACCGGCCATTTGAGAGCATGGGCATTGGAGAATCTTTCTATTGTTATGCACACAATACCCTCACAGCACTTATTATATACAAAAACAATTTCCATAACTCTTTTCTAATTCTCTATCCATTAATCACAGCAACTGAATTTCAACTTAATTTTAACCTTTCAAATTCTTTGTATCGTTGTGTGATTTGGACCCACAATTTTACTTTTGCCTATTGATTCTGCTTGCTGCAAGCCAAACATGCAAATGGAAATCACATGACTGCAGAACAAGGTAATAAGTCATAAATGTAAGGATTGGTCACAAAGTTATTTTTTTTTTAGCATTGTCTTAACTTTGAACAGTCGTTGCATGAGACAGTTAGCAATAGCAATAGCAGTTAGACTTATATACCGCTTCATAGTGCTTTACAGCCCTCTCTAAGCGGTTTACAGAGTTAGCATATTGCCCCCAACAATCTGGGTCCTCATTTTACCCACCTCGGAAGGATGGAAGGCTGAGTCAACCTTGAGCCGATGAGATTTGAACCGCTGAACTGCAGCTAGCAGTCAGCTGAAGTAGCCTGCAGTGCTGCACTCTAACCACTGCGCCACCTCGGCCTACCTACTTCGTTTTAAAGTGTAATGTTATGTTTTGTTGTATTTCTATTTTCCTAAATATTACCCAACTGCTTTTAATCTGGTTTGGGCTGCACTCAGGAGTGTTGTGGGCCACATACCTGACACCTCTGTGCTACAGTGTCAGTCCTTTGGAACCCGAGTGATAAAATTCTAGAGGCCCAAAATCCAAACTATAATCAATAGCTAAGCAGTCTGAAGAATGCGTGAGGTTAATGATACGAGGCAATGAAATACTGTAACCTTTTCATGTTCAATAGTTACTACTGGTACTTTTAAGATTTACACAGAGGTATTAAGCAGTTAGCAGTTTACTGGGGAAAAAGGATGAAGACTGGGTTACTGTGATGATTCACATCACAGTATGATAAAGCAAGAGACTTAAAAAGATGTTAACCGTTAACCAAGGTTAATATGGAAATGTAGAACTGTAGTATCTGATCATAATCGCTGTATTTGAGAGACCACCTGTCCCGTTACATCTACCTGTCCCATCAGGTCCAGCAGGAGGGGCATGTGGCAGGTCGAATCGGCCACATGCTTCATTCAGCAGGATACAGAGCCGAGGTGGCGCAGTGGTTAGAGTGCAGTACTGCAGGCTACTTCAGCTGACTGCTAGCTGCAGTTTGGCAGTTCAAATCTCACCGGCTCAAGGTTGACTCAGCCTTCCATCCTTCCGAGGTGGTTAAAATGAGGACCCAGATTGTTGGGGGCAATATGCTGAACCGCTTAGAGAGGGCTGTAAAGCACTGTAAAGCGGTATATAAGTCTAAGTGCTATTGCTATTGCTACAGAACAGGCCTTTTTTGCCATGGCATCCACCCACTGGAACATCATTTCTCCCTCTTCTCCCCCAAGGTGACATTGGCCCTTAAAACTTGGTTCCACCATTAGGCCTGGGGATCCCGTGCCAGTCTGGGACCCATTAAAAGGCTGTATCGTGTGTAGGATTAAAATGCACTCTCTGGTTTTAATTATGTTTGGACATTGTTTTTAATTGCATGCACCAGCCAGAGACACAAGGTAAGATGGGCAGCTCAATAAATATAAATAAATAAATAAATAAATAAATAAATAAGATAGATAGATAAACAGTACTCCGTGTCCTTGATTGGCTGTAGGACCAGAGGCAACATGGCTGAGGGGGTCAGGATGTCGATTGACAAAATGCCACATTGACATCATACAGGCTCTGCACCTTCGGTCTATGTGCATCGCGGTTTTACATGCTTCTCTACGAAAGGGATGGAGCTTATATTGCAGTGGCACAATGCTGCTTTTGTCATTTTGATGAAATTGCCAAAATCTGTGGGCGCCTCTCTTTTGGACAAATAGCCAGGCAAGTGGATAAAGCAAGGTGAGGGTGGTTTGCTGACGTTGGTTTAGTGAAAAAAAACCTAAGAAAATGATAGATTGATTACATTCTGAGGATTACCTGTCCTCATTCACCATCTTGTGTATAGTGGATGTTGGTTCTCCTCTGACTAGCTGCCAACATTTTTCTATGTTCTTGGGTAATTTAACGAGAGGGAACAAAATGAAGTCTTCACCTTAGGATTTGGGAAGCTGGTTATTAAACTGTCAGATAGGAAGAATAAAGAGATGAGGGGTCCTTGGTGCTCTCCGAGCTTGGCTATTTTCTTGCAGACGTTTCATTACCCAAACTAGGTAACATCATCAGTGCTAGTGCTAGTAACATCACAGCATCGATGACGTTACCTACTTTGGGCAATGAAATGTCTGCAACAACCAAGCTCAGAGAGCACCAAGGACCCCTCATTTCAACCCTGAGTTACAAATACTCTCCTTTATTAGGAAATTCCTGAGCCCAATGAAGAACAACAGGCAAGATCTTGTCATTGATTATCCTAAGCTGAGGACTTTTCTGAAGTGTGGTGAATTGGCAACAGCAGCAGGATATGATAAAACTCTGAATGCTGGAATTAGCAATTATACCATATTTTGAATATTTTCATATATATATATATATNNATCATCACATCCCTTTCCATTTAAGACAGGAGTGACATGCTGGCTGGGGAATTCTGGGAGTTGAAGTCCCCAAGTCTTAAAGTTGCAAAGTTAGATATCCCTGATTTCATCCCTCCAGTATGAAAAATGTACTACAAGCAAGCAATATGCTATAACTTTTCTGGTAGTAAATATCTATATATACCGGTATATATATATATATTTTCAAAATCCAGAAAAGTATAAAAGCCTTTGCCTAAATAGGAAGTAGCACAGATCTTACTTGGTGAGTAGTTCTGTACATCTTGCTCTTTATGCAATGCCTGCAATTTTACAAGGGTTACCAGAAGGATGGAAGCATTCAGAGCCTGCATCAGGGAAATTTGCACGTTGCTTGGAAAGTGTCTTGCCTAAGTTTCAATACACTAGAGGGCTTCTCCTGTGCCTTTCAAGTTGGAACGGAGCCTCTCCTTTCACCTGCAGGCTAGAATGTGTGTGAACTTCCTAGCAATTCCCCTGTTGTTGGGGCGTAGGCATCTGCAATAAATCTGCAGCAGGGTGGTTGCCAGCTCTCCTGCCTCCTCCTATAATTATCTGCATAGCCGATATTACCACAGTGGGGTAAAGTGCAATGCAGAAATTCCAACTGCAGTCAAGTATCTCACAAAAAGGTCTCCAGCAACTGTTTCATACATTAGCTAACATATGATTGATTGGTAATTTGATGAGCTTAAGGGCAATGAGGGATCAGATCCAAGAGACAGCAGCCATAGTATACAGTACTGTAGTGTTGGCCAGTGATATTTAGAAAAGATACCATCATACAGCAGCCATGCCTTAGGGCGAGTGTATTACAGCAAGTGTATTGTTGGAAATAATGGAAATGACAAACAAGATCAGGAAGAAAAAAAACAGGGAAGATCAGGGGCTGGACAATTAAGCAGAGTACCAAATTAAACTTCCTAGTGTAAATGATACAGTATATGTAATAGACTCTGTGGTTTGTTTAATGGCTTTCCTGATGGACTGGAACCTAATAAAGATGGATGGAATTTTCATTATTTTTTGCCAAAAAGATTTCAGAAGAGCTGCTGAGTAACTGCATAATAGGTATCATGGTTTAATGAAAGGTTGATAATGTGGGAAAACATGCTTCAATATCTTTAAGAGTCACATCCTTGCCTGAAAGTGTTAGGCCTGGGATCGTTTTTATTTCTTATTGTGTCAACATTTTGTTGAATTGGAAGCCAACCCTTTGAGGTAGACCAGACCAAGAAAGAGGCATAAAACTATTTTGATTCAGATTGGCTATAGAAACAAAATTTTGCAAGTCTGAATGAGCTTTCCTCCCTCCCTCATGTCATGAATTAGCAGGGTGCCCAAGATATTATTGTAATTTTGGGCTTCTGCAATGTTTATCTACCCTGGCAACTCTCTCTCTCTCTCTCTCTCTCCATCCATCAAGGTCATATTCTACTCTACACTGGAGGGGGGGGGTTCATGGTAAGGGCATTCCAAGGGAATCTGGCTTCCCAACAACCCCTTTCCAGCACATAAGGGTGCCAGCAAGTCAGCTTGCTCACTGTGGTATTTTCAGCCTTTTAGCAGTCTCTGAGCCAACCCACTCATACATTGAATGTGTATGTTAACTGTATTAATTTAAGTAAGATATAGATTGATTTGGCCCAGAGAGCAATAGACATTCCCCACAGTAGTTGCAGTGTTCCACATACTTTAATCAACGTATGAAGTCAATCTGTGACTTGAACAGTGGCAAGTACCCGACTTTTTTCAGTCATTGTCCCTCTGTTTTAGGAAGTCTGCCAAGTATACTTTTATTTTGACTATTAGAAATATCCCAAATGTTTCATTCTTCATTAAATAATTTTTCTCAAGTTATCTTTTAACTGCAGTGATAATTTATCCCCATAATTAGATGTAATAGGCTAGCAAATGAAGAACACACGGTTTGCTGGCTCGAACATTTTAGTTCTACATTCTGCTCCCACAATGGTCAACCAAATCCCAATGGGACATCCAACAGCATCCTCCCACTCATTTCCCAGGCAACTGGTATCAGGTTCTCTGCCTCCAGTCCTGACAATGAGTGTTCTACCCATTACAACCAGCAGCCACTGATTATCTATCTAGCATGTAGTCACAGTCTAAAGACCACAGAGCTGGAAAGATATCTTCACATTCAGGATCATGACTTAAAACTGTTTGTTTTCTTTACAATGCACACTACATGCTGTTGCCAGCCACAGTCCTGAAAAAAAAAAGCTTATCTTGTGACAATGTGCTTCAGTTAGCACAAAAGATGTCAGTTGTAGCTCACAGAAAGCAGATTTTTGATCAGGATTGAGGCAAAGAAGAAAGCGTAGTGTGCATTATTTTCTTTAAAATCTTCCCCAAAGCATTAGAAATATTTAACTTTCCCCCATGCCCATCAAAGCCCCCAGGTAATTTTATACTGAGGCAAACTTTAACTTTTATTCTAAAGCTCACTTTTTATTCCCCCCCCCCCCAACCAAAGTTGTTTCTGTCCCTTAAAGTAGCATTGTCAGCACCAAATTGCTAACCCATTTTCTCCTTTCTTAATTCTACAACAGATCAGAGGGAGACATGGATTTCAGTCCACGGCCATGAAGGATTGACTTAAATGTGCCCATCTTGTTTAAACCTTTCCAGAAACAAGAGCAAAAGAAATGAGGAAACTGGGTTATGAGAGAGAAATTAATCAATTTTTCCTCACTGATATACTCAGAAATGTTTGATTGTTGTGGCCACTTAAAGCAAATAATGGTTGGTAGAACAGCTTTTTTGATATTTCCTTTTATCCTGGATACTTCTTCTCCTTCCCAAGCAACAGGCAGCTCAGGTCTGAACTTTGTATAGATTTGAAATCTGACCATTGCATAGATATGCCCATTCATTTTGAACACGAATTATTAGAGAGATAGCAGACTCGACTAGAAAGACTGAGGGATAAAAAGTGATTAACAGATGAGAAAATAAAACAAGTAATTGTAATTATTATTTTTCAAGTATAAATACAGACATGAACATATAGAACAATTCCATCCAATACACAATATTCTGAATATTTACCAAGTTATTGGGGGGAGTATTAAAATTCAGAAGATGTTAGGCAGCTATTCTAATGAATTTTATGTAGGTAAGACATAAGAAATTTTGGGAAGCCCTGGCTAATAAAAGGAAGAAGGTAGCATCTGGACTCCTACAAAATTATATGGACTATACTGGAAATTGTAAATACAAGCATCTAACTTGTAGTCACATTTTTATTTATTTCTATCCTATGTTTATTATTTTTATAAGGTACTCAAGATGGCCAACATACGTAATATTCCTTCCTCTTATTTTCCCAACAACCCTGTGAGGTGGTTGGGCAGAGGGAAAATGACTACCGTAGTCACTCAGCTAACTTTCATGATGAAAAAATGGTAGAAATATGGGAATACGGTGATTTCCCCCCATTTTGATCATTAAAATGTGGGTGTGTTCCACACAAGGCTCTGGACACTCTTATTGCTTCCTGGGAAGCTCCTGCGTACTCCACCTATTTTTCCCCAACATTAACAGTCAACAGTCTGTTAGAGAAGCCAAAAACACTACCCAGATTTCTGGGAAGGAGAATGAAATAGCAATATGCAGAAAACATTAAGGGTGTTTTGTTTCAAACTGAAAATATCGTGTCTCAGAAGCTCTGCTGAGCTATTCCAGGAAGGCTGCAGTTTGGCAAAATTGAATCCTGGAACACTTCAGATGTTCGGGGTTTCAGCTGAAAACAAAAATGGAAAATAATAATAATCTGGAGGCCTAACTGGGTGAGGACAGCAAGACTGGCATCTCTCTCTCTTCTTCTCTTGCATGGCTTATGTGCCAGCCATCCCTTTAAGTGCCTTCCTTTAAGTAAAGACAATGGTGATGGTTAAGGGGAAGCAGGGAAAGGAAGCCCTTTATAAAATCAGAAAGGGGGTGGGTGCGTTTTACTGTGGGACACACATATCCTTAGCTTTTTCTTGCTCTCCCTCACTCCTTTTAAAACACTTCTGTCCAGAATACACGTTTTGGCCCAAGGCAAAACCAAACATACATTTCAATGCAAATACAAACCATTCCACAATTAGCTGTTCCATACATGGAACAGTTTCTGCACATGACATTTTGCACATCCTAGAATGAAGCCTGTAAAAAGGAAGCAATGATATTCAACAGAATTGCTGAACGGAGGTCAATGACTTCTTTCTCTCCCATCCAACCTGTTCAGAAACTTTTCCATAGCCATTTTTGCCTACCTTTGCATTAAAATTATTGGGAGTATATTGAGATAACACTCTGAAAAAGTTGAAAATGTGTTTGAAAAACATTGCAATGCAATTCCTACTACCCTGTAGTACGGTAGTTGCTGGTTTTTTCAGTCTCCATATTAAGTCATTATAAACAGATGTTGAAAAAAAACCTTTGACTGCTACACCTCCAAGATTATCTATGTTGAATTTTAACATGAGCAATATATTGGACTTAGTGTGAAGGTCCTTTTTTTCTATAGCAAAGACAGGGAATTCTATGGTGTGAAGGGTCTCAGAGAGGTTTTGAATGTGTCTCAAATGGGAGCAGGTATCTCCTTTTCTATTTCCTCAACTTTTTCAGATTTTGAAGACAGGAAGGGGAAATTACTTGTTTTATGCTTGTTGATGGATTATCATTACCTCCGTTTTCAGGAACTGCTTCCAGCTGGACATTATTTTGTTGTTGATAAATCCACTTATCACTATGCAAACTACATAAGTACAAAATTTCTATTTAAACAAGTCTATTGTTTCAATGTTTATATTATACAAGTTATCAATTTATTTAAAATGTTAAATACATTTTAACATAGAGGGTTGCTCATATGCTTTTTATTCTTTTTTGGATTATTTAGATTTCTGTTATTGTACTTATTCTTCACTCTGAATTTTTAAAAGGATGGTGTTTTGCATGCAATGCAACTAAATTTTGTCTTTACGTCACTGCCAAGTATTCAACTGCCTCCCTTTTCATCTGCAAACTCTTTAATCTAAGTTGCACACAATCAGTTTAATTAGCTTCTATTACTTGTTGACCTTACTCTGAAACATCTATTAACTGTACTGTGAATCCTTCTGTTGAACAAATGGATCATCTGATCTCATTTCTAAATTGATTTTAGGACAAGATATTCATCAAGTAAATATACCTTCATATTGTAGAAGTAACCATTTTAAACATATTATGAAACCATTCCTGAAAGTTGCAATTGTAGTAGATATTACTTTATTTGAGCAATAAGGAGAAATCCCTATATTCCCCTCTTCCTTAGTAATAATCAGCTTGTTCCATGAAATGCGTATTGCAGGAAGTGGTATTTATCTAACATATTTGGCAACTCTAAATGGACAGTATTCCCTCAGCCTCACTTTCTGAAGACATTTCTTCAAGATCTGCATTTTTTTTAAAAAAAGCAGACATTACTTTATACTGAAGTAATTTATGATGGTAAAAGTAGGAGAGAAGGAAAAAAAATTGGGAACATTGAAAGTAATACAGTAGTAAAGGTCTAGAAAGATCTACATAAACAACAAAGGAATTATCATTTTCCCTCCTGAGATCAGCCTTCAACCTTGGAAGATAAACCCACCACTATATTAGCCTTCTGTTTTCTTTATGGCTGTTTCTTTCAAGTCAGAAAATTTCAACTTTGGAAAGCTACAATATAAGCTGACAGATCATCTTCAGCATCTTCAGCCTATTTAGATCTGGCATCTGCATGTGGAGCTCAGGTATGCTAATATACTCAGTCACTTTTCCTTTGGTTTGCCAGGTCCCAGTCCTGAGTTTTACATTAAAAACATTAAACTACAGAGGACGCATATAGAAATTTTGGAATTGTGTTCACCCCGCCCCCCAAATATTAGCATTAGTAGTAAAAGAGTAAGGAGCGTCTTATGGCATGGGTATGGGATACTAGAGGAGTTAGTAGTTAGTATTCTGATAAATTGGTTTCCTCCGAGTATGCCCAATAGCAATCCTTTTGTGAATGGGCAAGCTACCACAACCTTTTACAGCCCTAAAAGGTTGGGAGTTCCTCATTTCAACCACTGAGAGCGTCCTCCAAATATTTCCCCCCATTGTTACTTAGGGAGGGAAACATTACAATATTTTTTTTAAAAAATCTGGTAAAATACACACAAAAAAAGCTCTTTCCAATCTTGTATCTGGCTTATCAGTCTGCAACCAATAAGGACTTGAGCATTGCTAGTATTTTGAATTAAACAAGAGTTCTTCCTTAACTGTTTGTAGTATGCTCATTAGATTGATTCTCTTACAGAGTTGTGGGTTAAACTTGTATGTTTTAAATTTCTTTAGTTACTATGCTATGTGTATTAGCAGATGCAGAATAACAGAGTTGGGTCTCTGCATCAAGACATGAGAAATGGATGAAAACTGATGTTTCAGAGCGGAGAAATATTTGTAAAAGGAGGAAAGAAGGACCACTTAACAGAATTACAGAGTTGGAAGGGACTTTGGAGATCTTCTAGTCCAACCCCCTGCGCAAGCAGGAAACCCTATACCATTTCAGACAAATGATTGTCCAATCTCTTTTTAAAAACCTCCAGTGTTGGAACACCCACAACTTCTGGAGGCAAGTCATTCCACTGATTGTTCTGTCAAGAAATTTCTCCTTAGTTCTAGGTTGAGTCTCTCTATGAGATAATATGCATAATGATTCAGTTGTAATGCAACTTTTAAAATTGATCTTTACTTTATATACTGCCTGGGGAATTGAAGTCCACATATCTCTAAAGTTCCTGAGGTTGAGAAACACTGATGTAGATGACAGTCTACATAAAGGAATGTTAAATATTTATCTAGCTTTGTGATCTTGTTTACAAAACCAAAATAGCAGGAAATTAACACCTCAAAAAGTGGGTCTTTCAAGAAACAGGTTTAGAATTAGACTATGACCCACTTAACTCCAAGTAAACACACAGCATTCTACATGGCAGATTGAGATTTCAGGTTTAAGTCCAAGTGAAATTCAGTAAGATTCAGTAACTAAAAAAATGCCTAAAATGGATGTTATGGTATACTTTTTTAAGAGTCGGATTTCTAGCAATGGAAAAAACCCAATGTAGATATAAAAATACCTTTTAAACCAAAGTTTCATTAAAAAACAACCACCTGATTTTCACTTCACTGGAGAATTAACCCCAGAACACTTAGAACATGGTTATTTCTCCAGAGTTCACTGAGATGTAATTGCTTCTCAGAGGAACAATTCAGAAGTATTAATCCCAATAGAAGTTCTGTCATTCAGTTTTAAAATGTGGATTGGGCCTTTTGTTCTAAGCTAGTTCTTTTAAATAAGGTAACTGACGTGTCATACTACACTATTTACTCAAGACACCAAGCTCCGTGACAGATTGTTCTGAAAAATATGAGAACTGGGGCGTTATTTTAAAAACAATGGCTAGGGGGAAAAAGGGATGGAAAGGCCAGCTCCATTAGAGAACACACGAAGAAAACGACCCTTTGGGGCCTCAGTCTGAGGCAGATCCGTGGGCCCAAAACGGGCCGTCTGATATTTCAAAGGGGAGGTTTGTGTTCCTGCGCGCTTCTTCCTCCTTGTCCTTTCTATATAGGGCAATGGCTACGCCGCTTCCACGTTTTCCCTCCGCCCTGAGTCCGCTGTCACGAGCAGTTAAGGGGCGCCCGGGAGAGCAAAGTTTCCAATCTCTCCCCACACGGGCAACCCATCCTAGCGCTCCTGGCCCTTCCGCAGGGCAAGGGGGAAATCAGCGGCGGACAGAGCAAGCGCAGGCCCTCCGCCGTAACTGGACACTTAACACCGACTCTACGGGTGTCTTTTAGAGGGGAGCGGTCCCGCTTCTGCCTGTCCCGCCGTGAGGCGACCAAAACCCCGATCTCCTTTCCCCCGCAGCGCGGAAGCCTCTGAGAAGGCCGCGCTCATTGTCTCTCACACAAACCCTGGCAAACAGGAAGCCACCTCGGCAAGGGAGGAGAGGGGGGGCACCCGCAGCGTAGGAGCGACAGCCCGGCCCAGCCAATGACGGCGCGGAGCTCGGCGGACCGCAGCCAATCAGCTGACGGGAGCGTCTTGGGAAGGCGGAAGTTCCGGGCTGGCGGGCAAGGCGGCGGCGGTGGTGGTGGCGGAGTCGGCCGGGCCCCCTCTTCCCTTGCTGCAAGCCCCACCTTTCGGCTTCCTCGCACCGTCAATCAAAATAGGGGAAAACCCCGGAGTGGGCTCCAGGCCGCCGCCACCACCTCCTCCACCAGCAGCGCCGCCGCCCGCGCGCACCATAAGCATGTCCCCGGCAGCAGCCGCGGCCGCCTCGCCTTAGTGGCAGCAGCAGCAACAGCGGCGGCGCAAGCGGGGCCTGCGCGCGCCGGGGGGGGGGGAAGAGAGAGAGAGCGCGAGCCAGCCGCCAGCCAGCCAGCCAGCCAGCGCTCGCTCGCTCTCCTTCCTTCCTTCCTGCCTCTCTCTCGCTCCCTCCCCGTCTGCCAAGTCGGCAGAAGGCGCCCCTGGCCGCTGGCTCCTCCACGCCATGACGGGTACGTACGGGCCTCAGCGGCGGCTCCTGCTGCTGTTGCTCCCGGGTCCGGCGGGCGGGCGGGCGGGCGTCTGCTTGGGAGTGTGGCTCGAGCGGCACTGAGCAGCAGCAGCAGGAGGAGCAGAGCCAGGGGGAGGAGGGAGAAGAGGGGCAGGGGCAGCGGCGGCGGCGGCGGCAGCACGGAGGGAGGAGGAGGAGGAGGAGGAGGAGGGTTGCGCTTGGCGGGCGGGAGGAGGAGAGCAGGGCGGGCTCC
>QLTV01001483.1:6488983-6531055 GCA_003457575.1 Thermophis baileyi | reverse complement strand
GACATACTGAAGCAGAGCATGATCCCCTCCCTTCGGAGACTGGGCCGCAGGGCAGTATTCCAACATGATAATGACCCCAAACACACCTCCAAAAGGACCACTGCCTTGCTAAAGAAGCTGAGGGTAAAGGTGATGGACTGGCCAAGCATGTCTCCAGACTTAAACCCTGCGCAAGGTCTCTAACATCCACCAGCTGCGTGATGTCGTCATGGAGGAGTGGAAGAGGACTCCAGTGGCAACCTGTGAAGCTCTGGTGAACACTGTGCCCAAGAGGGTTAAGGCAGTGCTGGAAAATAATGGTGGTCACACAAAATATTGACACTTTGGGCCCCATTTGGACATTATCACTTAGGGGTGTACTCACTTTTGTTGCCAGTAGTTTAGACATTAATGGCTGTGTGTTGCGTTATTTTGAGGGGACAGCACCTTTACACTGTTATACAAGCTGTATACTCACTACTTTACATTGTAACCAAGTGTCATTTCTCCAGTGTTTTCACATGAAAAGATATACTTAAATATTTAGAAAATGTGAGGGGGTGTACTCACTTCTGTCACATACTGTATATATGTGTGTGTGTGTCTGTCTCTCTATCTGTGTGTGCTATAGTCTAGCTTTCTGTCATAAGTAATTAATCTATTTCATTTATTCTATTGTTTACTTCCTATATTGATTTTTTTCCTCATCTGTGCCATTTTTTCCACTTCTGCTCTTTATTTTTGGAAAATTTTGAAGTTGGACAGGAAGTTATTCATGCTTTTGGGCCAGGCACCATCTAGAGCTGGATCCAGGAATACTGTAGGGTAAACTAAAGCATCCCATCCTGCAAATGGAAATTTGATTTCTGATTAATGTTATCAGTAAGGGAAGGACAGTATATGACTTACATGCCATAATCAATGCATTTAAAGTCTTCTTGCATTATGATTTAGAATCAATTAATAAGAAAGTAAAGTTCATTTGAACTTGATGGGATTTGCTTCTAATTAAATACATTTAGTTTGGGAGTTAAATCTAATAATGTTTACCATACATTTTAATTGTGTGCACTTGTCCCAATTACATAGTGGCAATATTATGTAGCAATTTTAATTACGTGTTCTTACAAAGACATACTGAGTCATTGAAGACTGACTGCTTAAGTCTTTACTATGGAATCATGAATCTGATATAAACATATCCCAGAATAAATGACTATCAAAAGAATGATTAATGGCATCTTGTGTAAGTTAAACAACTGATTTAGTTTCTGACATTACAATTAATAACTTTATTTTTGGTTTTCTTATACTTAATATAGCTAAAGCTTTTGGTTTCAAGTAGCTTCTGATACCTTGATGATGTTCATTCTCAGAGACAAAGAGTTGATGTAAGATTGTTCAATGTAGTATAGAACCAATTTGTTTAATACATTCCTTTATGTTAACAATACTTCTGTAAAATAATCACAAATATGCATTTTTGCCTATTTTTGTCTTTTTCTTCTGGACAATGTAAGTTGTACACGAAGGGATAATTCTTCCTTACATAGCAGTTAATTTAAGCAAATAATTTTTTTACTGGTGCAGTTCAGAATATATCAAAAATTGCATTTTGATATTGATTGGTTCAACAAGAATTAGAGTTAATTACAATTCTTTGATTGCATAGGTAATAGTTAACTAAGTAAAAAATGGAATCATTTTTCCTCCAATTTCTGTGAACCCAAGACTCATTCCCTCATTTATGATAATTTAGAAAAGATACTCTGTGAGATAGGGTAGAGTGGAGATAATACAAAAAGAAAATGTGGTCTTGGGGAGCTATGAATGATACAGCAGTGTTGTCATTAGAAAATGAAAGCTATAATTTCCAGCCTTTTAGGAAGGCTTTACTTTAAAAATAATCCTCTCAAAAAGGGGATGTTCTGGGAAGATGGACCTTGGATGGCTATTTAAAATTAACATTGGTTTTAAACCCTCACAAGTTACTCTGGTTGCTGGCCTCCACCCTACGATCCTCAACACATAATCTCTTTAGGTGAGGTACTCAATGTGTGAGTATACTCCTGGTAGCCCACTGATTGGAAAGCTGCGGTAGAGCCTTATATGTGGCAGCTTTCTTGGTTTCCTGCTGCTAATAGTGAATGAGAGCATATACCGGGTATACTGAATCAAAATCACTATAATGAAAGGAAAGCAATATGACTTCATTTTTCCTTCTAGCTGTGCTGCTCAGGACATTGGTGGTGGTAATGCAGAGTCCATATAAATGTGATTGGGATGATTTCTGAATTAGGGAAGGTACACTGAATTGGATATAAGGGCCTCCTGAAAATGAAGTTAATGACAAATAAAAGGAAATATGTACTTATGTCATTCATGCCATATGCATACACATTCGTACATCTCTTTTACATATCAACAATTATAGAAGATCTTGTACATCCATTACCACCTCTAATAATAGAAACAATAGTCTATTTAAAAAAAAAAACCCAGGAAAATACCAAGTTTCAGAATTGTGGCATTTTATTGTACAAAACAAGCATCATAAATTGCTAAGGTGTTAAGGTGTTCTTTAACTAGTAAATGCTAGTTACTTGCTGGCAATAAGAGTTCTGCCATCCTGAGAAGAATTAAAAAGTTAAGTCACAATGCTACTTTAGATCAATAGCTGTGAAAAAAGTTAGGGTGTTTTAATTGTACACTTGTATATGAAACACATTTTAGGAAAGTCAAGCAGCTGCATATGGAAGAAACTGGCAAAGGTTACTTGCTTCCTTTGGCAGGACAGATCCCGCTGACCTAGAAGTAGATACTCTTCTGGTTATAGAATGTGAAATCTGGATTCAGACCTATATGTGCTGATACTATTAAAATATAAATACCATTTTGTTTTGCTTTCCATTTCTCTGAACATTTTTATTAAGGCAAATATGCATTTCCTTTATATCCTTAGTTACCTATTATCTGATGTGTCAAATTTGCACAATTGCATTCATTAGTCTATGACATATTTCCCTCTCCTTTTTATTTATTTAGCTGCCCAGAGTCACCTTATAATAGGAGAGATGGGTGGCATAAAAATTTAATAACCAAATATTTTTAAAACATATTTTCTCTTGAACACAAAATTAGAATTGACCATATAGTACATCAGTAATTCCCAACTTGAAGTAATCAAGGTTGCTCATACGATTTATTCACATTTCTGTGAGATATCCAAATCAAGGAAAAATGCCAACAAAAATTGAGATGGCAATGCCCATATGTAATAAATTTAAATTATTTTTTAATTTAATTTTGGAATTTCTCTGGGTCCCACCTGTGGGGACCATCTATATGATGCTGTACACAAGTGCCACACTGCCAGCTCCTGGCATATTAGATGGTCTTCAAACACTTTAAAAGCTGATGGAATGGATTGCATAAAAGAAAAAAATAAGGTCTATTCTTGCCAGCAATATTTTGGAACCAATAAGAATTTGTATCTCACACATGTAAGAGTTCTTTCTATTGTTTTTTATTGCATGAACATATTGAGAAATGTACGGTTGGGATATTTTTTTTCCCTACATTTTTTACTATGTGTTTTTTAAATACCTTTTTCACATTCTGAACTTTCAGGAAACCCCTGGGGGAAAATAGCTAAAGATGTGCAACTTTAGCATTCCAGAAAAGTTAGAAGTAGTAGTTAAAAACATTTTCAGTTAGAAGATCATAAGATTCTTGGAAGATGTGTATCTTAATAGAATCTGACTATATAGAAATCAGAGCTGTACAACTCTGCTCCTGGTTGTCACATGTAAGAGGAAAGCCTTGTGTTACAAGGAGGTGTCTTTCAGGACTTTAAAGGAAAGAGATACTGTCATTTCAGTTTTTGAAACTCTGCCCAGAGCATGAGAGAGAGAGACAGAGAGAAGCTCTGTTGTTCCTTATGCTTCTTTGGCTTTGTACATCAAATATTTTAAAAATAACCATGCAGGAAAATTCATGTAAAGGAAAAATATAAGCACATTGTAGTTCAGAAGAAATATACACATGTAAGGCCAAGACTAGAAAATCATGTGTTATTTCTAAGGTTAGGCACAGATAATCTTTTTGGAGAGTTACTTAAGTGGGGAATGATTAATAGTGTAAACCGTAAGGAAGATGGTCTTTGAAAACTCAACTCTTTTCTATTTTCAAAATTTCTCCAAAACATTTTAATAGATAAATTATAGTGGCTGCATCTTTTATACCCACCTTGCATTCTTATAAATGCAACAGCTAGTGTTAAAAAAAGGACCAAAGATGTTATCGTATTAGATTTGTTCATTTTTTTTCTTCCTTGTGAATTTTTTGAACATCAGAAAAATGTGTGGTAGTATTATCTCAAATTTTCTTAATTTATAGAGCTGTGTTTTGAGGGGGAAGAAAGCTAAAATGATGTAAGCTCTACAGTTGAAAGTAATAAACTGAAATATCTTGATTTTCTGTGCCCTAATTCAGGCTAACAGTGCCACGGGTATGAGTGGAAAGTACATACTGCTGCTATTTATGTAATGTAATTTTAGCTTAAAATATAAGTACCGTATTTTTCGGACCATAAGACACTTTTTTGTCTCCCCAAAGGGGGTGAAAATGTCTGTGCGTCTTATAGACCGAATATTGCTGAAGCCCCGCCCACCCGCCGGCAGTTTTTTGGCCTCCGCACGCCCCGTTTTCCGACCTTTTTCCGGCCCGTTTTGGGGGCTTTTTTCAGCCCATTTTCGGAGCTTTTTCCGGCCCGTTTTTGAGGCTTTTTTTCAGGCCGTTTCTGAGGCTTTTTTCCGGCCGTTTTTTCCTGAAAAAATGGGCTGAAAAAAGCCTCAAAAATGGGCCAAAAAAAGCCTCGAAAATGGGCCAAAAAAAAGCCCCCAAAACGGGCTGAAAAAAGGCTGGAAAAGGCCCGAAAAAAGGCCTGAAAGTGGGGTGCACGGAGGCAAAAAACTTTTTTTTGTTGTTTTCCTCTTCACAATTTAGGTGCGTCTTATAGTCCGAAAAATAAGGTATCTATTATAAAGTATCAGTATAGCTGTGATTCTCCTATAGGTTCCTGAATCATGTATTTCTTAATCTCTAAAACAAATCACTTATCGTTTTTAATAACCATGTACACCTTCTTTCATTATTCCTCTGACTTAGAAATATTGATGCTTTAAAAATGTGAAATTAATGTAAAGGTCAGCATTTCATCGTTTAAAATAAATTTTTGCTAAGGAGCTACTATATGTGTAAGTGCAATACAGGTAGTCCTGAACATACGACCACAATTGAGCCCAAAATTTCTGTTGTTAAGTGAGACATTTATTAAGTGCGTTTTGCCCCATTTTACAACCTTTCTTGCCACAGTTGTTAAGTGAATTACCACAGTTGATAAGTTAATAACTTGGTTGTTAAGTAATTCTGGCTTCCCCATTGACTTTGCTTGTCAAAGGTTGCAAAAGGTGATCACGTGACCTTGGGACACAGCAATGGTCTTAAGTATGAACCAGTTGCCAAGTGTCTGAATTTTGACCACGTGATTAGGGGGTTGCTACAAAGTTGTAACTCTGAAAAATGGTCATAAGTCACTTTTTTCAGTGCTGTTGTAAGTTTGAATGGTCACTAAATGAACTGTTGCAAGTCAAGAACTACCTGTATGCATTCATAAAGTTGGAATTGAAAGGGTTTTATAAAGAGGGACATCCAACACACCAGAGATGTGGCTAAGATACTTTGGGAAAGGCAGTATCCTGATACATGAATATTGTACAGAATTATTTGATCAGGTCAAACTGTTCAAATCAAAGGTAGTATCAGAGAAAAGACCTCTCCTGTTTCTTAGTGTAGGCAGTCACAACTTATTAAACCAAGAGATGAATAAATTTTTGCCTCCACTTTGGGGCAAGTTGATAAACAAATAGGATGTATCTTTCTAATGATAGTTTCCCTTTTATTTTAATTGAGAAATTATGATTAACAACTTCAGAACCCGACAATTATCAAACTACCCTCAAACTATGTTTTAATGTTCCAGAGCTGTTAATTATAGTTTTCTAGTTTAGCTAAAGTAGGAATTAGTATATAATAGACGTCTTTCTAATTATGTTTACTGACACATGTGTAAAAATAAAGAGGCTGAATTGATAGGATTAACTTGTTTGCATCCTGGCATAACAAGTCAAAATCTATTTCTTGTTCTTCAGTTATTCAAATATATGTATATAAATGCACAATTTCGGAAATAGTTTCTTTTTAAGAACCCACTGTTTAAACAAACTCTGTATACTGAGTTAACCAAAAAGCCAGAAAAAATAAATAAAATGCATAAGTTGCTACTTGCTCGTTATAGGTGCTATTCTACAATTAACAGTTCAGAATCTAGATTAATGTAAGGAATTAATAATTATAAAGTAATTAAAGCAACAATGGAAGAAAGATTTCTGTGTGTGGAGAACAGTTGAATTTTTTATTTTATTTAACTTTATATGGCACTAAGATTGAACTATTTGGCATACTATGTACATGTAAGTAATGTATTGCTCATCTGTCGTTTGCACAGACGTTTTAATTTGGTTTTTGTTTTTGCTTTTGTTTAGACAGGAGATTTGGCCTCTGTACAGATAGCAGGAACGCCAAATAGATGGGAGGTGTTGTCTGCTACACCTACAACTATTAAAGATGAAGCTGGCAATATAGTACAGATCCCAGGGGCTGCCACAGTAACTTCAAGTGGACAATACGTTCTTCCTCTTCAAAGTCTGCAAAATCAGCAGATATTTTCTGTTGCACCTGGTTCGGATTCATCAAATGGTACTGTGTCCAATGTCCAGTATCAGGTAATACCCCAGATACAGACAGCTGATGGTCAGCAGGTTCAGCTTGGTTTTGCAGCCTCTTCTGATAATGGTAGTGTGAATCAAGAAACTGGTCAAATTCAGATCATTCCTGGCTCCAATCAAACCATTATTGCCTCTGGAACATCCTCTAGTAACATTCAGAATATTTTATCACAGACTGGCCAAGTCCAAGGGGTTACAATTGGTGGGTCATCTTTTCCTGGACAAGCACAGGTAGTTGCTAATGTTCCTCTTGGACTGCCAGGAAACATCGCATTTGTTCCCATCAATAGCGTTGATCTAGATTCTCTGGGACTAAGTGGTTCTCAAACCATGACTGCAGGCATTAATGCCGATGGACACTTGATAAGCACTGCACAGGCAATGGATAGTTCGGACACTTCTGATAGGACTGCAGAACAGGTTTCTCCTGAAATGACGGAAACAACCACCGATACAGACTTATTTGTGCCAACATCGTCATCCTCACAACAACTGCCTGTAACCATAGACAATACTAGTATATTAGAACAAAATTCAAACAGTTTGCCCTCCACTAGTGGGCAGGTCCATAGTTCAGATCTTCAGGGAAATTACATCCAAACATCTGTCTCGGAGGAGACACAGGCCCAGAATATTCAGGTCTCAACAGCACAGCCTATTGTACAACATATACAGCTTCAAGAATCTCAACAAACGACGAGTCAGGCTCAGATTGTACAAGGTATTGCGCAACAGACAATCCATGGTGTGCAAGCCAGCCAAAGTATATCACAACAGGCTTTGCAGAATCTTCAGCTTCAGTTGAATCCTGGAACTTTTTTAATCCAGGCACAGACAGTGACCCCATCTGGGCAAATAACTTGGCAAACATTTCAAGTCCAAGGAGTACAGAACTTGCAGAACTTGCAGCTTCAAAATGCTCCTGGCCAACAAATAACGTTGACACCTGTGCAGACCCTCACTCTTGGTCAAGTTGCAGCAGGTGGGGCCTTGACTTCGACGCCTGTTAGTCTAAGTACTGCTCAGTTGCCAAACCTACAAACAGTTACAATAAATTCCATAGACTCTGGAGGTATTCAACTGCATCCCGGAGAAAATGCTGACAGTCCTGCAGGTATTGTAAAACTAATGCTTTGAATTATGGTAAAATTAATCATAATTATTGAAGCATATAAAACTTGATGTCACCGTTTAAGAAGAAATAAATTATTTCAGCTGCCAAAATATATTTCACTTCATACAGTCTAAAATTCTGATGCTTTTTCTTGGTTAAATTGATTTGGTTTTTGTCAAGTTAATGTTTTTAAAATTATATTTTTCAAATTTTGGATTCTGAAGGATTTTTGGTACCAGATTTGGACATACATACTCCATTAGCTCATCTCATTTTTTTATAAGTTTAAAGCAAAAGCAAGTTGTTAATGGCATAAATTGATTTTAGAACTGAAACACTAAAATTGGTTCTGAAACAGAAAGTCCAGATGTGTTTTTCGCTTAACCTCATTTTATGAAACCACTTGGCCAATTTATTTTGAAAACAACGAGGGGTTTCAAAAACAGTGCTCTGGTACGTGGGCTTGGTAATTATTTTATGGAAAAAAAAGGTAAGGGGAATATGAATATTTTTTTATGCACTGTGAGGTGCGAAGAAAGTGGATAGATATCCCCCCCCCCCGGTCTCCCAATAATACCGTACAAACTAGTGTCATGAGATGAAGCTCAGTGGTGGAAGACTTGGGCAGGCAATAATAATTGTTACGTGTCAGAATAATAATTCTGATACTTGAATTGTGCTATTTGCTTTGCCAGCAGATAGCTTTTTAATTTAATTTAATTTTTGTCAATGAAGGCATCAGTGACTGCTAGTTATGGTAGTTATATATTGTATATCCCCAGGATTCTGGAAATACATCATGCAGAATAAAAGTGGAAGTGGACCATTGCACTCATATCCTCTTTTTGAGCTATATTATTGGCTTCTGTCACAAACAGGATGGTGGACTACATAGCCTTTTCATCTGATTCTGCTGCATTCTCATTTAAGGCAGAATAATCTTTTTTATCTGGAGGGTTACATGCCGCACACTTTTATTATGGACTATGTGTGCACACTTGACCCTGGGAAAGAGGATATATATGTATCTATTTCATTGGTGATAGTAATTTACCCTCTAAAGAGGTAGCATTAGAACTTTCCCAGCAACCCACCAATCGCCTAGTTTGCTCCTACCAATCTCCTGTTCAGCTGTTGGTGAATTGTAGAGAGCACTTTGGAAAAGAGGATGCTATGTCTTAGTTTGATGGTCTTGCAGGATACTTACACCAAATCTTAAAGCAGCACCTGTATAAAGAAGTTGAAATATAACTTTGAATGGCAACTATAGTATGGGCTATAACCAAAAGGAGTAAATCGTCTGTAGGCCAGAAGAAGCAGACATGAAAACTATTAGAGAGGTACAAATATATTTTTTTGTCCCCTCCCATCCTTTTCCAGATTGCCCTTTACTGAAATTTTGTCTATTTCTTTTGAGTCTGCAATTTTGGGTTTACTTCATAAGGAAGCAATAAACACAAATATGAAAGTGCTTTGGGGAACGGGGAAATGAGAGCTGTGAAATCCATCTTAAAATAAGATTAAACATTTTTTCAATAGGAATGCATACAAGGATATTTTTCTTTTTTGAGAAGATTGCATGAAGAAGGAAATTACTATCTTTGGCCATGTTTCCTTAATACATTTTTAGTTGCTTGACTTCTGATTGGTACCGATACAAATAAACCATTATAACTGTCATTCTGTTTAGTCCTTCATCATTCCCTGTTAAAAGGATAGGAGTCCAGGGGGCAGGAGATAAGGATGTGATTTCTGTCAATATACGTTTTTGGGAAGTAATGCATATTCTCCACTTCCTTAGTCCTATGGGCCATTATTTGGAAGCCTGAAACTGAAGAATGCATGGTCTAGAAACAGGATTATTGATTAACCTTATTGACTAAAAAGCTTTCAAAAACACACTTTTTAAATAATCGAATTATCTAGGTTTTCTAACCATACCAGAGAACCAGTTTGATGTAGTAGTTAGGGCATCAAGCTAGAAACCGGGAGACCACGAGTTTTACTCCCACCTTATGCACAAAGCCAGCTGGGTGACCTTGGGCTAGTCAGTTTCTCTCATCCCTAGGAAGAAGGCAGTGGCAAACTGCTTCTGAAAAACCTTGCCAAGAAAGCTGCAGGGACTTGTCCAGGCAGTTTCTGAAATTTGGACATGATTGAACAGAAGAAAAAACTTAAAATGTTATCTTTTTATTACTTGTAATAAACTGCCTATCCTTGAACATTGCACACCTACCTAAAAAAAATCTGAGTGATATCCAGTTAGGATCATTGCTAAAGGAACAGATATGTTCCCCCTCCGCCTTGTAGCCCTTCTGTGTCCAAACCTGTTCTAGAATATTGGTGGGTTATCTGCAACAGATTTAGGACTTACAGGGGGAGAGAGGATGAAAAATACCTTTCCTGGTACAGGGGATTTTTTTTATCAGTATTGATAGCTGCTGACATATTTGCATACTGTCATTAAAAAGATAGTTGAGCTTTTAAAATTACATCCTTAGAGAAACTAAAAGACAAGAAAGCAAAGTATTCATACAGTATTTGGAATGGTAGCCAATAATTATTAATTAATAAATGTTTCTTATATTGACATATGACTGTCATTTGTAATATAACTTTTTCATGCTGGCTGAATTTTAATGGGATTCTCACTGTTTGAATAGGTTGCCTTCATCCTCCAAAATTTTATCAATCACATCTGACAGCTGAGGAGACCAAATGAATTTTTACCTGAAATAGTCCTTTGACAAACATGACTTTGCATAATTGTTATAGTTTAGATCCATTTTTCTCTTCTGATGATAAATATCTTTTTAGTTTTAATGAAAATGTATTTATATATTCAGTCATTTTGTACAAATGCATTCAATTTTAATGAGTTAGCATTTAGTAGTGAAATAATCTAGGAAAGGGCTCAAATTTGTGGGAGATCCATGTATGTTTCTTGCTAGTTGAAATTTTAATGCTTTTATAGAGAAACACTTGAAGATATATCTGAATTAGCCAAACGTTCCCAAACGTATATTTTAGTAAGAATTTCTATTTTTCAGAACTATTTGAAAATATAAAATATTTATATTTTATCATTTTTGGGAGTGTGTGCTAATGGAGCAACTTGTCTTGTGAATCAAGATGCTAAAGCAATTATTTCTCAGGTGTTGCTTTGTTTGGCTAGCCTCAACATCTCAGTATTTCTGGATTTTCATGAGATTACAATTCCTGAACACATGTTGCATGCTACTATGGTAGCATTCTTTTGCATGCACGTGTAATCATAAATAGTTCTTTGGTTTTCTGAAAAGTAATATTTGGGGCAAAGAGAATTGAAACCAAATGGATCTGTACCAATATTCTTCAAGATAACAGTCCTATGCCCCTTTAGCTGGAAATAAATTCTGTTGAAGAGAGTAGAACTTGCTTCTGAGTAAAGACCCATAGGATTACACTGTGAAAAATCTGCTGGTTTGAGTGAATTACTCATTCTGGCTTGGAAGAATTGTTGTGTTGATGAACATGGAGAAAAAATAGAGTTGGACTTCAGTTTATAGGCACATGGTATAAAATGACAAAAGAATTTGGTGGGGCAAAAGCCCTCTAAAAGATGTTCATCAGAAAAAGTATAGGAAGGCATTGAGCACTTATAAAGAGAAGCTTCTTCAGAACTGAATAGGTGGCCTCAATGCGTCTTCCTTTGCAACTCAGAGATGGAGGGGATGGAAAGAGGCGTATGTCCATTTCCTACTGGCTTTTTTTTTTAAATTGTGAGACAAAAGTTACAATAGAGGCACATGGGAGTTGTAGCTAAGCAAAGCTGCCCATGTGTTTGCTTGACAGTTTGGGAGCCCTTTTACCCAAATTTGGAAGCTTGAAGTGCAGTTTGATTGAGAAGTACAATAGAGGTGCATGTACTCTTGTGCATGTTTCTATTATATAGTGGTTCTTCTTCATCTTTGGAGTTGAGTAATATTTTATTTTATTTATTAAATTCATTTGCCATCCATCTCCTTGTGGGGCCATTCTGGGCAACT
Source organism: Thermophis baileyi (assembly GCA_003457575.1). Lineage (NCBI taxonomy): Eukaryota > Metazoa > Chordata > Lepidosauria > Squamata > Dipsadidae > Thermophis > Thermophis baileyi. Next base: position 6,519,086 of record QLTV01001483.1, on the reverse strand, counting down.
TACAATGGTAGAATGTAAAATTATAAAAAATGTAAATGTAACAATACTATAGTAAAACAATGAAACAATAAAAAATAAAGTACAGCAAAATGAATTAAAAAGATGGGTGGAGAGGGAGCGGGATGTGCAGTGGGGAGGTGGGGTCTGCTGTTAGTCTAATTGGGTCCCCAGGCCAACTGGCAAAGCCAGGTCTTCAGGCTCTCATAGAACGACAGGAGGGTGGGAGCAGGCCTCAGCCCAGTGGGCAGGATGTTTCAGAGGGCCAGCGCTACGGCAGAGAAGGCTCTTCTCCTGGATCCTGCCAGCTGGAGTTCCTTGACTGATGGAATCTGCAGCAGGCCTCCTGCTGGCATGAGTGGGATGGGCCTGTCCTAGTGGGATGAAATGGTTCATCAAGTAACCTGGACCCATGACATGGAGGACTTAAAACGTCATAACCAAACCCTTGAACTGCACCAGGAAACAAACCGGCAGCCAGTGCAGCTCGTGCAGCAGTGCTGTAACATGGGCCCTTCTAGGAGCTCCAAAGACTGCTCATGCTGCCACACTCTGCACTACTTGTGCATTGCAGTAATCCAGTAGGGCTGTAGTGACTTGAGTGCAGGGAGTCCTGATATAGGAAAGGCTGCAGCTGGTGCAGAAACCAAAGTTGTGCAAAGGCTCTCCTAGCCACACCTGCCACCTGCTCTTCGAGCAGAAGACATGAGTCCAGGAGAGCCCCTAGGTTGTTAACTGGGCCTGACAGGTGTAGTGTAACTCCATCCAGAATGAAAGATGTTAAAAACCCAGATCTTGATGCTCCATGTACCCAAAGCCACTCAGCCTTGTTAAGGTCATCATAGCTTATTGTCCTGCATCCAGGTGCCTACAGTCTCCAAGACTTATGAGAGGCTAGCGACAGCATCACTTGGGTCACCAGGGATGGAGATATAAAGTTGAGCATCACCAGCATATTGATGATACCTCAATTCATTGTGACAGATGATCTCACTCATATAAATGGATCAATATTATATTATTTGATTATATATCTTCCTCAACATCAAACTTTAATACCAATGACAAATTATAAAATATGTTCTGTGGGAAACACTCAGTCTGTGGATGTGTGTGTGTGTGTGTGTGTGTGTGTGTGTGCTAAATATCTTCTTGAAAAATATTTTTGGTTCTTGTTTGTACTGAATATGAAATTTGTCCAGCAAGTGCTATAATTTAACTATGTTACTTAAACAAATATCAATGGCAATTAGGTTATCTTTTTTGTTTTTACAAGTTATTCTTGCAACACTTTACATATTTATAACGTTAACCTTCCTCAACAGACATTCCTCTTCATAGGTACATATGTTGTATTGCAGCAACTGAAGGCTATTAAATGTCAGGGTAAATTAAGTGTATTAAATATCCTTGATACCGCTGGCGAATATAAAGATGGATATTATTAGACAAAAATAGGCTAACCATAGTAGCTCAAATGCTAAAACAGTACTACAAATGTAATGTAGGTAAATACCTAGAGAGATTTAAAAAACAACAACACCCTTTGTATTTAATTGATATTGGCTCTGTTTCTTTTGAAAGCTTGCCCTTGGCATTTAAGGATTTTTTTTCCTTCTTCCTTTGGCATACTAGAATGTTATCTTTCCTTGGCCTGGCTTTGCTGTGTCTGGGAAGAATGCTGCTTCCATATATAGGCTTCTTAAGGCTTCCCATTCAGAGTAAATGGAAGAGCTGACACTCAACACGACATCAGGACTGGCAAAGCATTATGCTGAGCTTTCATATAGCTCTGAAGATGCGGAGGGAATAGCTTGCGGCCAGCTAGAGCTGATCCAAGGACGGGAAGCATATGTTTTTGAATGGATTTGGATTCAATTATTTGTTTTAATTTCTCAATCTTTGCCATTTTTGGATGTGTTTTTAATGTGTCAGTTTATCATTATCATTACCTGGTATCAAACATCTGCTTGAGCTGTTTAGACAACTACACATCAGTGAAGCTCCCAGCCCAAGAGAATAATTTACAAGGGTTTGGTGGGATTTTTTAAAAAAACATTTTTGAATAATCATTTTCACCTTTTAAAATCATCTGTCTAGTTTCAACAGAATTCTTTTACATATTTCATTGAGAAGCCCCCTTTTTTTTGAAAAATAAAGTACTTTTTCGCTTTCCAGCTAGAAAAATGGTTGCTTTTGTTTGTAATGTTTTTAATGGTATTCTTAAAAGCATGCTTAGTTGAAGAGCCATGGTGGTGCCAGTGGTTAGAATGCAGTACTGCAGGCTATTTCTGCTGCCTGCCGGCTGCCTGCAATTTGGCATTTCAAATCTCACCAGGCTCAAGGTTGACTCAGCCTTCCATCCTTCCGAGGTGGGTAAAATGAGGATCCAAATTGGCTGACTCTGTAAACCGCTCAGAGAGGGCTGCAAAGCACTGTATAGCGGTATATAAGTAAGTGCTATTGCTAAGTGCTATTGCTAAGTATATAAGTAAGTGCTATTTGACACCTGAGGCTAGATGTGGGTTTTCAGTAGAGAAATGCAGTTCTTACAGCTATCAATAAAATTACATAAATTGTTGTCTGGCATTCTGAGATTGGAATGGATTGATTGATTGATTGATAAGATAGAATAAACAGATAACATTGCAAAGCTTAAGACCTTAAGACAGTTTTCTCCTTTCTGTGTAATGGGACTGACTGTTGATCTGTAATATTCTCCCCCTCCCCCTATCTTTAGATATTAGGATTAAAGAAGAGGAGCCTGATCCAGAAGAATGGCAGCTTGGTGGTGATTCTACACTGAATACCAATGACCTGACACATTTGCGGGTGCAGGTGGTGGATGAGGAAGGGGACCAGCCGCATCAAGAAGGAAAAAGATTGCGAAGGGTAGCTTGCACTTGCCCCAATTGTAAAGAAGGTGGTGGAAGGTATGCATTCCATGTCTCGTTGTGTGGCAAATGTCCTTAAAATAAACGAGGCAAAAGTGAGGGTGATCATTAAATTGAGCACCTGTATCTGTGGGAAATCTGTGCATCTTGCTCTTTCGGTGCCAATGGGGAAGTGACAGATTGAAGGATGTGGCATTAGATTCCGCGGTGACAGCTCATGCTGCTCCTGAGCTAGTTAATGCCCTTGATCACTATACATCTATGCCGAGGTACATGAATGCGTTTTCTTACAGTTCAGTGTAATATGCAACATGTTTTGATGATGTCAGTGTTTTGAGTAACGTTTGTTTCATTGCATGTTTTAACAGAGGCACCAATTTGGGAAAAAAGAAACAACACATCTGTCACATACCAGGATGTGGGAAAGTCTATGGAAAAACATCACATTTGAGAGCACATCTTCGTTGGCATTCTGGAGAGCGTCCATTTATTTGTACGTGGATGTTTTGTGGAAAAAGATTTACCCGTAGTGATGAGCTACAGCGACACAGGAGGACACATACAGGTGACCAGATCTATTTTTTTTTAACTTATTTCTTTTGGCATATGGGGCAGTGGTGGGATTCAAATTTTTTTTACTACCGGTTCTCTGGGCGTGGCTTGGTAGGCGTGGCAGGGGAAGGATACTGTAAAATCTCCATTCCCTCCCCACTCCAGGGGAAGGTTACTGCAAAATCCCCATTTCCTCCCGATCAGCTGGGAGGCAGAGAACAGATGGGGGCGGGGCCAGTCAGAGGTGGTATTTACCGGTTCTCCGAACTACTCAAAATTTCCACTACCGGTTCTCCAGAACTGGTCAGAACCTGCTGAATCCCACCTCTGGTATGTGGTGGGAAATTAAAGCACCTGTTAGTCGTTAAAAATCTCATTTAACCATTGGTACTGATTTCTAAACAGCTATAGCAATGCTTATAAATCGTATGTGCTTTTCTATTTAAAGAAAAGGAAGAGCTTTCAAATTTCAGCCGTGTTAAGGTTACGTTTGTGTTGGTGTGAAAGAAAAAACTTCTTTTTTTATACGTTGACCAGGTGAAAAGAAATTCGTCTGTCCAGAATGTTCCAAGCGCTTCATGAGAAGTGATCATCTTGCCAAACACATTAAAACCCATCAAAATAAAAAAGCTATTCATGCTAGCAGTACAGTGCTTGCATCGGTGGAAGCAACACCAGAGGATACTTTGATTACTGCAGGCGGAACAACACTTATCCTTGCTAATATTCAACAAGGTTCTGTTTCAGGGATAGGAACTGTTAATACATCTGGCACCAGCAATCAAGATATTCTTACCAATGCTGAAATACCTTTACAGCTTGTTACCGTTTCCGGAAATGAGACAATGGAATAAATATACACAAAATACCTATTAATTGTGGTTATTTTTATACAGTAGTGAGAAGAATATTGTTCCTAAGTTCTTAGATATCTTTTTATTGATGTGCAAAAATTTTTGGATTGACAGTAACTTGGTTATACATGACACTGAAATGCCTTACTTTGTATGATATTCCATAGTATATTAAAATGGTAAAATTGCATGAGTTTTGTAGGTACTTTTGGAATCTAGAAGAGATTAAATTTTACCAACTTGTATAAAAAGAAATTTAACAATGGAAAATGGTAGTCTAATCAAATGCATCAATCCTTTGTGGTTTAGTGTAAAAATGAGAACATGTTGGTATTTATCTATTGTAAGATAAAAGTTGATTGGTGAAAAGAAATCATGTTATGATAAAAGAAATTTTGTAATTTTCTTGACTGGAATTTTTATTATGCATAACTGACAAATCAAGTTTCCAAGCAAATGTTTCATTGTATAGGCTTTACTTAGCTCATCAAGTTGTCATTTTGAAGCTAATTATTTTAATTAGGTTAACTATGTACAATATTTTAAGCATTACTCTTGTAAGATTTTGAAAATTACATTTTAACATGGAGCTCTAGGGATAGTCACCTTTTAAATCCTGTTGAAAAGCCATGTTTAAAGTTTAATTTTGCCAAAATAATGTCTTGTTAATAATATTCTTTAAGTAACTAATTTGGGCAATATAACTGATGTTTAAAATTATTCAAGGCTTAAATAAAAATAAGTTGCTGCATTTTGGGTGATGAAACAAAAACAAAGATACCCTTTTCTTGAATATTGGAGGACCAAAAATTAAGGGTATCCATGTCAATTGCAATTTTTATCTAACTTTGTTTCCAAATACATCTGTCTGCCAGGGCCTTAAAAGCCATCATGTAAATTATCAGTAAAAAAAGACACATAAGCACTCAGACACAGACACACATATACAAATGCAAATAATAGAAAATCATTTCCATAGGGACAATAGTCCATATTAATATTAGTGATAGTGGAATAAGGGTTTTACAATGCTTTTTTCTGCCAAGCTTTGGTTAGTTGAGCTGCATTTAAATATCCACATCTTTCCTTTATGCTTCCCTTAAATTGTATGTATCCAGTACATTTAACTGATAAACATATATGTTTTTTATTAAGCTGATTTTTTTTATTTTTTAATTACTGTTTATATTTTCAACTATAAAAAATGTACACTCTTAATTTGCATAGCCAAGTCTGTAAGTGCTCTACCCGTTTTACAAAAAAAAAAAAAAAAAAAAGTACAATAATTGCAACAGTTCACTATTTACAAACATTTGGAAAATCTGTTCATTTGTTCAAACCACCTCAAATTTAAAGGCTACCTTATTGTACGTTTAAAGTGTATTATAACAGTGTGGTAGTTAATAAAACACTATTTTTTTTCCTTTTGACTTGGGATTTCTGGTTTTTTTGGCCTTTGCTTAATTGTTTAAAAACGACTCATTGAAATTCATGGAGGCAGATTGTGTTCCTTTTTACCATTGCACAGCAAACCTTAGACACTTCATTGCTGACCAATAGACCCGTATAATTCTTCCTTCATGTTCATTTCAATCAAGAAACACGTGCAGTTCTCAAAGACAGTTATTTTTTCAATTTATTTTGATGGATCTCATTGGATATATAGCCTTTGATTTGGATTTGTTTACACACAATTTTGATATCGGGGCCTACACTTTGAAAGAAACTGAACACCCCAACAATCCTCCACTGCCCCCATGAGATCACTGGGGTATTAGAGAATGCAGGGAGGCTGGTGGTCCAGCGGGCATCCTTTTGGAAGTACCACACCATGTGACTGTCCGTCATTTAGAGCAATACCTAAATAAAAATGGCAAACACTGCTGAAGTCTTTACTGGCAGACTTTGGCGTCCGTGAAGTTGCCAGCAGACTTGCTTCCTCACGCTGGAGCGTTCACCAAGCTAGTTTTGGTATTTTGCTTTTACTGTTGCTTGGAATGAAGGGTGCAGTGTGTTACTTTTATCATCATAACCAAAACAACAGAGTAAAGATACATAATTGCTTGTTTGCTAATTTATGGTAGTGCCAGAGCTGCAAGCAAGTCCATTGGAAGGATCTCCTATAGCATGAGGTATATCTTGCATTACATTCAGTTCCTAAATGCTACATGATCCCTACACTATTACTCTTAATTTTATATTGTTAATGTTCTCTTGTATCCCTATCATAAGTCCTGCAACAAATTTTGATGCACCTTGATTATTTGCCTACTTTCTTAGCAAATACCCAATTCACTCCTGTAGAGACCTTGTAATTGCCCTAATTCTCTAAATGAGAATCGTCTCATTTTAATAAGCAACCAGATAGAATTAAAAAGGGCCTATACAGTATGGGATCCCAAAGGTGCTTTTCCAAAAGGCAATTGGGCTTGTTTTTTTTCCTCGAAAACATTTTGTTTCCCATCCAAGAAGCTTCCTTGGATGAGAAGTTTCTTGGATGAGAAGCGAAACATTTTCAAGGGGAAACCCCCCCCTCAAGAAACTCCAGTTGCCTTTTGGAAAAGCACCTTTGGGACAACCATAACCTGGATAATTGAGAATCGCTATAAACGCCTATATGGGATGTATTTTCAAGAAATCATCTTGATTGTTCAGATATACCAATTGGATTAAGTTGATTTAGCCGTTTTCCGTGAGACATCATGCATCACCTCTAATTTAGTTTTATCTATGGTATGAAATATATTCTGAGCTTCCCCCCCATACAAGCAGGGCTGTGCAGGGATGAGCATGAGGGACTAGAGAGATCCCACCCTCTACATCAGGGGTGTCAAACTCGCATTGTCACGGCGTCGTTACGTGACGTGTCGCGACTTTCCCCCCTTCACTAAACTAGGCGTGGGTGTGGCCAGTGTGTGACGCATCCGGCCTGTGGGCCGCAAGTTCAACACCTGCTCTACATCTTTTGAATGATAGTTTTTGATTCAGCAATTACATTTCAGAGATTCTGAGGTGAAGGTTGCTGCCTCTCTATTTCACTATAATGTTTAGAGGACAGTCCTCTTTTAGTGTTGATTGCAGGCCGACAAATACTTGTGCCCTGATAATGTGAGGTACAGCATCCACCCAAAAAAAGTAGCTGAGGGGAGACACAAAGTATACGCTTATGAGTCGAGCAGTTTCCCCCTCTGTATTTAATCTTAAAGAGTTTACCATACAGGCAATGGGCCTCTTGCTACTTAAGGTTTCTTTCTGAGCTCCATGTTGGACACCCTCATATAATGTTCTAATGTGATTTGAAATCCAAACCAGTGGGAAATAATGGTGGAAGATAAGTTCTTATCTTCATATTATACTTAATGAGGTTCTATGAGCAGCTTGTTTGCCTGTGTGAGAAACTGGATGTTAATAGCTTATCCGGCAAGGCTCAATTTACGCTTTTAGCAAGCAAATGTGTTATAAGAAGATATGTACGGTACAGATAGTTCTCAACATATGACCACAACTGGGACCAGAATTTTGGTTACAAAGCATGGTGGCTGTTAGGTGAGTTGTGTCCGATTTTACAACCTTTTTTTTGCCATGGTTGTCATGTGAATCACACAGTTATCACACAAAATCTTCATCAATGATTTGGATGAGGGGATAGATGGGGAACTCATCAAATTTGCAGGCGACACCAAGCTGGCAAGAATAGCCAACACTCCAGAAGATAGGCTTAAGATACAGAAGGATCTTGATAGATTTGAACATTGGGAGCTATCTAACAAAATGAAATTCAATGGTGAAAAAACATTTAGGCAAGAAAAACCAAATACGCAGGTACAGTATAGGTGGTATCTCGCTCAATAGTAGCAACTGTGAGAGGGATCTTGGAGTCCCAGTGGACAATCATTTAAATATGAGCCAGCAGTGTGCTGCAGCTGCCAAAAAAAGCCAATGCAGTCTTAGGCTGCATTAACAGAGGGATAGAATCAAGATCATGTGAAGTATTAATACCATTTTATAATGCCTTGATAAGGCCACACTTGGAATACTGCATCCAGTTTTGGTCGCCATGATGGGGACTGGAGGCTAAAACATATAAAGAATGGTTGCTGGAATTGGGTATGTCTAGTTTAATGAAAAGAAGGACTAGGGGTGACATGAGAGCAGTCTTCCAATATCTCAGGGGTTGCCACAAAGAAGAGGGAGTCAAGCTATTCTCCAAAGCACCTGAGGGCAGGACAAGAAGCAATGGATGAAAACTAATCAAGGAGAGAAGCAACCTAGTGCAGAACTAAGAAGAAATTTCCTGACTGTTAGAACAATTAATCAGTGGAACAACTTGCCTCCAGAAGTTGTGAATGCTGCAACACTGGAATTTTTTAAGAAGAAATTGGACAGCTACTTGTCTGAAATGGTATACGGGTTTCCTGCCTGAGCAGGGGGTTGGACTAGAAGACCTCCAAGGTCCTTTCCAATTCTGCTATTCTGTTGTTATTCTGTTATTCTCTTAATGATGGTTCCCTAACACATGGACCCTGCTAAGTAGCCAGTCAGAGAATGACATGGAGAGCAAAAGGGAGTGGAAGGCTTGCAATATGGTTTTTGCTTTGCTGAATAGTGGGAACATTTTTAAAATGGGCTAGTGTTTCCTAATTTCTACATAATGAAAGTAAAAGGATGGTGATTAATCCATCATACTACTGTTTTCAATTTTTCTTCCCAAAACATAAGAGCGAAATTGCTGAGGTGCTGTGATTAATAATTACCCACACTGTGAAAATGGTGAAATTTACCATATATTTTTTGTATCAATTTTATATAGTAATGTGCCATAAATACACAATTATTTAACAGCATGGGACAGCAGCAAAGAATAGCTTTCCTCCTGCATTTTTTTTGGTGTTTAGCTTCTTTGATATCTTCTTGAGTTACTAAAATGGCCTTTAAAAATTAAGGTTAATTAAGTTTAATATTTTAATTACTCATGCTATTATGTACTTAACTTACTCGAACAGAGTGCATTACAATATTGCATAGGATTACTTAAAGTTTAGAAGCTCCAGGTAGTCAGTTAATAACATGCAATGTGGGAGCTGACTTTCCTTCTTTTTTTTTGTAGTATATTTGAAACATGCCCCCCTTCTAGAAACAGCGAGGCCTGAATTTTTATGCACATAAAACCCAATAGAAATGTTTTATGATAATGACGCCTTCAGGAAGAGAAAGAGAGAGGGGCATCTCAAAAGCTCCAGATGGAATCTTCATTTTCATAACTATCCTTTAAACTCCACAATGCGCTGTGTGTGTGCATGCGTGAACAGCTTCAAAATGGCAACCCAGCTTCAAAATGGCAACCTAGCCAATCAATCAAAACCCTGCTCCTTTTTATGTATACGATGCCCGTTTAAAAAAAAGGGTAGCTCTTTGGTCATCTGGTCACTCCTACCATTTTCATACTATTGATCCTGCTAGGACTGCCTGTCTCTCTCAATAGTATTTAAATCATATTTACGGTGATTTAATTAGCATTGTTTATACAGCTGGGAAGCTTCTTTGGGAGAACTGTTATCCTGAAATATAGCAGATCAATAAATGAAATTGATAAATATTATAATGTACTGGAGTTTGTAGCTTTGTTGCCACATTTCAAAGTGCTTGCTTGTCAAGCGATCGGTGTGACTTGGTTTGCATACCATGTTGAATTCTAATAAGGTGCACTTGGTTTTCACTCAAAGTATTGTGGGAACCTATCGTAGTTGATTATGATTTGTTCAGAAAATCTAGTTAACCAAATCATGAGTCAGCACAATTTGGCTAGCCTTGGTTGGAACTTTAATTAACATTGATTTGTTCACATAAAAATCTAAAAAGAAAAGCTCAGTAGCATGTCCACTGTGCATGCATTTTCTACGAATCTGATTTCACTCATCTCTCATTCTGGGTGTTGGGAAAAACGTTCATCTCAACCAGGAGGTAATGTCTATGGTGTCTGTGGACTATTACTGATGCTCTATGAATATATTCTTGCTTTTTGATTTTGAACAGTTGTAGAATGACTTGGGCAGAGACCATTTTTAAAGTGGCAATTGTATTTAGATGGCCAAAGCCACAACTTGTAAATTATTAGTAGCTGGTACTTTGATAAAAGGAGAATACATACACTGAGGCATATATTATTATTTTTAAAAAATATAATTTTAATGGAAGTTTTAAACACAGGTGTAAAAATTAATGCAAAGTAAAATAGATTAAGAAGGAAAAAAGAAAAATAGAAGGGAAAGCTAAAGGGCAAAAAGACAAAAGCAAAAATTTGGAAGAAATATATATATATATATAAAGAATTGGCTTCCATTCTTCTTTATAGCAGTAATAAGTACAATTGTAAATTTTTGACTTTCTTCTTTTTATAATCTCTTTTACATAATTGTCAAAACCATACATCAAATGTTTACTTTTTCCTATTTTATGCAAAAAGTCCATAAAGGGTTTCCTGTCCAAATATATTGTCTTTTCTCTAATCAAACAGATCAATTTGGTCATCTCTTCAGCTTCTATCATCTTTACCAACCATTCCTCCATTGTAGGTATTGCCAAATCTTCCCAACTTTGTGTATACAATAATCTTGTTTTTCCCAACTGTTTATCCATCAGTCCCAAAAGGGGAAAAAAAAATCTGGTTTCAGTTGTATATTAATCTTTAAAATCCTCAGATACATTGTATGTATCTGGACCCAAAATTTTCTAGGTTTTTTTTTTGCATGTCTACCATCATGAGAATCCTTCTGGTTATTCACATTTCCAGCATAGATTTGAGGCACTTTTATAAATCCTAGGTAGTTTTTTCTGGTGATATATACCAACAGTACTTCATTTTGAAAAAAATTCTCCTTAAGATTACAACTTGTGTAAAATTCCATCCTTTCGATCACACATTTTCCCATTGTTCCATCTGTATATTATAACTAGAATTTTAGCCCACTTCATCATACATTGATCATGCTTTTCTGAGAATTCCAGAAATGTCCCCAGAGAGAATATTTAACCATCAACATAATGTTAGAATGAAAGGACTGAAAGGTCAGTAGGCGTTATTGAGCTGTTGAAGATCCCTTTGATTTTCTTCATAAACTTCTTGAAATTATTGTAGACTAAAAGAACTTCTAAAATCAACCCAAAGTAGAAAAAGGGAACTTCATGTTTTAAAGAGGTTTTCAATATATTAATATTAGCTCTATACTGTTTTCAAAAGAACTGCTTTTCTCCTCTAAATTTTGCAGAGTGATGTTTCATAGTTTTACATTTTTAGTAAACATCTGAATTCTAAGTCATTGTAGGTACCTTTTGGGCTGACTAAATAGATAAAGATGTGTATGACTGCATCCTAATTTTCATCTGGAATCTGTCATCCAGCCGCTGACTTGAAATAGTTCTTAAATACTGAATGATCCCCCCCCCCACAACAGCTGTCCTGGTATTTTTGTTCCTACCAATGCAAAGTGCATGACACAATGATACGGCTGCCATGAACTGTCTGGTATACACTTGTAGGAATTTCCAGCAGGATCATGTGATGGCTTAATAGCCAAATTTAAGAACTCAAATTGACTTAAGTGACATGAATGTCTCATTAGTAATATCATGTCTGCCCCAAATCCCAAACCAAACAGGGAATTGTAGGAATGTGGTTTCTTTTGTCCTCCAGCTTTTCTTGAGTTCTTTTTTAAATGCACCATACAGATCCCAGCTTTGTATTTTCTGAAAGTGTGTGAATGGCCCAGTTCAAAAGGCCTCTCTATTATATTCATAAATAATAAGACAATACTTAGAAAATAGGCAGTACACAGTCCAAAGCAAATGAAGGCTAACAAGAGGGCTTGGGGTAACATTCTTTCCGTGGTAATTGATCCACTTAATTGCTATGTGTTTTGGGGGTGGAGAAGAAATAGGTGGTGTTAAATAGGTGGGACTGATTTGCTTTTTAAAGAAATGTTTTCAAAGCTTGATCTTACTGTGATGCTTTTCTGTCTCATAATAGCATGACACTGATGTCTTCTACCAAGAAGACCTCTCTGGATGCCTCTGCTTCCTGGATCTGCTATGGAAAAAGAGAATGACTCGTTGATGCTATTCTATTGACAAATGTTTCCTTCTTCCGTTTGCCACTCCATTGTGTTGGGCCAGCAGAAGGCAACAACTTGTGCTGAACTCAGACATGGAAATCTTGTCTGCTTGAATATTGTTTTAGTAAATGATCTTGAGGAGCAGGACTTCCGTTAAACCGGCCCCTTCACTTTCAGTAGACAAAAGCCAAAAGTTTTGGCTGGCTTTCCTGAATAGAAGTCAACATTAGCTCTGGCTAAGATAACTGATAAGTGCAAGGCCTGGTATGTTTACAAATAGGAGGTCTGCTTATATTCGGCCATGACAAGAGCTAAGAGATTATAATTAAGCAGCATGTTAGTTAGTGGCTGGAGACAATTTGTCCTCCAAAGATATCAAGTTGGAAGTATGATCAGAAATGGCAGAGTCAGCGAGACTTGGGCTTCAGCCAATGAGCTTCAGCCAATGAGCAGAGATTGAGTCCTTGACTGCTGAAATATCTCAGGAGTGTGGAAACATTTATAAAGAAGTTTTATTACTAGTATAGTTTATGTTTCTGGTGCTTTCACTGTGACATAACTGTTGAAAGCTGAAATCTTTACAGATCAACAATGGCTCGTTTGATATATTCATCATATGCTATGTTAGAGACATACATGGACATCTCAGAAGTGCGGTGTGTATACATCACTAATAGGAAAAGTTATCACACTCATTTGTTTTAAAACTCCTTATAAATAAAATGTACTGGATAATTTATATAAAAAGGAGGTTTACTTTTTTAAAAAGTAGAAACAGTCCCATCATCTAAAGTAGAAATTCTTACTAAATTCCTTATTGAGAAATATTCCTATTGTGAATGAAGGTAAATATATGTGTCCCAGGTTCATGTAGGTCAGTGTTGGCGAACCTTTTCGGCACCGAGTGCCTAAACGGGGGCATGCACATGTGCGTATGCCGGAAAACAGAAGAGCAGCTGCCCGGTGTGCATGTGCGCGCCAGGTAGATGATCTTCCCGTTTCCTGCATGTTCATGGGCACCGGCCACCTGGTCTTCCGGTTTCTGGGTACGCATGCACGCGTGAAGACCAGCTGGCCAGTGCGTATGCGCGCGCTGGAAACTGGAAGATCATCTTCCCGGCACGCACATGCGCACCGGGCGGCTGCTCTTCTGGTTTCTGGCACTCCCGCGTGCATGGAGACCAGCTGGCCGGCGCGCCGGAACCCAGAAGAGCAACGGGCAATGGCTCGCGTGCCCGGAGAGATGGCTCTGCATGCCACTTCCAGCATGCATGCCATAGGTTCACTATCACAGATGTAGGTACTTGCTCTTCAGTTGTTTTGCTTGCTGGGAGCTACAGTGTGTTTTCCTCCTGCCATATAGTGTTCTGATGCAGCTCTTTTTATGTGACAGTGGATGGCTACTGTTGAAGCTCAGAATATGTGAGTGTTGGTATTCTTGCGATATACTGTGGTTTCTAGGCTGCCATCTTCCTGTCTGTTGATAACGTCTAAAAATGGCAATTGTTTAGCCACCACTATGAATTGTATATTTGGGAAGATGGAGTTCAGTAGGGTATGAAAGTCTTCCAGCTCATATCTTCTGAGGTTCACATAGGTACAGTAGCTGCTCTCCAATCGTTCTGCTTGCTAAGTACTACAGGATATTCTCACCCTGATGTATAGTACAGGTAGTCCTCGATTTACGGCCAGAATTGAGCCCAAAATTTCTGTTGCTAAGTGAGACATTTGTTAAGTGAATTTTACCCCATTTTACGACCTTTCTTGCCACATTTGTTAAATAAATCACTTCAGTTGTTAATTTAGCAACAGGATTGTTAAGTGAATCTGGCTTCCCCATTGACTTTGCTTGACAAAAGGTTGCAAAAGGTGATCACACATGATCCCAGGACACTGCAATTGTCATAAATATGAGTCAGTGGCCAAGCGCCTGAATTTTGATCATGTGACCATGGGAATGCCACAATAGTCATAAGTGTCAAAAATGGTCATAAGTCACTTTTATCAGTGTCATTGTAACTTTGAACAGTCACTAAATGAACTGGTAAGTCAAAGACTACCTGTATTCCTGTTGTCTTTTAGGCAATTGACTAGAAAGCAACACATTTCAGCAATATGGTAAAAACATTTGTCAAAAGGGATTTGGTAAAAAGGGATTTAAAATTTCTTATTGGACTACAATGGACTTACTTTACTGTATATACATATGAGTCCAGTTTTGCTATCTGCTTTATAGTTCAATGTCATTTTCTTTGAGTCCGGAAAATTGGAAATGTAAAGATTGTGGCACTAGTGTAAAATATGTCTCACAATTAAGTCTATATGATCAAGCCTTGTAATTTACATGCAATCTTCCTGCATTTAGAACAATTACTGAATAGGTTCTAAGGCTGATGATTCTTGTGTCATATTTTAGAGGCTTTTCCTTCTATTAATTTGGAAGAAAAGAAGGGTTACAGAATTATCCCAATCTGGCTGTAAACTGGAGACAGAATTGAAGAGTTCTCATGTTGGTTTCTTGACCAAATTCTTGTTTCTATCATCCAGGTAACATCAGATATTTCATTATGCTTCCGGTTGTTGAATTTATTTAAAGTTGCCTGTGTGTGTTTTGCTTTTCTGCATCTTAACACATAGTATGACACAGGCTAACGTTGATATGATCTACTTGAAGCTTCTTAAATTATTTTGAGGTGTCAGTAGTATAAGAAGAGCTCATTATAAAGAATGCTGATAGAGCTGCCTCATCTTTGAACCATCTTGCCAACACTTGCTGTATGTGCAAATATATACCATCAGCCAGCAAATATTTTGCTGAATAGTTAAAATGTGGTTTGTTTGATTAAGTGGCTTTGCAAATTTAATACATATTTGAAAAAGTGGGGGAAAGACAAGGTAAGTTGTTTTGCACACAGTTCTCTTTTTCGGTATCATTATTTAGTTGTGTAACTCTACAAAGATTCTTTTTTTCATGTAGGTTTTTGTATATTTATCACAAACCCCAAACCCAAGAATCACTCTGTGAAATAGGTTTTATTAAATGTCACTAATAACATTCTGGAAGAAAATCTGTGACATATTCAAATTATATTTGTGCAGATTGCAATCTTAGAGTTTGGAATAGACTGAAAATAAACAAAGCTACACACAACCAGGCACCATATAAATGTAACACGTAGAACAATCCAGTGCACATATTCCGGAGAGAGAGAGAGAAATTTCCTGATGATGGGCTCCAGAACGAGCTTAAAAGAATAAATGTTTGGTCCTGGTGACCGACTCAGATTGGATCCTGCAAAATAAACAAACTCTGTCCAATACAGTATAGAGATAGGATTAGATTTTCCAGAAGACACCAAATAGTTGTTAGTTCCCCATTTGTGAAAAGATGAAATCCAGCAGTTTAAGTCCCCTTTACAAGGACTCTTCATATATATGTGTATTCACACACACTCACACACATACCCGTATTCATATGTTTAATATATGTTCATATATGCATGCATACATAAAATAAGAGTCAGCGTGATGTAATGTTAATGTGCTGGACTAGGAATAAGGAGATCCAGGTTCTAATCCTCCCTTAGGCAGAGTTGTTAGCCGGGCCGGTCACTCTCTTTCAGCCTTAGACTGAGAACTTGAAAAGTTGTTATCTCTTGAGCTACACCTATGTGCCACATCTGCTATGCCTAAGGTCAATGTTGCAGTTCACAACCTGCAGTGAAGAGGCTATCATCCTACAAAGGATTAATTTAGGCCAATTGAAATAATGCATGCACACACACACACATATGTGCGTATATACATAGCTTGTTCAGGTATAGTTCAGCTTACTGAAATAATAAATCAGCTGTGTTCCAAAAAGAAAATGGTAAAATAGTTTTTAAAACTGTGGTAAAAGTTCCCGAGTGAGTGAAAGAGGGAATTTATAGAATAAGCATCATTACAAACGACTAGAGCAAATAACAGATTTCAGACGATGTGCATTTATGGTAGACAAGCGATACATTCTAATTTCTGAAAGTTTCCATCAATCTTTTCAACTGTTTCAGATTTAAATTCTTATGATGATTTAGTTCAGTGGTTCTCAACCTTCCAAATGCCGCGACCCCCTCCCCGCCCCCTCCCCGCACGCGATGAGATGACAAAGGGGGCATGGCGGGCTAGCGCGCGCTTAGGCAACCCCTGTGAAAGGGTCATTCGACCCCCAAAGGGATTGCGACCCACAGGTTGAGAACCGCTGATTTAGTTGATATAGTTAGCGAATGCTGGTCCACGGAGAAGAATGACTTTTTAACATTACAGTATCTTCTCTTGTCCGATTTCTTAACTCATTACTTTTTTGCTCTCCATCTCCAGATGCAATGTCAATTGTATCTTAGGATCTTATTGATTAATGTTGAGGAGTTCTTCCATTTTCAGTTAGCTTAATTCATTATTCCCTTATATGTCTGTCTGTCTGTCTGTCCGTCCGTCTCTCTCTCTCTCTCTCTCTCTCTCTCTCTCTCATCTATCTAATTTATATAGCTGCCCATCACTGTAAAAGACTGAGTGGCTCACAATAAAAAAAACAGCATAAAAACAGCAAACCAATATGTATAAGACCATTAAAAAGACAGTGTAAAACTGTAAAACAAAATTCATAGCCACATATTGACTTCTGGCAACTGCCATTTTCTTGCAAGATTTTTTGGAACTGATTTGTCATTGTCTGCTTCCCGGGGTTGAGAGTGATTGGGCCAAGACCACCCAACTGGCGTCAGGCCCATGGTGGGACTAGAACTCATAATCTCCCGGTTTCTTGCCTGGTGCCCTAACCACTACACCAAGATGGCTCTCTTTGCTTACCCTTTCTCTGTAAACTCTGTAAATTCTCTGTAAACTTCTTAAAACTTCTTTAAAAAAAGCAAACCAAAGCACCACTAATCCATAGAAGCCATCCCTTAAAGGTGAGAACAGAATGATGCTTGTGGGTTCAACATGTTGCTTAGCAAATAACATGAGGGAAAATCCCATGTGCGCTGCCTTGAAGGCTGAGAGAAAAAGCAGGGCATAAAATGGAATAAATAATAAAGCAACTCAATTGGTTATTTCTAGCCTAACCTTATACAAATGTCTCAAAGCATACCAAGATCCTATGACAGGCTTATACAGTGTGTGATTCATTGCTCTGAAGTCTTCTATGGGGGCCTGAACCATATTTGTGTGAGCCGGACCCATTGTCCATTTATTTTTGTCCATCCAGACAGACACTCCTAGAAAAGTGTTTCCTGATCATAGTTCTCGAGTTTTATGCATGTAAAACACGCCAACCATGTGCTCCAAAATGTCTCCCTTGTTGAGTAGAATTAAGGCATCATACATTCTCTAGGCCAAAGGTCAGCAATCTATGGCTGTGGGCTACATAACCCCCACTTACTGAGCCAACTGAGATACAGTCCCCAAAAGAGATGGCAAATTAATGTTTGGAGAAGGGCTCAACCACAGAAACCCATTATGTATCCGTAACTTATTTTGAGGATGTAAGAACAAAGCAGCAGAGCTCTCATTGCAAAACAAAAGATTCCTCCACCTTCAAACTGGGTTGCAAAAGCAGAAGAGAAGCTGGGCTGAAGTCAGACTTTATACCAATTCAATAGAAAGCAGGGGCCTGCATTTGCCTTAAATTAAGAATAACGGAATAATTTTCAAACAAAATTCACTTGATTTTTTTTTTTTTTTGCCGATCTCATTCTCAGTTTTCAAGGTATTTACTTCTATCAAGGGCCTTAATAATGCCACGTTGCTACCGAGAAGAACACAGTTCCTACAATATTATATGTCTCATTACCCCTCCTTTCCTGTACCATCTGTCTGGCCTGGACCCATTCCAAGATATCACTGCTTCCTCAATGGAATTGTTATCCTGCTATCGGAGTTTGCAATCTTATAATTGGCAGGGATGGGAAAATATACTTTACATGTCTCAGTTAGCAAGTTATATGTTTCATTGATTAAAGCATTTAAAAATGGACATCTGCCATTTGACATTGAGGGTTGATTCTGGCTAGTATTTAATACCCTCTTTGGTGGTCCAAGTCCTGAGAAGCTGACTTTGGTTTTGTTTTTAAAAAGGTCTGCCAGTCAGTTACCTGTTACATTAGTATCTTCAGTCCCCAAATGCTATGATTGTTATACCGGTTTATTCTTATACTGTAGGACGATTACTGGAAATCATGTGGTTTGATCTGAAATCTTAAAAAGAACTTTGATATCATTAAAAAATCATTGCAGTGATGTAGAAATATTAACTCAATGAAAGATTTGTGATCCAGATTTTCATATGTCACACAATGAATTTCATTTCTGTGAAATAGAGATGCTGAGCATTCAAAGGCTGCCTAGCCCACTGTATGTTCTCTCACTTTGAAAAGATAAATTTTACATTTTCAAATGGTGTTTCCAATGGGGAAAAACTCCTTTGCAGTGTCCATTGATTCCTTTAGACCTGTTGCTTCTTCCAAAAGCCACCATAAATACATTCACTGATTTAGAAAGCTACAATTCTGAAAAATTCTCTTCTTTTCCTTGACTGTAGGGCTGTGTAAAACTTCAAATTTATTTCATTAGAAAGCAATTGCCAGCTTTTCAAGGCAGGCAAAGTAAGGAAACATTGTAAGGGAAAAGAGTGGCAGAACCTGGGACGGAGTTAAAAGAGGGATCAGCCTAGAATCTCTACATAGCCACAAGCGATTTAAGTCCAACACCCCTTGAATTCCATGGACTCTTATGTCTCCAAGCAGGCGCTATTAGTTCAGAATATTCCTTTGCATAGGCATGAGTAGCAATAAGCCAATTTAATTGGACCTTCATGTGTGGACCTGATCTTTTGCACTTGACATTGACAGAGTCTTAGAATCAGTGGTGGGTTGCTGCCAGTTAGGACCGGTTCATTAGAACCGGTAGCGGAAATTTACCGCCGCTCGCAGAATCGGCAGCGATGACTGGCGGTCCACGCTCCCGAACCGGTCCTCCCGTCACCACGGCTTGCAAAAAACCCCTCTGCGCATGCGCAAAGGTTTTTGTGCATGCGCAGAGGGTCATTTCCGGGTCTTTTGCGCAATGTGAAGGGGCGTGCAAAACACACACTTCCATCACGATGCGAACCAATAGGGAAGGTAAATGGAACCCACCCCTGTTTAGAATGTATTTTAATGTGGTTAGGGTATTGTAATAGAAAAGCCTGTCATGGCTATTTTCTACTTCAACTTATATCTAACAAAGTTAAGATGGAGTTGTTTTCTGATTTTTTTTCCATGCTTCTTACTTTCCTCAAGGACTCAAGTATCTTTTCTATAGCAGTTTGACATTCTTCTCCCTGACCTCTGAGTCAACCCAATATTTCATCACAACAATTCAGCTGAAGCTTCCACTCAAACATGTACACTGAACTGTCCAATCCATTCAATGTATTTGAATTGAACTGGATGACTTTGAACTGGATGAATTTGGTAATTTTATGGATTTGTCCATATCACGAACATACTTTGCATCAAATTGACTCTATTTAACTTTTCAAACTTGACCGGGAATCAAATCAATTATTCAAATTAAGTCAAACAATTGAAACAATAATTCAAATTGGATTTTGAGTGATTGACACATCCTGGCTACACTTCTTGGTGTTCAACATACTTTTTGTTTTATAAATAGGATGACATTTCTATAAAACGTGTTACTTTCTCAGTTTGGGGAAATTAAAATGAATCCTCTACCCTTTTTATTTTTATTTTTTTCAGATTTGATCTTAAGGGAGAAGTCTTTATCAACTGTGTTTTAAATCCCCCCTCCCCAAAACAAGCAAACTAAAAACTATAGAAATCAGAAAAAAAATCTGTATTGTGGCTAAAAACTGTGGCAGCTACCGTACAAACACCCTTGGGAGACACAATATTGAAGAAGTTGTATTTTGATATGTCACATCTACTCAGCCATCTCAAAAACCTGTGGCTCTCAACCTTTTCTTCACCACGACCCCTTTTAAATAGCAATAGCACTTGGACTTATATACCTCTTCACAGTGCTTTACAGCCCTCTCTAAGCGGTTGACAGAGTCAGCCTATTGCCCCCAAAAATCTGGGTCCTCATTTTACCCACCTCGGAAGGATGGAAGGCTGAGTCAACCTTGAGCCAGTCAGGATCGAACTCCTGGAGTGAGCAGTGAATTAGCCTTGCAGTACTACATTCTAACCATTGCACCACCATGGCTCTTCACCTTTTGTGGCCATGGACCATGGCCACAGAGCCCCAAGACTTACCTCAAGATTAAATCATAACATTTCTTCAAGCCTTTGTGGACCTCTATGACAACAGCAAGCCCCCCCCCCCGAGGTGCACTGACCAGGTTGAGAAACGCTGTCCTAAACAATTGGCTTGTAAGCAGGTGCGGAATCAGCCCAAGGAGTCCACAATGAAATAAATGCCTTCTATACTCTTGATCATCTATTCTGCTAACAAAAATATTGTAATGTTTCATTGGTTGCAGCAAGAGATGACTAAGTTCCGTGGCATGAATCTGATTTGTGTGTGTGTGTGTGTGTGTGTGTGTGTGTGTGTGGGTTAGTTTTAAGAAAGGGAATAGGAATATTTACCTCTGGAAGTCTTCCCAATCCCATCCCCACTTGTGACTCCTCCCTAAAAATGAACGACAGTGTTTTGGTCATTTTTGAAACCTCAGAATACAAATGACTTCTGACCCTTCAAAAAGTGGGTGGCTGAGTTGCAACCTCTCAGATAGCAATATCACTTAGATGTGTATACCGCTTTACAGTGCTTTACAGCTCTCTCTAAGCAGTTGACAGAGTCAGCCTATTGCCCCCAACAATCTGGGTCCTCATTTTACCCACCTCGGAAGGATGGAAGGCTGAGTCAACCTTGAGTTGGTCAGGATTGAACTGCTGGCAGTTGGCAGAATTAGCCTGCAATACTGTATTCTAACCACTGCGCCACCACGACTCACATGTTGCCCTTTCCTTGACCGCCCAACTTTTAATGTGCTTTTCCAACTCTATTCTTCATTTGATTTGCTATTCAGAAAGAGATCCTACTAACCTTTAAATATACTTGCATGTTTACGTCTCTTTTTAAAATGTTAGTGTAACCGCTATTAACTTTGATCTGCAGAATGTTAAAAAACAAAACACCCAACAAGGAATTCTGCTGATGTATAGAAATAAAGAGGTCCTTACTGAATCTATTTTTAACTTGAAAGAGATTTTATATCAACTGTTGACTTTCTCAAATTAGGGTAAAAAAAGAGTTTGATGTATCTTGAAGGAAAAATTCTATCTAATTACACAAAATATATTCAGATACAGATTAGCAATTTGGAAACCTGGCTGGGAACATTACTAAACCATGTGTTTCAAAAGCCCATGGACTTGAAGGCAATTTCACAAAAAATGTATTTATGAATTAGAATTATAAGTGAATTAAATTCCAGATGAATGTTACTCTCATACAAATAAAAAGGACAAATTAGTCATTATCAACTTATTGCCACTGATTTCAGTGTATGTGTGTGTTGTATCTGTGTGCATGTTTACACACACAAACATACTCACATATTTTGTACTTTAAACTTTCAAATATCTCACCTGTTTGATAGTTTCAATGTGCATCTGATGAGGGACTTTGGAACAAGCTTTTGAAAATTTCAGAATGCGTTATCTTTTGAATAACTCTTATTTACTGAGTTATTGCTATCCTAAAAATAAAAAACAACCAGGTTTGTGAGACAAAACTTACCTTGCAGATACTATGTTGGTTTTCTTCAGCATGACACACTCAGTTATGTTTAATTATTTTATTTTAAATACTTTCCACCAATTTACCCAAACTCATCATTAAGCTGTAATGTACCTCTAATTTTCGTTAAAAAAACCACAACACTTTGGAACTTCATTACACCTTGGAGATGGTTGGTTCTCTTAGGAATAAATTACATTTAAAAAAAAAATACGAAGCCCTTAATGGATATTGTCTGAGTTGGATAATTTCATTTGTTTGTTTAGTCTATTAGGCATACAACTTATCTCTTGCCATCTCTAGTTACCTATGTTTTTCAGATTCTGGGAAAAACCAGCTCAGGGCCTCACAACTGCACAATGAAAACAGATGCAAAGAATGGATTGAGCTTTTCTGCAATTATCTTCCTTTGACATAGTCTAATGCCAATTGTGCCATAATGTTATCCAACTGCCCATCTGATTTCAAATTAGTCTTAAGTGTTTTGATCTATTGGTATCTCATCTCTTATTGCCTGTTTGTATTTCTCCCACTAAGATTTATGTTCCTTTATTTCCTTTTGATTTTTGTCTCTTGAAACCTCTCTATAAATTGCTTGCAAATCATCCTGGCATCATGTTCCAATTTCCTTTTTATATTCCTTTCTTTTGAGGAACATACTACTTTGGTATTCAAATATGAGGCCTTTAGACTTTAAAAAGATTTTTCTATTTATATGAATGGTAAATGTAGCAGCATTCCTATTCTTTTTTAATATTATATTAAATTAAACTGATTCTTCAGTTAGGAAGCAGAACTCAGATTAATAGCAATAGCAATAGCAATAGCACTTAGACTTATATACTGCTTCACAGTGCTTTGCAGCCCTCTCTAAGCGGTTTACAGAGTCAGCATATTGCCCCTAATAATCTGGGTCCTCATTTTGCCAACCTCGGAAGGATGGAAGGCTGATTCAACCTTGAGCCGGTGAGATTTGAACCGCCGAACTGCTGGCAGCCGGCAGTCAGCAGAATTAGCCTGCAGTACTGCATTCTAACCACTGCGCCACCAGGGCTCTAATAGGCATAGGATGGTAGCATTTGACTTGGTTATGATACATATGAAAATGATTGTAATGGTTTATGAGAATGGCCTTGGGAGACCGAGCAAAGAAATGCAGTCAAGGGAACAATCAGATTAGCTTTTAACTGCACAGAAATGTAGAGGGCCAAGCAGCTCAGAAAGGACTTTCCCTATTTTCTTGGCCTGTAAAAGGGATAGGAGGAGAAATGTACTTTCAGATTGCAAGGTTCTGTTGATGTAACATTACAATAGAACAGAATGAGCTCACTTGGCCATGTTTCCTGCCTGGTCACAAGTAGCTTCAAATAGAGGTTGATTGCAAAGTGAATATGAGCCAACAGCGCGACATGGCTACAAAAAAAGCGAATGTAATTCCAAAAGAACAATGAAACCTCAATTTAATAGATTTAATAGATCCTGTATTTAAATACCATTTAGCGGACCTTAGGATGCAATGGATCCAATTTCTCTCAGAAGGTCCATTGCATCTGAAATAATGCAGATGAGATAGTTAGGCTTATTTACTTTAACATTACTTTTTTATATCCTTTGAGACAATGTACATTATTTGAGTAACAGCAATAGTATTTAGACTTATATACTGCTTCATAGTGCTTTACAGCACTCTTTAAGTATGATGCCATCGTGCAATAATTCAAATGATATAAGATATAAAAAATGACATCATTTGTGATGTAATGGTCATGTCGGAGCAACTGAACTTCCATCCCACGACTGAGCTGTTAAACTGAAATTTCACTGCATGGTTTCCAATGCATGGAAAATCATCATTCCACTTGATTCTGCTTTGTTCATACTTTACCTTGTGTCTGGTCTTCACTTAAAGAATCCTGATTGTCTGGGTTAAGTTCAGAAAAATGTGAGGAAATCAATCCAGGGAATTAGAACAGAAGAATGATGTTTTCGTCTTTTGAATGGCTGCTGTGGTGTTTTGTTTTGTCTTTGAACCTTCTTTTTGATTATGTAATTCTTTATGTTAATTTTTTAATGTTGTATGTTGAAAGCTTTCCAGAGTCATAACAGATAGGGGCAACTTAGAAATGATCTAAATCAATCAATCATAAGAAGAGACACTGAAGGAGCTGAGAAAGTTTAACTTTTAGAATTGATGACTGGAAATGTGGTCTTGGATATGAATAACATTTTGTAGAACTATAAGAGCTCCTTGGGATACTCATTTTACATATAAGAATAGTTTGAAACAGGATGATTTGCCCATGATCATTCAGTGAGTTCATAGCTCCACTAGATTTAAGACTAATCTGTCATATCTAAATTCAACATTCTGTACTGTAAATTATATCCAGGTATGGTATCCATATTTTTTGACTGTTTCAAACAAAATCAGAAGCAAATAGAGCCTTCACTTTTGAGTTATGAAGAAGAGATTTGGAGCGTTAAAAGGGGGGAAATAACCCAAAACCACGAAGCCTTCTACTCTTCAAGAGTTGCACAGGGTTGAT
The DNA here is from genome assembly GCA_003457575.1 of Thermophis baileyi. Lineage (NCBI taxonomy): Eukaryota > Metazoa > Chordata > Lepidosauria > Squamata > Dipsadidae > Thermophis > Thermophis baileyi. Next base: position 6,494,349 of record QLTV01001483.1, on the reverse strand, counting down.
CTGCACAAATCCCATTACGGTCAATGGGGGTTATTTCAGTCACTGTATGAACTGTATGGCTGGATCTTTTGCAAAATCTTTGAAAATATAAAGTCAAGTGACAATTTGCAATCTTTATAGTGGAGGAAACCAAATATAAAGTATCGGAGAACAGCATTATCTGAGAAAATTAGGAAAATACCTTACAAAATGGAAATGTTGATAGAAAAGAGAGATGGGGGGAAAGGAGATGGTTGAATTGATGAGTTAGGTAAGAATCGGCGGCAAAATTCATAGGGTTTCAGAAAATACAATTTCATCAAAAGCTGAAGGAAAATGAAAAGGCCAACAGCAGGTGTAATTGTGGTGAAGAATAGTTTCCTGCTGAGTCAGGAGAGATTTACCATCAGCTCTGTAAGAAAACATCCAAGCAAATACAATAAACATAGAAATAAATGTATCATGAAATCAAGAAGGCAGGACAAAGAGACTTGACATATGTACTGGCGAAGAGGCAGAGCAATGGGGAGAAAGTAGAAAAAGAGAAGTGAGAAAATTACACCTTCATAGTGCCCTACAGGAAGAGGGAAAGAAGACAAACAAGAGGATCAGGATATTTAAAACGTATCCAAAAGATTATATTTTGGTCAGATTGCAGAAAACAACAGAAACTGTATTAGAAATAGGTTGTGAGAAGTCTGAAATCCCTGGTTCTTCTTTGTTGTGACCTCTGTGCATCATATATACAGGTTCTGCAGCTGTGCTGATGCCTTCACTGGCATTTGTTATGGCTGAGGTTTGATAAAAGAGCAGGAAGCTCTTTTCATATATCTAGAAGCATGACTCACACACATCCATACTGGTCTTTTCTGATCTCTGCAGCAACTTTTCTATAAGATTTAGCTTGTACATATATGGTATATAAGAGAATAACAGAGTTGAAAGGGACCTTGGGGGGGGTCTTCTAATCCAACCCTCTGCTCAAGCAGGAAGCCCTATATCATTGATGGCGAACCTTTTTCTTCTTGCGTGCCAAAAATGGGAGCGTGTGTGCGTGCCAGCACACAAACACCCCACGCATGCCCATTGCGCATGCATGCATCCCGCGCATGCTCTCCCCCGTTGGGCCGTTTTTAACCCTCCGGAGGCTTCAGGAGACTTCCCTGAAGCCTCCAGAGTGCAAAAAATGGCAATGGGCAAACCGGAAGTCCGTTTCTGAACTTCTGGTTTGCCCGTTGGGCCGTTTTTCACACTCCGGAGGCTTCAGGGAAGCCTCCTGAAGGCTGGGGAGGGCAAAAACGGCCTTCCCAAAGGCCAAAAATCACCTGGCCAGTGCGCGCATGCGCACTGGAGCTGACATAGGGCAATGCCTCACGTGCCCTCAGATATGGCTCCGCGTGCCACCTATGGCACGTGTGCCATAGGTTCGCCATCACGGCCCTATATCATTTCAGACACATAGTTGTCCAATTTCTTCTTAGAAACCTCCAGTGTTGGAGCACCCACAACTTCAGGAGGAAAGTCGTTCCAATGATTAATTGTTCTAACTGTTAGCTAATTTCTCCTTAGTTTTCCTTGATTAGTTTCCATCCTTTGCTTTTTGTCCTGTTTTCAGCTGCTTTGGAAAATAGGTTGACTCCTTCTTCTTTGTGGCAGCCCCTTAGATATTGGAACACTGCTGTACAGGTAGTCCTCAACTTATAACCACAACTGAGCTCAGAATTTATGTTGCTATGTGAGAAATTTGTTAAGTGAGTTTTGTCCCATTTTACGACTTTTCTTGCCACATTTGTTAAGTGAATAACTGCAATTGTTAAATAAGTAACACGGTTGTTAAGTAAATCTGGCTTTCCCATTGATTTTGCTTCTCAGAAGGGTGCAAAAGATGGTCACATGACCCTGGGATATGAACCAGTTGTCAAATAACTGAATGTAAATCATGTGACTATGGGGATGTGCAACGGTCATAAGTGTGAAAAATAGTCATGCCACTTTTTTTAGTGCTGTTGTAACTTTGAAGGGTCACTAAAGGAACTGTTGTAAGTCGAGGACTACCTGTAATGTCACCCCTAACATGACCATATATCCTTGTACCGTATTATCTTGGTTGGCCTCATATGTCAGATATTTAAGGTTATTGACAAAAGCAGTAATGTTGCCTTTAAAGCCAAGCTGGTACCTGTAAAAGATTTCCCCAAAGAGAGCAGCTGGGTCTAAGTGAACCTTGCTGCTAAGTCCATCTGTTTCAAAGTTAAATGCCTTAGAATGTGCCAATTGGATTTACATGTTACTAGACACAGTAGGCTCTATCTGGAGAGATGATTCCAGTGGAATCATATTGAACATATGTAATGATGTCTGAATTTCTTTTGAATTGCATATAACCTAGACCAGGAGTGTCAAAATCAAGGGCCGGGGGCCAGATCTGACCCGCGGGGTGCTTAGATCTGGCTCGCGGGGCTGCCCTGGAAATAGCGAAGGACTGGCCTGTGGTGACTCTGCCAGTGTAAATGGAACTCAGGAGGGCCGTGTGTGACTCTCCCGAGCTCCGTTTTCACTGGCAGAGGGTTGCAGGCGGCCATAGCAGCCGAAAATGGAGCTCAGGAGTCCGTTTTTGCTGGCAGAGCGCTCAGGCCACCACAGGCGCCCCCGACAGGAGTGACGTCGAGCTGGCCATGCCCCCTAGCCATGCCCCCCCCCCGAGGTCAAACACAACCCTCAATGCGGCCCTCAATGAATTTGAGTTTGACACCCCTGACCTAGACATATACATCAATTAAGTTGTTTTATTTCCTAAGCAGCAGCATTTCCAGAAGGACTTCTTTTTAGAACTTCACACCTGGAGAGGTTGCTTGCTTTTTAAAATGAAAACTATGACTATGAGAAAAATTCAAAAGCAATTTCATCTGAGACCAGATGGATATGGTGAACTGGATGACATAAAGCTTGGATTCACCAAGTGGATCATTAATCTACTACTAATGCCAGCTGGAACCCTCTAGAATCACTTATCTCTTCCATAATTCTAGACCCTTCAGTGCCTTCCTTGAAAATATGTTTGGACATCATTTTTGGGAAAGGCTTATCAATTCATCTTCAAAACATTTATGGCTCCATTTGGTCTTGGAGCATTACCAATTTTATTTATTGCTTCATAAACTTCCCTCATTTTTGTAGATCCATTCATCATCTGCTTTTGCTTGACTCTTATTTTGGCTAATTTTGGTTTCTTTAAATATTCACCTACTTTTTCATTATTCCTGGCTTATTTGCTACAAAATCTTTGCCTGACCGGTGCAACGAATGGCTGTGTCATGTCAACATTGGTCAGAAATTGTTATTAGACTCTCCTCCTAGTTCCACCAATAGGAAGAACTTAACTAGATCCCATCTGGTTACTTATAGAACGCAAAACGTATCTATCTGAAATGTTAGGTGAACCACTAAGACTTTTGAATAGACAACCATTGCAGCTATTTGCAGGACCACTTCTCCTTGAGGGTAGCTATCTGTCTCACCAGATCAGATCAGCATCCTCTAGATTCCTTCTCTTAAATGTTTTCATCTAGTGGGACCTTGGAAGTGTGCTTTTTCCATCACAGCCTCTGCCCTATGGAATATCCTTCCCCTTGAAATCCATCATGTCTCTGCCTTTTTAACCTTCTGGAAAGCCATAAAGAGCTATCTCTTTCCCTAACCATTGCTGTGAAGGGGGGAAATTGGAGTTGGAAGACAGTGATGCTGATTGCATCAAAGGAGATTGGTTGTAGCACCAGGTTTTTCTTTCCGCTTTTATCTCTCTATATTTTTAAATTGTTTTTTTTTCCCCTCTATTGCTGTCTTTTTTTAAATATATACTGTGAGCCGCCCAGAGTCCTTCGGGAGTTGGGCGGCATACAAATTTTGAAAAATAAATAAATAAATAAATAAATAAAAATAAATATAATGTTTGATTTTATATATCAGTTGTAAGCTGCCTCAAGTTGGGGTTCTAAGATGAGTAACCACAAAAGCCAATAGGTAATAAAATAATACATAAAATAAAGTAATAAAACAATACTTGGAGGGGTTAGTTGAGGACTTATATTTCAGTGTTTTTATCAATCCAGATTGACAATTTTGTAGATTCAGTATGGCTAACTCTATAAAGCACACAACAGTTTTCTAGAAGGACAAACAGCAGGGAGATCCAGGTAGAGGGATGAATTGACGCCTAAAATGGGAAGATACAACAGAGATAAATAAAATACACCACAAAGATGCAATATAATAAAACGCTGTAATTTGGGCTGCCAGCATGTGTGTGTAGAGAGTTCATAATAGTATTGAATGAGTTGTTATAGGGTATTTTGCTCCGTTCCCTAGGAGAACCCACTGCTGTTTGTATTCAAATACCGAAACTATGCTATGGAGGAAAAGGAGCTCAAAGCTCAGCTGTAAACTATTTGATTCCATTGTTTGAATTTGTCCTCAATGCCTTTCTATTTGCTTTTTTGAATAGCGTGTTCCTTGACTTCATATTATTCATACCACTCAAAGTTCACGGACCTTGGGAAGAACATGGGCCTAATGAATCAGGGGTGGGTTCTAACTTACCTCGCCGCCGGTTCGCTTCCTCCCGTGCCATGTGGCCATGCCGCGCGCATGCGCAGTGACAAAAATTCGCAAAAAATTTTCCCCCAAAAAAGAAGCCGAAAACAAGATGGCGGCGCATGCGCAGTGCTGGGGGGAAAAATAGCAAAAAATCCCCCCCCCCAAAATTCCCCCCCAAAAAAATTCCCCCCAAAAAAGATGGCGGCGTCCACGGACCGGCACCGACAGACCGGCTCAGTAACGTCACCAGCGGTTTGCTACCGGTTCTATAGAACTGGTGCGAACCAGGAGGAACCCACCTCTGTAATGAATAGGTAACACAATGGTCCTGAAATAGAAGACGACCTGTAGATGGTCCCTCAGAGTAAGTGTGCATGATGTGTGGCACATGAGATATTTTCTTTCTCAAAAATGCTCATTTTGGCAAAGGGTTAGGGGAAGCAGTGAATAAACAGTCTATGTTCTCCAGTGAGGTTGCAGGATAGTCCAGGAATGGGTGGTGACTTCGTCCTTCTGCCTGGAGACTGAGTCATAATTTTTAGCCACGCCTCCATCACCTCTCTCTCTGGCGTCGCCTCTGTCACTGACTCCAGTTATCAACGAAGGCGCAGCTGTAACAAGACAAACTTATCCAGAGGTTAAATGCCCTGACCCCACCCAGCCGAATCCAGACCCTACGGTCATAAAAGGGGGGGACAGGCCTATCCTGCAACCCTCACTGAGAAAAGGCGTTCAGGTAGGACCAACGCTCCTTCTAATAGCAACTTGTGTGCTGCTTCTATTTACTGAGGGTT
>QLTV01001483.1:6443954-6469801 GCA_003457575.1 Thermophis baileyi | reverse complement strand
CCCCCTCCCACCCGGTCACACGACCACCACGCCACTCCCACCCAGTCACATGGCCATCAAGCCACTCCCACCCAGTCATATGGCCGTCAAGCCACTCCCACCCGGTCACATGGCCATCAAGCCACTCCCACAAAATTAAGCCACGCCCGCAGAGTGGTAGTAAAAAAAATTGGAACCCACCCCTGAGTTTCGTATACCCCTGTTCCCCTAATGTGTAATTTCTGTACATTCTTTTAAAAACAGAAAAATGTATTACCAAAATGGGAGAAGTGCATATTTTGAATGGTAACTGAGATTTGCCTCAGGTGGCAATTCAAAATAACGAAATAACTAGGTATCTTGCATTAAAACGTAAACTGAACTAATCAGTCAGAATATTTTATGTTTAAAGACGGCATCTAGAGCACATCCCAATTTTAAAAGGGTGAATTAGGGCCTTACCTCATTGCAAGCATTGAATCCAAAGTATTTTTTACAACCTTCTGGAAGTTGAATATCCTTGAGCTCTCCTCTTTTTTCCTCCTGTAAAATCTAGAGCAGCCTTTCGTGCCTGACAGTCTCTAAAGAAGCTGGTTCAGCAATTCCTGGAACTGGGAATTCGGGGAGTTGTAATCTTCTTAGCTCATCTAGGGAAAGCTGCTTTATATTGTGAGAACTCGCAGAGTTCACCACACATCTCCAGTTGCGAACGGCAGCAATATTTTGAAGGCTGCTGAGTTGTCCTGCTTTATTTGTCTGGCAAAGTAAGAGGCATGAAGCCTTCAATGTGTGTAAGATAATTGAAGTTTACTAGTCGTAGACCTGCATCTCAAAAATAAGTATGCATACCCAGTAGAAAAGTATACAATAACAATATAAATAACAAAAGGAGTAGAAGAGACAAAAATCTTACAAATAAATCCTAAACAAACAAAATTCTCTTAGCTACAAACCTAAATCATATAAACACATGAATCAGAAACAGGATAGCAAAAATATAAACTGTAAACAGTTAATTAATGTTTCTGTATTACCTTTTATCTTGCCTTTTGTGTTATAGCCAAGCAGGAAAAACTACCAAATATAAGAGCCAGGGGCAACTGCATAAAGAGGTCCCATTCCCAGCATCTTCTACCTCTTGATGTGTCAAACAGCAACATCCAAAATGGATTCTTCTTCTGAGTAGAACCATGTCACATAAAACTCATCCCATAAAGCTTAGTTTTAAATTCTCAATTGCGCGAGATCCAGCTCTTGTTCAAGCTAATTGAAATGCAGATTGAACTCAAACCTCCTGACTTATTTTAAGAGAATGTGGCCAGCATCCATAGAGACACTGCAGTGGCTCCAATGTCCATAGCCTCCATCCCCTTAATACAGGGGTGTCAAACTCGATTTCATTGAGGGCCGCATCAGGGTTGTATTTGACCTTGGGAGGCCTGGGTGGGAATGGCCGGGATGGGCGTGGCCAGCGTGATGTCACTCGTGTCGGGGGCGCCTGTGACCAGATGGCTCTGCCAGCGAAAATGGGCTCCGTTTTCGGTGGCAGAGGCACCGCGGGCCAGACCTTCGCTGTTTCCAAGGTGGCCCCGTGGGCCAGATTTAAGCATCCTGCAGGCCGGATGCAGCCCCTGGGCCTTGAGTTTGACACCCCTGCTCTAATCATACTGGTTTTTCAGTTCATGTTAACATAAATAACCAATCTTTTGTTAAAATATGATTATTTAAATTTATGCAACTTCTTTAAATTTATAGAGCTCTGCTTCTTTTACTGAATGATGCAAGCCCTTCATGATATGTTAAGAAACAGACACAGCAAGGACTGCAGGAATGTACTTTAATGTGTAGGGTATAGTAACAGAGAAAAGAATGGAGAAAATCTATATCTGGGGTCACTAAGAGTCATCACTTTCTGAATAATAATCCAACATCAATAATAACAAAATCTTGAAAGCCGTCTGACTCTCCTTCTTCCCCTTGTTATACCAAGGAAAATCAAGGTGGGGTTATATTTACTTTCTTTGTCACATTCCTCCTTTCCTAGGACTGAGTTCTCAGCAAAAGAGATCCATCTCTTAATGGATCTTCTAACCGCTCTTGCAAAACTGAAGGACCTCTCTGTATTCCTCTTCAAAAGGAATGATTCAGTCTTTGGTCACAAGGAATTTAAGGATACCTTGATGAATGATTCATTAAAATATTAATAGTCCAGGAAATAGCAATAGCACTTAGACTTATATACTGCTTCACAGCGCTTTTACAGCCCTCTCTAAGCGGTTTACAGAGTCAGCCTATTGCCCCCAACAATCTGGGTCCTCATTTTACCCACCTCGGAAGGATGGAAAGCTGAGTCAACCTCGGGCCTGGTGAGATTCGATCTGCCAAACTGCTGGCAGCCGGTGATCAGCAGAAGTAGCCTGCAGTACTGAACTCTAACCACTGCGCCACCGCGGCTCGGTGCTTTTATTAACTCATCCCACTGGTTCTGAATCCTCCTGTTCTTCTTCCTTTTCCTCCTTGAGGAGAAGAAAATAAAGAATTTTTAGTGTATTGCCATTTTAAATTGAATTACTTGGCAACATAGCCAAATATGAAAGATGGAAGGAAAGAGATGATGAGGCCAACCAGCAGCAAGGTGGATGAACTCAGTTACAGTGGAGTTTGGTAAACTGTTGGAAGACATGAAGGACCATGTTGGGGACAGATCATCATGGAAGAAATATATCTATGTGGTTGCTAAGAGCTGACATTGACTTAATGGAATACAGTCAATCAATCATAACCAAATATGGAAGACAAGTCTGACTGAAGAAGCAAAGCTAACAGCAAATAAGAAAAAGATGCCTTTGATACATTGATTTGATGGAATTAAAAATGGAAGGAATATCTTTTGTTTTCAAGTTTCTCATTTTTATTTTATTATATAAAATACAAAGAAGAAAAGAAAATAGGAAATTAAGGGAGGGAAAGGGAGCGGGGAAAAGGGGGGTGAGATACGAGGGGAAAGAAAAAAAAGAAAAGGGGGCAAGATAAAAGGGTGTTTATCTTGTAGCACAGTACAAGATAAACGCACTCCAACCTCAACTTTTTGCTTTTACACATTAATATATAACTAGCCATTCTTATAACACCAAATTTTTTTAATTAACAAAACCAAGGTCAAAGTTTCTTTTTTTTCCCTTCACAAGCACAAATTCCAGAAGTGATATCCAAATAAGAACATATTTTCCTCTTTGAATAAAATAATCAATTTAACCATTCCTGCTTTATCTTCCTTGCTATGGAAATAATGTGTATTTCTATTTACACCTAGTAATCTTTGTGAACTGTCACCATTTTTATTTACAAAATTTATTGTATTCTTTCAAATTCTTTGACCTTACTGAAAAAGAAGGGGGGGGGGAAACCCCTTTTCCCCACCCTTTTTTCCTTCAAAGTACTAAACTTTTTTTAAAAAAACTTTTTTTAAAAATCAAAACTTTCTAATACATCTTTTTCTTTGACTTCTTAACATACAAGCTTTAAACTGGAAGGAATATCTTGAACAAATCAGGGAACTTGCATAAGAAGTATTTAAGCAATCTCCAGAAGGATAATACAAAATCAATTTTGATCCTAGCCTTGTACACCATGTAACATTCTTTGTACAACAATGTCTCCCACCTCCTTACTGCTGTACCTTGATATTAAAGAAAATTGTGTCAGGTATATGGGATAATTCAAGAAATGGAGAAAAGTTCATTTTAGTTAATTCAGGGGACAACTGTGTAGATTTTTATGTAGATTAAATGAATCCTGCTTTTCTCTCTGGAGCTCAAGACAGCATACAGAGCACCCCTTCAACTATATTTCCCTGCAACAGCAACATTTGTAATAGATTGGGTGGAGAGAGAATGGCTGCCTCAAAGTCACCTGGTCAGTTTCCATACCCAAGGATGTACTTGAACCAATAAATCACAGATCCCAGCATCTGCAAAAATATCCACAGGAGCAGCAGAGCAGCTTTTCAAATTTATATAGGTTGTTTTTCAAACGAAAGTCAAATTTCAAAACAGAACATTCCTGCGGCAACAGACTTGTGTCATTATTGTAATGCAAACAGCTCCAAAGGATGAAATCCCTTGTTTTGTCCACTCCGAGCTTCCCACAATTCCTTTGCACTGTGTCTTTTTCCTACTCTACCTTCAATATCTTATCAACCATCCACGACACGTTGGTTGGGATCCCTGAAGGTTCTCTGGATGCAAGGGTCACTCAGATGTGACCTATCTTTTTCTGATCTACCATTTTTCCTACACCATATATTTACAAGTAGTATTTTTCTTCTTTCTTTCTTTCTTTCTTTCTTTCTTTCTTTCTTTCTTTCTTTCTTTCTTTCTTTCTTTCTTTCTTTCTTTCTTTCTTTCTCTCTCTCTCTCTTTCTCTCTCTCTCTCTTTCTCTCTTTCTCTCTCTCTCTCTCTCTCTCTCTCTCTCTCTCTCTCTCTCTCTCTCTCTCTCTCTCTCTCTTTCTTTCTTTCTTTCTTTCTTTCTTTCTTTCTTTCTTTTTTGGTGTAGGCAACCAATATTCTGGAGGGCTTTAAGTCAGGACAGAAAAGGTTAACACCATCTCCTCTGTCTCATGGAAATTGTACCATACCTCAAATTGTCTCAATCCATCTCCGAGGCTTCATTCATTCAGTTAAACTCCTTATTAGGCAACACTATGAATTTTTGTGTGGGTTTGGGACTGCACATTAAATAATATTATGATTTTCAATATTATTGAATGTTGTGTTAATGGTAAGCTTCCCATTCACTTGTCTCATTCATTCACCTCCTGAACACAGTGTCATTTTTCTTTTCTCCTTTAGATTTGTTCTTTCTGTTTCTATTAACAGCACCTTGCTATGGCAACAGTATTTCATGTTATTGGAGCAGTCGTCTCTGAAATTGCATGACAACAGATTCTTTGGGAGAAATCTTAAGTTGTTAACAAGATTTGCAATGTGGCCTCTTGGTATTTATGTTCTAATAGAATTAAGCCATCTCTGCTTTGTGAGGGTTTTTTTGGGGGGGTGGGGTGGGGGATAGTAACCAAGAGGTTAATTTGTCTACTTACTGTTGGATCAGGTCTTGCTTCCTGATCAAATTTGAACATCTTCCCACAGCATAAATTAAATCACCGGCTCAGTTTTTGCCATAGTTTTATTTTTCACTTTTAGCAGGATGTGATCAAATGGAGACACTGGAGGAAATCACTAAGAAACAACGTGCAGAGAGTGCACTCAGTCATTGATAATAGTCAGACATATCAAAACAACTTTAAGAAATGCAGCGATGGATGGATGATAAAATCAGCTTTATGAAACAGTTCATTCCCTATGGGTGATTTCTCTGTGCTGAAAAATGGGAATTACATGTAGAGACTAGGAACTTCAGAATTACTCTTCACAGTCCCCTCATTTTAAATAGCAGGTACTTTGCAATTATTTTAAAAATAAAATCATTTTTAACTAATGCTGTTGGGTCCTGTTAAAATATTTTCATTATTTATGCACTTAAAAGCCAAGTGTTATAATAATATCTAATGCCTCAGTATCAACATTTACAAAACATGGCATAAAATCAGAATTTTCATAGCTGGTTTGATGTTGATATAAAGCTTTTAAAATGTCTGAAATGATTTTTAAAAATGCAATTGGATCTTTAAGGAATGATTGCTTCAATGTGTCACCCAAAGGCACCCTAATTTAATATCTTTGAAATAAATTTTTGAATATGATGCATTCTACTAATTCTCATACCCTACAACTTTAATAGTATGGTAGAAATAAAAACATGACATTAAAACTAACAGTGAGCAAAGCCTTGACACAGAATCATAGCTTTGTTCCTACAATGAAACAAATGAAGCCCCAGTTGTGTAGATTGACATTACAGGATCCTGTAACAATCGTATCAGCGTACACAGAGGATGCCATTAGTTGGAAATTGCTTTTCTTACACCGTTTGTATCTTCTGCATCTTTCTGAGATGGTCTCAGAGGTGGGTTTCAGCAGGTTCTGACCAGTTCTGGAGAACCGGTAGCAGAAATTTTGAGTAGTTCGGAAAACCGGTAAATACCACCTCTGACTGGCCCCGTCCCCATCTATTCTCTGCCTCCCGAGTCCCAGATGATCGGGAGGAAATGGAGATTTTGCAGTAATCTTCCCCTGGAGTGGGGAGGGAATGGAGATTTTGCAGTATCCTTCTCCTGGAGTGGGGAGGGAATGGAGATTTTACAGTATCCTTCCCCTGCCACATCCACCAAGCCATGCCCACCAAGCCACACCATGCCCACCAAGCCACACCCACAGAACTGGTAGTAAAAAAATGTGAATCTTACCACTGCTCAAAATGTACAGCTGCAGCATAGAAGCCTCCTCATATGGTCCTCTATGTGGGTTGGAATCCCCATCGCATTTGATCGAAGCTTACATTGAATCCTATGCATGAAGAGATCATTAGGCGTAGGTGGCTAACAACTATTAACATCCATGCTTGGTACAGTCAAGTTAGAATATCACATTTTGGGAGTTTCTTAACAAAATCAAGATGCCATACAGACTACATATCATAACTAAGCCTTTCCTATCCAGGGTAGGAATTCTGGCAGTTGTTACTTAACTGGCAAGTGTGGGAGTGTAAGCCAACACATGTGGAGAGCACCAGGTTGATAGAGAAGCAGTAGATTATAGGGATGTTAGGAGAACTATTTTCATATGGGATGGGATGGGATGGGATGGGATGGGATGGGATGGGATGGGATGGGATGGGATGGGATGGGATGGGATGGAATGGAATGGAATAGAATAGAATAGAATGAGGAGGTGTGGCCAATGCCATGGTGAGACGCTGTGTTCTTCGGGGGCTCCCAAAGAAACGTCGAATCCCCAGCTGATTCGGGGTCTTAATTGACCTAAACTGTCCTGGAGGGACAGTGGATAAAGAGACATGAGCCGACACGAACAGGGAAAAGGCAATTTCCCTGGAGGGTCGGCTGAAGCCTCTGAAACCGGCAGCTGAGGAAAGCGGCCATTACGAGTCACTATGAAGCTAGGGAAGCCACATCGAAAGAAGCAGGAAGAAGAAAATGTGGATTGTTGGGGTGAGAAGATTATTTTGACCCAAGTACTGTGCAGGAGTGGCGAGTGAACAAGGTGCTGACACCGGGTGAGTGACTGGCCAATTTACAGATAAAAAGAAACTTTTAAAATGACTGTAAAAGACCCTGGAGTGGAAGTTAGCAGCTAACTGGCAACCGGGAGTATTATAGAGGGGGGGAAAACAAATGGAGATTATAACACTTAAAGCCCAAAAGGATTGTGATTATTGCAATTGGATTTGGTGAAAGTAAAGAGAATAATTAAAAAGAGAACAAAGAGTAAGAAGAAAACATTTTATACCTAGATTTAAAGTATTTTGGGAAGTTTTAACAGGAAACTGATCTATGTGTATGGGGAATTAGAGGGTGCCATCTGCTGGTGGAAAGAGAACATTATAATGGCTTGGTGGAAGACAAAAGGAAAAAGGGAAAATGGTGTGCAACTGTAGATTGACCTTGCTTATAGAAAGATATTTTGGGAACTCTGAGAACTTGTAAGGAGGGCTTGTTTTGAGTTACAGCATTTGGTCTCGATTTCAGTGCCAGTGGAAGATAATAAAGCTTCGACTTGGAAAGGAGAAGAATAAAACTGGACATTCGGATACTAGGAAATGAAATTTTAAAGAGACTATATGGACTTTAAGTTTGAATCAAGAAATAATTGTAAAACCCTAAAGATAGCAAGATTGACAAAATTGAATTGTGGATATATGAAGAATTAATGGAGATCTCAAAAACTATACATGAACTTTTAAAACTTTTAAAAGGTGATGAGAAACTAGAAGTGATGTTGGATGACATAAAACATGTAGAAAATACAGTGTTGGAGGAGCAAGAAAATGATATAGAAGGATAAAGAATTGAAAGTAAAAAACAGATAAATGATTTCACTGGGATTTACAGTGGCACGGAAGGAGCAGATAGGGGAAAATACTCATTGCAAAAAGATCAATTAAAAAGTAAAGGGTGTAATAGTGGGAAGATTCTAGGGAAAAATTGGAGGAAATTTAATCAAATAATATACTTAAAAGGTAATAACAAAATTCAGGAAAAAAGAAAGTATAGATATAGAAATAAAAGAAAAAAAAGAAGCTAAGAGTAGGGGGGGAAAAGGAGAAAGTTAATCAGAGATGGAATTTTCGAGAGACCAAAAGAGAATGGTTGAAGAGGTACTTTGGTAGAATGAATTGTATTAATGAGATTAATTTGAATTGTATTAATGTGAGTAATTGTATTTGAATGATTATTTTAAATGGTTCTCATATAAGATTGGCATACAAGGTCATATTGTTTATAATATAATGAAAATATATTTAAGCTAAGAAGGGAAAATATAAAGATGAAAGATGAAAACTAGTAATATGGCTTACTTCTAATGATGATTTAAGATGTGATGAAGAATATGCATATAAGAAAAGTTAAATGTATTAATGTCATTAATTATGTTTAACTAACCATTTTAAATGGTTCTCATATAAACTATATTGTCTTTACTAAAATAGAAATACAGATGTATAAGATAAAGAAGAAAATATTATGGTTGAAATCAAAAGAAGAGATTGGGGCAACAATCTTGTTCATAATATAGTTATGATGAAGGGGGGGAAGAAGATAAATTTTGGAAAGAAGAAGTAATATAAAATTAAATAAAACTGAAAGAAATGAGGATGATTAATATCGTCAATATTATTCATAATATTAAATCTGTTTCTTAGTAGCATATTGAGAAATAAATTACAGGTGATAAATAATTGAATGAAACAATGGGAAGGAAAGTTGGAAGATGGAGGAGTGGAGGGGATTGGAGGGAAGTAGGGGAGAGGACAGGAGAAAGGCCGAAAAAAGAAGAGAGGATGAAGGAAGAAGGAGGTAGAGAGAGGAAAGAAGAGAGGGAAAGAAAGGGAAGGGATGGAAGCGGAGAAGGAGAGAAAGGGGAAGGAGAGGAGAAGAGGACGGAAGTAGGGAGAGGAGGAGAGGAGAGGGAAGAGGAAAGAAGGGAAAGATGATTCTTGTAGCAAAACTGGAACATGGAAAATATGAGAAAGTAAACAGAAGAATAAATTTTTTGGTTGATTTGACGGTTAGATAATTCATATTATAATGGAAGATGTTAAAAAACGTTAAAAATACTATTAAATGAATATAATTAAATTTGAAAGTATATATAGATGTATGTATGTATATGCACTCTGACAACGCATTGTTTAAATTGAAAATGGAATTTTTATATTATAAAATAAAAAAAATATTTAAAAAAAAGAATAGAATAGAATAGAATAGAATAGAATAGAATAGAATAGAATAGAATAGAATAGAATAGAATAGAATAGAATAGCTGGAAGGGACCTTGGAGGCCTTCTAGTCCAACCCTCTGCTCAGACAGGAAACCCTAAACCATTTCAGACAAATGGTTGTCCAATCTCTTCTTAAAAACTTCCAGGGTTGGAGGCATAACTTCTGGAGGAAAGTTGTTCCACTGATTAATTGTTCTAATTGTCAGAAATTTCTTCTTAGTTCTACATAGCAGCCATTACTGTAACAGCTTGCATGCAACTAAGAGACAGACAAACACACAAACACACACAGAGAGAGAGAGAGAGAGAGAGAGAGAGAGAAAGAGAAAGAGAGAGAGAAAGAGAAAGAGAGAGAGAGAGTTTCTAAGCAACTTACTTGGGTCTGAGTGCTGGAAATATGTTACTTGCCCTCAGTGGGGATAACATTTGGCTGTATCATACACAACAATATTATGTAGTATTGCCAGTGAAGACATCTGGAAAAACTTGCTTTATTTGTTATAATCATTTTGGAATTAGTTCATTTATGAAACAGAAAAAGGATTGGCTGAGTAAATTAAAGGAGATCAGTTGAAATAATGGGTCATTTCATGATTATCTGTGATGAGTCATCAGCTCAGTCCTTTTTTAAATCTTTAACATCCGTGATGGGATTGCTGCAAAATTATAGAATTTTTTTCTATTTAATCTTCCATTTTCAAGGTGGTTGGGGATTGTATTAAATTCAGAGTCATCTTCTTAATGATTTATATATTTCTTTCTAGAAATTAAATATAGTTATAATACATCTCACTATAATGTGCAAGAATGGGTGATCTGTTTCAATCTTCTTTGCTGCTGCTAACTCGGTCACTTTAAGGCATTTCTTGTTTTTCCTTCTGGTTCTTTATCTCTGAAACAGGTTTGGACTGAACAGCCTTTGCTATATTGCTGGGATGAACCCAGTGGTGAAATCTAAAAATTTTCCCTACCGGTTCTGTGGGTGTGGCTTGGTGGGCGTGGCTTGGTGGTCATGTGACTGGGTGGGCATGGCTTGGTCATGGTCATGTGACCAGGTGAACTCAAAAACCAACTTTCACACGTCACACACAAACAACACAAAAGCCACACAACTGACTCACACACAATGGAAAAGCACACAAAATGGCCCCTGCAACAACAAGCAGGAACCTCACAGAGCCACAAAGAGCTCAAAAGCCAACTTTCACACTTCACACACAAACAACACAAAAGCTACACAACTGACTCCTATACAACTGACTCACACACAATGCAGAAGCAGCTGGACTTCACACAAAATGGCCCCTGGAACAAGCAGGAACCTCACAGAGTCACAGTTTGGGCGAATAGGTAGTAAAAAATGCATTAAAAAAGAAAAAAAAAAAGTTGCGATTCCCCTCTCAGCTGATTGTCACAGCTGCTGGTTGGAACCTTTTTTTTTTAAACTTTTTAAAGCATTTTTTTACTACCAGTTCGGGCGAATAGGTAGTAAAAAATGCTTTTAAAAAAGTAAAAAAAAGGTTCATCAGCTGTGACAATCAGCTGTGCCGCCCGATTGTCGGAATCTTTTTTTTTACTTTTTAAAAGCATTTGTTACTACCAGTTCTGGCGAACTGGGCCAAACCGGTAGCATTTCACCCCTGGAGGAACCACATTTTAGAGCCAGTGGCTACACTTGTATTTATTTTGGCCTCCAAAGTGTGTAGGGGACTTAGTGATCCTGCAGTGGTGACCTTAGAAGGATTCTGGAGCAGTTTAGGAGCTTCTATTCCTTGCAAAAGCCATTCCCTGCCCCCTTTTGACCCAAAATGATAATATATGCCATCTAAAATCAGTTTTTTTCCTGGCATATGTCTAAGTCATGATCTGGGGGTGTCCTGGGAGTCACAAAAATATCTGGCTTGGACCAAGGTCTCATTTCTGCAGCAAAAGTTGCTTTCATAGAGATGACTATGGTATTTTCTGACATGCTTTCAAATAAATGTTTGTCAGATGTGAATCCATTTTGTCGCCTAATATAAGGCCAAGCATCAAACCTATTCCCTCTGGGTTGGGTATTCTCTTCTATCTACTGCCAGGGTTATGTGGTGATGCTGAACAGCTGTAAGCATCAGACCACCCAAAATCTTTCATTTGGAAACTATCCCAAGGTACTTGCTTCCTTGATTGTTGAAAGACAACAGCCACACTTGTTAATAACTGGAAACCCCTTTATGAACATTTTTGCAAAAATGAAGAACATATAATTATGATTTATGGTTTTGATGATGAGGAAAAATGGGTAATGATAATAGTAATTTCTTTTGTAATCATAGAATAAGAGATAACTTTCTAATGGTACTTATATTTACCGCATGGGAAACTTCCACTATTTCTTTTTCTTCTTTCTTTCTACACTTTTGCTTTCTTTTTCTTCTTTTCTTTTCCTTTCTGCTTTTACTTTTTATTAGTTCATGTTAATTTTTATGCTTTTAAATAAAATAACTTTAAAAAAAAAAGCACCAAAGCAAAAATGGTGCTGCAGGTTCAAAAAAAACCCCTACCTTAAAATCATTTATCCATTTGGGGGGTGGAGGCATGAAAAATACTAATCTCCTTTAATGCATAACAGAGATTCTGCAAATTGTGCAGGATCCAAAACATTTTTTTCCAAATCACCTTTGAAGCTTGCACTGTATAATAGGAAGTGCCGTTCGGGGAATCCAAGAGGCAAGAAGATGGCTGTCCCCACTTTGTGACTGAAGACTCGCCCTTCTTACTAAGGTACCAAAGAAATGGCTTTACTGCAATGCGACACCTGCCATCTTTTGACCCCATCTTTGTAGACACTGTCTGTCATGCAAAATGTTACTATTTAGTTAATTCGTAGGATCCCCCCTTCTTGCGATTTTTGATTTCCCCCCCCCCCGAAGACCTAGTTCTTTTTCACTGTGTATTAATGGAAGTGAAAAACAATTAGGAAGTAATAGAAAGATGACAAATATATTTGGAGACTTTTTACTGCTCCATCTTTGATAGTGCCTAGGTCCTAGGAGAATTTTGTTAAGGTGTTTTATTTTCTATTTAAAAATGTACTAGGGATAAACAATATGCTAATCTTGTTCTAAATCTTGTTCTAAAATAGTCAGTGAAATGTAGCAATATCATTGCACCTAGTTTTGCATTTAAAGTTGAAGGGTCCCCCTCCCATTTCCTTTTTTCTTCCTTGCATATATTTTTTTTCTCCTTCGAGAAATGAGACCACTTCACGCTTGGTATAAGACTTGAAAGATTATCAACTTGATTGGCTTATTTTTATTCAGATATAAATCCTCATTTACTATTAAATACTCATTGGAAAATATATTTTGGACTATGGAAACAGTGTTTTTTGAGGAGCAATTTATATACAGAAATGTCTTTGCAGCTTTATTTATGAGCTCATTGCCAGTAGATTGGTTTGTGTACATTAAATTCTCAGCGAAGTGAATGACAAATTTTGCATCCCATTTCAAGGGCAAGTATTCTGACTTCGTTCCCAGAAATTGTGCTGCTTGATACAGCTTAGGGTACCATTTCAAGGCTGCTCTACATGGTTGATTATAAGTGTGGTTTCTCCTTAGGTAAGCTTGCTTCAGAGGTGGGTTCCTCCCGGTTCAGACCGGTTCTATAAAACCAGTAGTAACTTGGCGGCCTGGGCCGCTAGAACCAGCAGCAACCCAGGCCTGCCACGCCCCCGAACTGGTTCTTTCGGCACCGCCATTTTGTTTTTTGCTTCTGCGCATGTGCAGAAGCTTTTTTAAAGCACTGCGCATGTGCGAAGCGCACACAAAGTGCACTGCGCATGTGCGAAGCGTGCACGCACCTGCGCGGCACAGCACTGAGCGAACCAGCAGCGAAGAAAAGAAGAACCCACCCCTGGCTTGCTTGACTCCAGATCCTTGTAGGTGGAAGGTTTTGGTTTTAGAATTTGTACTGTGGTGTTAATTTGCATGAGAATACATCATGCAAATCATCCCAAAGAAATGTCTGAGCATTTTATATCTAGAGCAGCTTCCAGAATCAAGATCACATGAAGTGAGCTGCGGTGGCGCAGTGGTTAGAGTGCAGTACTGCAGGCTACTTCTGCTGACTGCCGGCTGCCTGCAATTTGGCAGTTCAAATCTCACCAAGCTCAAGGTTGACTCAGCCTTCCATCCTTCCAAGGTGGGTAAAATGAGGACCCAAATTGTTAGGGGCAATATGCTGATTCTGTAAACCGTTTAGAGAGGGCTGTAAAGCACTGTAAAGTGGTATATAAGTCTAAGTGCTACTGCTATTGCTAAGTGTTAGTACCACTTTATAAAGCCTTGATAAGACCACACTTGGACACAGTTTTGGTGGCCACAATATAAAAAAGATGTTGAGACTCTATAGAGAGTGCAGAAAAGAGCAACAAAGATGATTAGGGGACTGGGGGCTAAAACATATGAAGTTGCAGGAATTGGCTATATCTAGTTTAATGAAAAGAAGGACTAGGGTGACATGATAGCATTATTCCAATATCTAAGGGGCTGCCACAAAGAAGTGGGGGTCAAGCTATTCTCCAAAGGCAGGACAAAAAGCAATGGATGGAAACTAATCAAGGAGAGAAGCAACCTAGAACTAAGGAGAAATTTCCTCACAGTTAGAACAATTAATCAGTGGAATGCCCTACCTCCAGAAGTTGTGGGTGCTCCGATATTGAAGGTTTTTAAGAAGAGATTGTATAGGGTTGAGCAGGGGTTATACTAGAAGACCTCCAAGGTCCCTTCCAACTCTGTTATTCTGTTATTTATTTCAGGGCTGATTTCCAGTCACTACAGCTAAAGACAATTCTGGGAGTAGTAGGCCCAAGATATTTGTAGGTCATTAGGTTCAAAGATGCATACAGTCTAGACTTGTTAGTTTTGTTTACCCATTTGAAATAGAATTGACCAGGTCAAAAATAAGAAACCATGAGACAGAATGTAAAAACCATAGTGAAATAATTATAAACCTGGAATGACACTCTTTACTATTAATAAAGCAAATTTAGTCTTAGAGAAATAAAACCATACTGATCATATAGTAACAATTATGAAATTGTGGATCTGGATTATGTTGTACTGCTCAATAAATAATAAGCATCTCTGCTGGCTCCATTTCCACTGCCACACTGCCCACCCCCAAACAGCTGATCAGCATGCCAAGTGTTTGCGGTTCAGTTCTGCTCTGAACTGGCACATAAAATTCCTGAAAATGTAACAACTGGCTCTCACAAGTTGGCATGAGCTGACCCGCACCTGATCAGGGTGAACTGGAAATCTGACCAAATGGGATGCAAGCAGAAGGATCTCTTTGTAATGGAGCAAAACATGGACTAATGTTTCAGCAACTCTTTTACCACAGGGGCACATTCTTTGCTCAAATGAGATATCCATAATTTCCCCTCAGGAAACAGCGGTTGGGAGGGTATGAAATACTGCCAGGGTTGGCCTCTTCTGCATTGGGGGATGGTTATTTTGCATTGTTATCTAGCCTCCTTAAAAAAAAAAAGGTGAATGTTTGCTCAAGAGCATATCCGTGTGGATGTGAGTATCCAAAGCCTTGGTGCGCTGATCTATCTGCATAGCCATATCCATCATCAGAATTGCATCAAGTGGGAAATCATAGCACTTCAGTTTTTCATGCAATGTCCTACCCTTCTCAGAGGGGGAAAAATAACTTTGACCAGTAAGGGAGGATGCCTGTCCAAATACAAGTTTTATTTTTGGTCAGCCCAGCCAGCTTCATGGCATGAGTCCACCTTAGGGACACATCATGGTATCTGAAATATGTTCCTTAAGAATTTAGATTGCATCCTTGGTAAAGGAGTGAAAGAGCCACACAGGCCCAACTGGTTCTGAACAAAATTTGTGTGCACGCTTTAGCTGAAAAATATTTTTAGTGAAGCAAGTTTGAATAATGCATCTCAAGTATAGTTAAAGCAGTGCAGGGCTGTTTCTGATTTCTTTGCATTTTGGACAATGTACACTCTATGGGTCTTGCATTTACAGTAGCATGAAACATTATCCCCCAATGCTTGAAGACTTTGACTTGTTCAGTTGGGTGCTTATTCAGTTGCCAGGCATGGATTTTAGAGCACTTAGCAAATACTAATACCCTAGGTTTGCATAATTAACCACAATATATGGTTAAAGCACTCAACGTGTGCCTTAGACCCATGGGTGCCTCAGATAACAGCAAAGCATCATCCGCATTGCAGGAGGACTGCAATATGTCAGTTCTTCAGTTTAGGAGGACATTGAGTCAGATTACTTATCTTGGCCCTAAGAGAATTGATATATAGTTTGAACAGTAGTAGTGCCAAGATACATCTTCTGCCAACAAAAAAATTCTTACTATAATGGCTCTGTGTAATGTTACCTAACTTTTAAACTAGAGATCTGATTGAACTTATGCTTAAGCAGAAGTAGGCATCTAATTATGGTAGAGTTCTTACGTTTACAGCATAATTCATGTCTAAAGATAAGGTCAAAAGTGAATCTTAAATTAATGAAAATCCTAAAATAGATTTGCCATCTTGAAAAAAGAAACAATCAATTTTTCCTGCAAATTAAAAAAAACCATTCTTTGGTAAATTCATAACCATGACACTGCCCACACTTATCGTCACTCCCAAAATTATAAGTGTTTTCACTTCCCTGACTGATTATATGCCATCAAGTCAGCATCAACTCTTTCCAACCAGATGGATAGATTTTCTCCAGGGTGATCTGTTCCCAGACTCTTCCAGTGGTACACTGATCACTGCTGTACCTGAGTCCATCCACCTTGATGTGGGTCATTATCTTTTGCTTTTTCCTTCCTTCCTTTCCCAGCATTGTAAACTTCTCAAAAGAGCTAAGTAATTGCACAATGTGTCCAAATATAATAAAATAAGCCTGGTCATTTACGCCTTGAGTAAGAATATTCAACTGATCCATTTACTCTTTGATCCATTTGTTTGTTTCTTGGCTGCCCGTGGTATTCTCTCTGACACCAAAGTTCAAAAGCATCTATCTAACCTGCTCTTTCAAATTCCAGCTTAGGCTGTCAAAAAAGAAAATAATAACTTCCATGATTCTGATCTTTGTACAATAGGTTATGGCATCTGAATATTCCTTCTGAGGCCACCATCACTGCCTATCAAGCATTAGCTTTTGGAGTATTTCTTGGCTGCTGATTTCTTTAATATTGATAGCTGATCCTAAAAGGCATAAGTTATCTATCACTTCAATACCTTCATTGTCAGTTGCTATATCAGTTGTCATTTAGTTGGTCTATGTATTTAATTTTAGCCCCATGTTTTTACTGTACTTTTTGGCTTTTAGTATTGGGGCTTGCAGTTCCTTTTCACTTTCAGCTATCAGGGTAATAGTGTCATCAGTATAGTGCAGGTTATTGTTGTTTCTTCTTCAAATTTCAAAATCATTCTCTACTTCTTCCAATCCAGCTTCCCTGAAAATTTATTCACTGTATAGGTTGAATGAATGAATGAGTGAATGAGTGAATGAATGAGAAAGAGTATATATCCTTGTCCAATTCCTTTACAAACCTGGAGCTAGTCTATTTTGCCATGTTCCATCTGAATTGTAGCTTCCAAACCTGTGTATGGGCTTCGCATGAGGACATTGAGTTGTTCCACAATTCCCATTTGCCTAAGGACTTTCCATAGCTTGACATGGTTGCCACAACTGAAGACCTTTGAATAATCAATTGAAACACACATTGACTTCTTTTTGATAATATTTTGATGTTTGTCATTATTCTAGTATTTTAAAATTGTTAACCCTAATTTGATTTTTAATTTTAATTTTTCTACCTTGTTTTACTTACCAGTTATATTATATTGTACAGCACCCAGAGCCCCTCTTTGAGGAAGGTAGGCAGTTTAGAAATGTGAAATATCAATCAATCAATCAATCAATCAATCAATCAATCAATCAATCAATCAACCAATCAATGTTGATTATCCAGCATGTATCTGAGTTGAAGTTTACACCTTTAGTGATCCTCCAGGGATAATCCTACTTGGTATGTAATCTTGGCATACTCTTGGGATACCTTTATGGCATCTTCTCTCATCCTTCCCAGGAACACCATCATTCACTCTATGACACTATAGTAGGACTTGAGGGGGCTTACTGCTCTACCCAATCCCAATCCAGGAATACTACTTTAATATAATGATGAGTATTATCCAAAATACACTGTAGAGATGTACAAGGTCGTCCACTTGACACAAGCAAAGTTTATGGATTCTAAGTTGAAGAAATGCTTATGATTGGAAAGGTCTGAAATGATGACAAAATCTCCTGTTAATTGGCTTACTGGCGTGTTTTGATATACTCTAATCTATCTCACTCAGCCCTTGCAGGACCAGTGATATTTTCTTCAAGAAACCTTCATGAGGAAGTAAATGTTTTATTGCACTTTAAGTGCAATTGCCAGAACAAAAGGAAAATCAATAGCTGGAATTTCAAAGTTGGAGAAAAATTAATCTCAAAAAACCAACCTGCAGAAGTCTGATATGGAAACAGTTCTCTGTAGTATACATTCCTTCCTTTAAGACTTTTTCACCTTCTGAAACGTTATTGACTTGGGCAAACATTCCTGTTCTAACACAATGAGGGAAGCGCCCATTAGAACGTGCTTATGCATTGATTTAAAACATTTTTATGGTGCCTTGCAGTTTAGCAAAACTCTCAGAATGGCTCACAAGGGTCATAAAAAAAGAATGCTAACGGAAGGACATAAAGAATAATATAAAACGATTAGAAAAAAAATAAATCCTGAGCTATGGAATAAAAACCACAATCTCATTAGAAAAAAATAAATCAGCTTAAAAGGTGTTTTGATTGCATGCTAGGAGGCTTGCTTAAATAGACACGTCTCTGCTCCTCCTATTAAAAAGCTATTGTTTATTTCTCTGCTCATTCAACCAGCTTCTTCATGACTCCAAAATCTGCTTCTCAGGGCCAATGGAACCGCTAGACAATGCTGGCTATGGCTATGGCAGTAGTGGGGGTTGCAAAATAATAGAAAGATTGAAAACTACACAAAATGTTACTCTACTACTCATGAAAGTGTTGCACTCATTTTCAAGTGGAATATACGTAAAACATATTGTACAATGATTTTTTTTTAAAAAAATTATGAACCATGATGAGTTCATGATTGGGGAGAATAAAAAGTATTAAAAACTCTATTAAAAGTGAAGAGGAGAAGGTGAGAGGGAGAGGGAGGGAGGGAGGGAGGGAGGGAGGGAGAGAGAGAAAGAAAGAAAGAAAGAAAGAAAGAAAGAAAGAGGGAGGGAGAGAGGGAGGGAGAAAGAAAGAAAGAAAGAAAGAAAGAAAGAAGAAAGAAAGAGAAAGAAAGAAAGAAAGAAAGAAAGAAAGAAAGAAAGAAAGAAAGAAAGAAAGAAAGAAAGAAAGAAAGAAAGAAAGAAAGAAAGACATATGTTCAATATTTTCTAAGTGAAAGCTTGCTGGCTTGATGATGTGCCAACCAACCAACCAACCAAAATGTCTGTTTGTGCATTGTTAGGAATTACCTGAAAGTGCAAGAATCTTAAAAAAGATTGCCTCTACTTTGAAGCATGAAGTGGCTTTTCTACAGTCCAATGAAGTGTCTGTTATCAGAAAAAAATGTGTACTTTTTGAGGTGAGATCAGTTCTGTGCTGTGAACTGGATGATTTTTCCTTTTTTGTTCTGATAACAAGCTGGTCGCAAGCTTCACTGAACTGAGAAATTGTAAACTCTTAGAAAAGGCTGTCTAAAGATAACAATTCAATATTTCTTGGTAATGTATTCTGGATGAATCTGATCATTTAAAGCTCACTTCACCAAACTGTGAATGACGTTTGTATCCTTTTTATCTCCTATTATGTCCAATCTCTTTCTAAGTCTAACATGGAGCTACTACTCTCAGATCAAATACTGTATAGAGTTTGCATTTCTATATTTTACCTACTGGGAATGTTTTGAAATATGGTACATTGAGGTGATACTGGTTGGATATGTTATAGTTTTAGGCAAATTTTATGGAAATAAACTGTAGGAGATGACCCGGCTGAGCCTGAGGGAGGGGTCAAACACGTCATCAGTCTTGAGTCTGTTCATGCTCACAAGAGATCTAAACCCAGCCCAACTTGAATTCTATTGACTCTTATCTACTGCCAATTTTCTTTGACCGTTAGTAGTTCAGATTCTTGTAGAAAGTGTGTTCATATGCAATCAACCTATATTCATTTGAACCGACTTGACTCCTGATTTCCTCGCTTGACATTAACATCCTTGAAATTATAGTTAAAATGAAATAATTCAGACTCATGGGATGGAGATTCCTGATTTTCAGGTTAAACTGAGGAAAATGTTTTAAAACATAAAGTCCTCTTTATGTGTGGAGCTGAGCATCCTTATACATGCCTCAGGCTTGTTGAAATGTATAGCCTATTCAGAGCAATCCTTTTAAAAAGCACTGAGTAACTAAGGGCTCTTGTCATGAAGATAAGTCGGGAGAAAAGTTTTCCTCAAGATAATAAGCATGCAGTGGAGAGCTATCAGGACTTTGAGCTTCTCTATGTTGCTTCTGCATCAGTTATATTTTCTTTTGAAGGAGCCATTTCACCTCTTTTTCTCATTTTAGATGCCAGACAGAATTATCTCTTCCCTCAGGCATTTAAAAGGAAACCTGTTTTTAGTTTCACTTCAAGCTTTTCATTTGATAGTTGACATCATCATCATCATCATCATCATCATCATCATCATCATCATCATCATCATCATCATCATCATCATCATCATTGTTTTTTCACTGGGAGGTTACTTGGAAAACTGCTGTACAGATTTGCTGTGAGAGTAGAAAAAGGAGAAGTGGAAATCCCAACTTCTTCATATCTCAAAATAAAACTGTATCTTTATAGTTCTGGAAGAATTTCAGCAGGACCCAAAAAATGGAAGCACACATTTTATTTAAGAGTCGTCTTTGTGCTTTGATGCTAAATTCCTGCATCATGTACCCTGTTTCCCCCAAAATAAGACATCCCCTGATAATAAGCCCAACCGGGCCTTTGAGTGCATGGCAATAAGGCCAAGTGCTTATTTCAGGGTTCAAAAAAATATAAGACAGGGTCTTATTTTCGGGAAAATACGGTAAGTCATAATGTTGTTTGTGTTGTGGCTTGCCCCCGTCCCGTGCAGCTGCTCATGGATCCGGAAGAACAAGAACAGACCATAGGGTGGCAAGAGCAGTCTGTAGCTCCGGCACCGGAGTCCGAGACCCAGGAGGACGCAGGGCCAGAGGACGATACTCAATCAGGGCCTTCTGCACCTCCCCAGCAGGAGTTCAGTGACTCCAGTGAAGAGGAGGAGCCTCTGATTGATGCTAGGGCACGCAGGGCAGCTAGCCGGCAAGAGTGGCTTTGTAGAAGGAGGTCTACTCACAGGTAAACCTGCAGGCAGAGGGGCCACGCCCGTGTCGGTGATATCCGTTGGACGAACTCCAGTTCGGGCTCTCGGCCAATTCCAGCAAGTGCGGCAATTAAGGACTTCATAATCTGTTTGTTTTATTTTGTATTTGAAATCCCGGCCAAAGTGTTATGTGAGTGGTAACAAGCACTTTGGGAGAAACTCTGAACTTAAATGATCACTAAGCCTTGATTAGTGATAAACCCTTCTTTAGTTTGGCTTAGTGTGTGTGTGTGTGTGTGTCGTTTCTGGGGGTTTGCTGCGCTGGGTCACAACAGTTTGGGTGGTTTTGTCTGAACATAGCATTGATAAATCATGGTTTTTAGCAATAAGAATTCCATAAATCTTGGTTGAAACCAATCCTAGCTTTTATCAGAAGTGAATCCATTCAATGTGCCTTTGGGGTTTCCACAGCTTAATCTCAGGATTTACACACGCCGGAGAACTTTTTTCAAGTTGCAAAATGTGATGAACAGGCTCAGTATGGAAACATATTTTTAAACAAGGGACACTCTTGAACTGATGGCTTGTAAATCTGACGCAATGCATAACTCTTACAGTAGAATTCACCAAAAGGTCTTTG
The DNA here is from genome assembly GCA_003457575.1 of Thermophis baileyi. Taxonomy (NCBI): domain Eukaryota; kingdom Metazoa; phylum Chordata; class Lepidosauria; order Squamata; family Dipsadidae; genus Thermophis; species Thermophis baileyi. The sequence continues at coordinate 6,448,331 of QLTV01001483.1, read as the reverse complement.
CCACGGACAAGGTTATCTCATTTTCCTATACAGGACTGCCTGGGATGGGGCAATCAAAAAAGTCAAGACAGCAGTCATGATCATGGGATCAAAGCTCCAATTCTTTTTACTGTGTATGCAATGTCTATTTAAAAATGAACAGGGGTTGGATTGTGACATCAAATCCTACCTCCTCCCTTAAGACACCACTGTTCCACTGAATTTTTAGAGAAATTTATTTATGCGGTAAAGTCATGTTTCGCTGAATTCTGATTAGACAGTTCTACAACTGCACACTAACTAGGTCCCTGAAAAAAAGGAATAGTTGAAATACATGGAAAGATAACATTTCTGAGCATATACACGGTCTCTTTCTTTCACCATTATATAGCTTCACATATTTCTCTCCCAGATTCCCTTTTGCTTTATAACTGCTTCAAGATGATTACATGAGAAATGGAATGAAATATATCAGATAAAAATATAAAATGTAAACAAATATAAAGGATCTAAAACATTTAACAAATGATGTGAGCTTCCTCAAATAGGAGGAATTGCAAACATTTCTCAGTACATTTGATATATTTATGGCTGTCAACAGACCAAAAAAGAATTCTAAACTAGACAAATTTGTAATTTAAATTACAAAACCAAGTAATTTAGTTAATTACAAAGTAAAGGAACGGGTACTATCAACTAGATAACACAGTGCATGAAATAACCCCATAGGTCTACTGTAATCTACTTTAAAAACAGTTTTGTATCTACCAATTAACAATTGTTTCCAAACCCTCTACGAACGTTAGACTGGCTACATTATCAGAATACAATCAGGCAGGTCCAGGTTAATGGCCAGCCTTACTCTGGGAAACTCTGGAGGTGACTTTGGGCCAATCACTATCTTTCAGCCCATAGGGTGGTTATAGCGATGGATAATTTGAGAAGGAAAGGCTGTGTGAATTGTCTTGAGTTCTTGGACAAAATATAGATTATAAATTGAATATTGGCTGCTGCTAGATAGGTAGATGGAGACTGTGATGGGAGAATCTTTTTCCACTGGGATGCAGTGGTGGGATCCTGCCGGTTTAACAACCGGTTCGGTGATTGCGCGCTTTGCGTGTGCACGCTTTGCGTGTGCATGTGCCTGACGTACACTGCATGCGCGTGCAGTTTTATGAAAACTTAGCTTCCGCGTTACTGCTGGGGAGAAACACAGCTGAGGCGCGACAATCCGCTCTGCTGTGCGAATCAGCTGAGAAGATATAGGTCAGTAAAGCGCAGGGGCGGGTGGGCGGGCCCACCTGATCGTCGGAGAGAACCGGTTCGCTCCAAGCTGATCGTCGAAGCATCCGGTTCACCCGAACCGGTCCGAACCGGTAGAATCCCACCCCTGCTGGGATGCCACTTTTGAGCCTTCCTAGAAAACACAGCCTCGGTGACAATAACTAATGTCCTTGCCACCTCATGGTTAGGTTACTGCCATGTGTTCTACATGAGCTATCTCAGAAGCTGCACATTGTACAAAGAAGTTCAGATGGAGGCATAGTTAGGATAAAGAGGAAAAGGAAGTGATTAGCCTAGATGGAGACATCCTAGACCAGAGGTCTTCAAACTTGGCAACTTTAAGACTTGTGGACTTCAACTCCTTGGCTGGAGACTTCTGGGATTTGAAGTCCACAAGTCTTAAAGTTGCCAAGTTTGGGGATCCCTGTTTTTGGCAGACGAAAGGAGAAAGTGACAGATATTTAAGGGACTGGAAAGACTATTCATGAGTAAATAGTAATAAAAGGAGAGAAAGCACAAGGCAGTCATTTCCAGACTTATTAGGATAATGAAATGTTTTGATTGCCCTGGGTGATGACTTGGGTTAAGAGACACACAAAACTAGTAAAGATCTAGAAGCCTGCTTGTTTTTGGAGGGTAACCATAAATTGGAAGCAAATCATATTTAAATGATGAAAGTAATAAAATTGAGACTTTATTAGCAGTACTGTACTATACACATACAATTGAGAGAGAGAGCCGGGGTGGCGCAGGGGTTAGAGTGCAGCACTGCGGGCTACTTCAGCTGACTGCGAGCTGGAGTTGGGCGGTGCAAATCTCACCGTCTCAAGGTTGACTCATCCTTCCATCCTTCCGAGGGGGGTAAAATGAGGACGCAGATTGTTGGGGGAAATATGCTGACTCTCTAAACCGCTTAGAGAGGGCTATAAAGCACTGGATAGCGGTATATAAGTCTAAATGATATACTTCCCCCCCCCCGCCCCCCTGTACTGGGATTCCACATTCTGCAGCTCATAGAGAAAGAGTTACAAAGGATTCTATAGCTTCACCCACGTGGGTAGAGAGAGAGACTGGCAGTTTCAGTGGGCTGAAGAACCAAGGCTTGAAGGGCTGAAAGTTGGAGAAGTAGACTAGATTCAGAGAGCCATGATCAGAGGCGGAAGGAGGAACAAAATGGTCATGGGGAAGAGAGTGAGAAGAAGTGCTATAATTAGGGAGGGACATCCCTCCCTTTTCTAGTCTTAGAACTCATAATAATTCTGACTATTACTGTAAGAAGTTTTAAAGGGGAAACATAACATAGCTTTTTTGTGTATAATTTAATCTCTGATGTATCTAAAATGCTTTGAGACCTTGCTGCAGATCTTTGCTCCCTCTGCTGAAATTGATCTAGCGTCTCTGACGTTCCCATTGATGAATATCAGGAAGCTGAAGGGACGATATTTCTCACATTCTTATTTGTGCTGAATCTGTTCTGTGTTTTTTTTAAACAAAGTATGAACACTGATTACAAGTCATACAAGTGAATGGGAAGTGGGGCAGGAGAAGCTGTCTATCAAAAATGCTTCAAGTGTTAGCCTTCCTTTCCCTTCGGCATTTGATGAGAGGTCATTCTACTAAATGCAAAATAAAATTTCTTGGCTTGAAAATGTAATATCTTTGAAAAGGAATTTGAATATTTTTTCTTTTACAAATATGAGGAACGTTTTCTCACAAGAGTATAGCAATAGCAATAGCACTTAGACATATATATCGCTTTACAGCCCTCTCTAAGCGGTTTACAGAGTCAGCCTATTGCCCCCAACAATCTGGGTCCTCATTTTACCCACCTCGGAAGGATGGAAGGCTGAGTCAACCTTGAGCCTGGTGAGATTTGAACTGCCAAATTGCAGGCAGCCAGCAGGCAGCAGAAGTAGCCTGCAGTACTGCACTCTAACCACTGCACCACCGTGGCTCAGAATGCTAGAATGTGTATCTCCCTTGGATTAATTTCCAGCATCAGTACCGTGTTTCCCCGAAAATAAGACCCTGATTTTTTTGAACCCCGAAATAAGCGCTTGGCCTTATTCTCGGGGAGGTCTTATTATTTTGGGGCGTGTGGAGCAAGACAGGGCTCCTCTTGCTGTTTTACCTGATTTCCAACTCTGTCTCCCTAACCTTAACCAGAGGAAATGGTATTTTTGGGGGAGGGCTTATTTTCGGGGGAGGTCTTATTTTCAGGGAAACACGGTAGGTTTCAGAGGTTGAATTCTGTTTTACAGACATTGTACATTAGAGAATCTAAAGCCAATTCCTTGCATTTTAAGATGCTACAAAAAGAATTATGGGATTCTCTTTCTCCAGGTTAAAGATGGATGAAAACTCCATGGAAACAAAAGTTTGTTGGACAAATAGATGTGGATCTCTCAAGATTCACAAAGGCAATCATTTTTTCCTGGACTATCCTGCATTGGTAGGAAAATAGGTGCTGAATGTATCAAAATGACAAACCAGTCATGCAGAGATATGTTTGCATGCAGTAGAACAGCTTGCTCAACCTTTACCCAGAGGTTTTGGAACTCAATTCTAAGGATGTCCAGTAAGCAAACACTTCTGCAGAGGCTATTGAGTCTGCAATTAAAATAGTATCCAGTGCCTCTCTGCAGGCAGAAGCATGATAGCTGTCAGCTCAGCTTACTTTCACTGACTTACTTTCACTGACTTAGTTTCACCCTGGGAAATCTGGGCGCTTGCTTCTATTAAAACTGTGAAAGACATACCGCAATGCCAATGCCCATACAGCTTTGGAAGAAGCTAAACGTGGCTTTAAAAGCCTGCAACATATAACCCGCATAGAGAAGATCTCCTTTGCTATTAGAGTGATCCACATTTTTTTTTTGTTCTGATGCTGGGAGTCAGGATTGCTGCAATAAAAGCTAAGCATTTCTAAAGAATAATGCCGTTTCAAAGTCTGTCAACGTCTTGTTCAGTGCAGGCATCCAGATAAAATGATCCTAGGCAGTTGGTGATTTAGACCCCTTCTTGAGCAGCGAAGGACATCCCACCACATCTCTTCTCTTCTCTTCTCTTCTCTTCTCTTCTCTTCTCTTCTCTTCTCTTCTCTTCTCTTCTCTT
>QLTV01001483.1:6428040-6443827 GCA_003457575.1 Thermophis baileyi | reverse complement strand
TCTCCTCTCCTCTCCTCTCCTCTCCTCTCCTCTCCTCTCCTCTCCTCTCCTCTCCTCTCGTCATTTATTTGTTTGCTTGCTTATTTATCTCCCGTCTTTATTATTTTTAACAAATAACTCAAGGTGCCGAACATTATTTATTTTTACTTATATGTTAAATTTATTTGCTGCATATCTCGCCAGTGGGACTACTCTAGGCGGCTTACAATAATAAAAAGGAAAAAAATAAAAGGAATGTAAGCAGAAGTAAAAGAATAGAGCAATAAAATAAATGATGATAAAGGAAGACAACGAGAATAATACATCAATATGTGATCAAAAAGATGGATGGGTAGAGAGCAGAGAGCAAGAGGGGAGGGAGGTGTAGTCTGCCATCAATCTAGCAGCCACCTCCAGCATGGAACTCCTCCATTTGGTCCTCAGGCCAACCGGCAAAGCCAGGTCTTCAGGCTCTTGAGGAAGGGTAGGAGGGCAGGCACTGCATCAGAAAAGGCTCTTCTTCTGGATCCCAATAGTCAGAGTTCTTTGACCGATAGGATCTGACATTAGGCCCTCTCTGCTGGCATGAGTAGGATGTGCTCGTCCTAGCGGGATGAGGCAGTTCATTAGGTAGCTTTGATCTATGCCATTAAGAGCTTTAAAGGTCATAACCAACACCTTGAACTGTACTCGAAAGCAGACCGGTAGCCAGTGAAGTTCATAGAGCAGAGATATAATATGGGCCATCCTAAGGGCCTCAAAGAATGCTGAAGCTTCCAAATGGACTTCAAGGGTAGCCCCCATGTAGAGCACATTGCAGTAGTCCAGGTGAGACATGACTAGGGTTTGGGTCACTAAGTACAGGGAATCATGATCCAGGAAACTTTGCAACTGGTGTACAAACTGGAACTGCGCAAAGGTCAAGCCTGCCACCTGTTCTTCAAGCAGGGAACATGAGTCCAGGAAAACCCCTAGGTTGCGAACTGGGTCTGAATGGGGTAGTGCAATTCCATCCAGAACTAAGGATGGCAAACACTTGGATCCTGAGGCCTTCCTTCTTCTATTTTCCCCACAACAACAACCCCATGAGGTGAGTTGGGCTGAGAGTGACTGACCCAAGGTCACCCCGTTGGCTTTCCTGGTTGAGGCAGGATTAATTTAATAGGACTTTGGTGGTAGCCATCTTCTTTTTGAAATTCTCACTATAGGAAACAGACTGTGGCTTTGTTTAATCAGCAAAGTAATTCCCTGATTATTTGGATCAGGTTAGATCCCTGACCAAAAAAACAGAGGGCAACATGCTACTAGCTGAGAGGATGGGTTTCATGGGAGGTTTTGCTTTTCCTCAGGTTATTTTTTCAAAAAATAAAAACTTCAGGCCCTCCAAAGTTCAAAATCTGATATCCTCAGCAGGGGTGGGTTCTGGTTTCCTTTGCTGCTGGTTCGCTCAGTGTCGCGCTGCATGGGTGTGCACGCGCTTCACGCATGTGCAGTGCTTAAAAAAAGCTTCTGTGCATGTGTAGAAGCAAAAAATGAAAGAACCAGTTTGAGGGCGTGGCAGGCCTGGGTCGCTGCTGGTTCTAGCGACCCAGGCCGCCAAGTTACTACCGGTTCTAAAGAACCGGTCCGAACTGGGAGGAACCCATCTCTGATCCTCAGGCAACTTAGAGAGAGCTATACTGATTTTACTGATCTTATATAGATACATACTGGACTGTCTTTAGGGTATGGGCAAGAAAGTCAACATGACTCCTGCAATGGGTGGAGCTTCAATCTTACTGTCACAGTGGCCATCTTGATTTTTTTCTACTATACCTTTGGAAATTTTCAAGAGTCAAGTGTTATTATCCTCTGAATCAATCAGTAGAGTTCCAGTCGTCCTTCTGGAGTCTGTTTCCAAGCTCATCTCAGAGGGATAACATCAGTGTTGAAAGCCTGGCAAAATTTGTCTCTCCCCTATCTTATACCAAAGCAAGTCAAGATGGGCAATCTTGAGTTTCTTTCTCACATCCAAAACAATAAAGGATCAAGAAACCAAATACTATAAAAGTAACTTCTAGGGGAAAAGGGGGAAAGAGTAATTCCTTTATAAAAAAAAAAAAACACCTCAGCATTCCTGCTGTTTGTGTTGTAAACAATGCATACTGAGGCTGGCCATGATTTGCATTTATTCTAACCCAGGTGGTATCCATGCAATCTTCTTTGGGATGCAATGTTTATTGGGGTTGTGCAAAAGAATAAAAACTTCTGGATCCTCTCACTAGATGTAAATGATTTTCCGAACCTACAGAATGGTATGTGCCTCACACTGTGAGTTAACTTCAAAAAAAAAACCATGTCACGGTGGGGTAAAGCTGGTCTTAATTAACCTATTGAGTTGTGATTTGCTGGGGCAAATTATTGCCAGGTTTTGCTCAACAAGGAGTTGTCTTCAGTATGTATTAACAGAAGTAGAGCTTATAATCCAAATGTCTGCTTCAGACGCAATAAAATAAGAATACATTTTATTTTTGAGAGAACTCCTCTCCAACAACTCAATGATGAGTAAATATGTCAGCATCAAAAAATGCTGACTGATTGCTGGGAGAGTGATGGAGAAGCAAGTGGGGAAGAGGAACAGAAGGGGTGATGGAGGAGAGGGCTGACTGAGATGTGGAAGAGAAGCACATCACTCTGAAAAGGGGATCACAAGTCCTACCTTTTACTAATCATCTTACTTGGGAAAATTAATATGCATGTAATTAATTCCTGGCTTTACTTCAATGTTGTTGCAAGTTCAGCTTCAGAGCATTCTGATGAGTAAATATGGGGAGTGTTTTCTAACCGAGGTCAGATGCTGGCAGAAGAGCCTAATGGTGGGAGTAATGGTCACTTCAGTGGGCCTGAAAGTATATACTGAACTCACTTGCAGGGTATTTCCATTAGGGCGAGGACACAGGAAGATACTAGAGCAGGGCTGTCAAACTCGCGGGCCATGGGCCAGATGCGTCATGCACTGGCCACGCCCATGCCCAGTATAGAGAAGGGGGGGGGAATCACAATACATCATGTGACGCCGCCGTGACGACACGAGTTTGACAGCCCTGTGCTAGAGCATCTAAAAGGACTAATCAGGATTTAAAAGTACAAACAAGCACTTCTTTTTCCTTTGTCAAAATAAGCTTAAAAAGAGATTTAGAAAGAAGGATTTTTAAAACAATGCAGAACAGATCTCTCAGGGGGAAAAAACTAAGAACTAAATGGGCTTAATATCCAACACTGAATTTATCTGCAAGGCTGTATCATTATCATCCTTGAATAATGAATTATAATTTTAGTTTAAAAGTATCTGGGTAGAATCAAGTAAGTCAAACTTAGATCTGATTGAAATTGATGACTCAAACTAGTGTATTAGATGTCAATGGAAACTAAGGTGCAAATATGGGTAGTGACAAGAATTTATAGCAGGTTTGTAAGTCAAGAACCCAGCAATGAAACAACTGGTAGGGCAATAGTATAAAGGCACTTATTCCCTTCTCATAGATCGATCAATCAATCAACCAACCAACCAACCAACCAACCAACCAACCAACCAACCAACCAACCAATCAATCAATCAATCAATCAATCAATCAATCCCTGTTATTGGACAAGTTGGGTAAGCATTATTTGACTATTCTTCTTCCTGTCCTGGCCTAGACCGTCTTTCTGGGGGCTTTCCAGGGTCAGGATTTTCCCATCTCAAAAATAATTACGGCAACATAAAAAGAGAAATTAGGTTTTTGCCCTTCAAAGCTAATTTCCAAAATCTTTAATGGACGGTTCCATTATTAACTATGTATAGGACTCAATAATTATCTGTCTGGTTTCTTAATCTAAAAATTACTCCGCATGTTAGTTTGTGGCAATTTGACTTCTTCTGTATTCTGTATCTTTTCTGGCTACATATATGTGTTCATGTGGGCTTGCTCCTCAGGAACTAATTTAGGATTGTGACATTCAAGAGTAACTTTCCCAATTTTGCCCAAACCCCAGTTCAAGATGTCTACAGCTACAATTCCCATTAGCCCCAATCAGTTTGAGGATGTTTAAGGGAGGTGTTGGGGTTCCCACATTTAAGTCATAACATTATTGGGACTTTTTTCTTATATAGTGCACTGGTCTTAAGATATTTGTCTATATTAGTGGAAGAAGAACTGGAAGGCCAGATCCTCATCCAAGCCATGAACTATTGGGATCTCACTTCACAACCTTTTGAGAGGCAATTCCCTAATTTGGCATTAGAAAATATTTTAAATCAACTTTTAATAATATGCCCCATGATTAACAATGCAGTGGAAAATCCTTAGTGCAATGATGGTGAACCTATGAAACGCATGTCAAAGGTGACACACCATGACGTTTAGGGTGACATGACAGTGTTCACCAACACCAATAACAACTATTCTCAAAAATCACACCCCATCCTTGTGTGATTTTTGGAGGCTGTGGACACCATGCAAGAATGCTCTTGTCCAGCCTCCAGACCCTCCAGAAGCAGTAGGAGGGGGCCATACTCTCGTGCAGCCTCCAGAAGCTCCGAAAATAATGTGAGAACAGGGCGTGTTTTTTCCGTGGTTTTCAATGGCTGCAGAGGAGCAGAAGAGCACTCTCCAAAGCTACTTCAAGACTGAAGGCCCTGTGCAACCTGGATCAACCTTGGGTAGGCCACAGGGTCCTGTCAACAGAAAGAGAACACCACCTGAAGGTAAGTGGTGTGGGGAAAATTCTGGAGAGTGTTGGGCCACGGGGACAATCACACCATTCCCCAACAGTGCACTTTGGGGGATAGTACAAGGCAACAAACATTGGATGGCAACCAAGAGTTAATTTTTCCTCCTCTTTCTTCCCATCTAGCAGTCATCTGGATCAGAGGTGGGTTTCAGCAGGTTCTGACCAGTTCTGGAGAACCGGTAGCGGAAATTTTGAGTAGTTCGGAGAACCAGTAAATACCACCTCTGACTGGCCCGGCCCCATCTATTCTCTGCCTCCCGAGTCCCAGCTGATCGGGAGGGAATGGGGATTTTGCAGTAACCTTCCCCTGGAGTAGGGTGGGAATGGAGATCTTACAGTATCCTTCCCCTGCCACGCCCACCAAGCCACGCCCACAGAACCGGTAGTAAAAAAAATGAATCCCACCACTGATCTGGATGCTTATCTATATGGTCATGTGTGATAGTTTTAGTCTTGCCTGGTTGAATTGGAAGCAGTTCTATTGTGAACGTTGCAGTTTATGTAAACAATAGGTTTTTTAAAACAATTTTTCTGATCTTAAATTTGAGGACAGAAATATGGAAATATAAATAGGGAGCCACAGGAATAGACAGCCAAGAAAAAGAGTTTGCGCTATTCTAAGAGTACTAAGATGAGGCAGGGAGCAAATGAGCTGTCAACCTTAGAAGCAGATCAAGGGAAGTCAATAAAGGCAAACACCCAGTCAGAATTCCAGGACAATTAGAGTTTCTTTCTAAAAAGGCAGGTGGGTGGTCATAGTTAGGAAAGGAAGGAAGTCCTTGGCAACTTTTTAAATTCCTCTGAGAAGGTAGGGATGAACAGGAGTGATAAGGCCCAGCTCCTTTTCAAAATCCTTGCCCTAGTCTCCACATGGTAGAAACGGAGGAGAAATTGGGCCACTGAAATGTTTAATTCAATATCTATATTTGGAGCCTGGCCCAGAGAGAAAAGAATCTGGATCACACTGGCCTTTTCAGACCTGGTTTGCATTTCAATAATGCACGCACAGAAATGCATTCACAGAGATGTCAAGGATAAACACACACAAATGGCTTATCAATTATTCATAAACATGCAGTTTCCTTTTTTTTAAAGGTACATGCTAGAAGGCCTCCCCACAAAAAATGTATGTTAGAAGTGTGAGAATACATGTCAAGCAGTGGTGGGTTGCTACCGGTTCGAACCGGTTCGTGCGAGCTGGTGGCGGAAATTTGGCCCTGTTCGCCGAACCGGTAGCGATGGCCGGCTTGCCACACCCACGAACCGGTTCTCCAGTTGCCGCTGCTTGAAACGGCTGGCAATGAACCCTCTGCGCATGTGCAAAGGCTTTTGTGCATGCGCGGAGGGTCAGTACCCGGATGTAATGCACTTCCGACGTGACGTGCACATTTCCGAACCGGTAGGGAAGGTAAGAGCAACCCACCCCTGATGTCAAGATGATGATGATGATGATGATGATGATGATGATGATGATGACGATGATGATGGCCATTGGCAATGTTATCTAGTTTGGGTAATGAAACATCTTCAAGAAAACAACCAAGCTCAGAGAGCACCAAGGACCCCTCATGTCAATATTTATGCCACCTTTTTTCCAGTCAGATTGAACATCTAGTTCTCTCTGGTCATGGAGGGGATATGAAAGAGGACCCACTCGTCCCCCAGCCAGGTTCAGCCAGTTACTTAAGCCATAATATTTTTCTGCCCATCTATATTCTCTAGACAGAATTTTAATTAAGCTTTTTAAAAGAAACCATGTACGTAATATAGCAACATCAAGGCAGGCAAGTGATTTTGATCTGCTGACAGACCTAATAGGTGGCTGATGTCATGATTGCTTTGGAATCACTTGAGAAGGGGCATGAAATGGCTATGAAAGATTACAACCACGGTGTAATGCAACAATTCCAATGGGCAGCTGTGAAATACAACCCTTTGCTCCACCTCAGTCTCCATGTAGATACTAGATGAATTGTCTAGATGTCAGTTTGTCTCCACTGGATGTTACATTCACTATGACACCTTCAGCCTATTAGAAAGCCAACAGTCGTGTACAGTGTATACCACTAATATTCTGCTGTACAGGTAGTCCTCGAGTTACGACCACAATTGAGTCCAAAATTTCTGTTGTTAAGGGAGACATTTGCTAAGTGAGTTTTGCCCCATTTTATGACTTTTCTTGCCACAGTTGTTAAGTGAATCACTGCAGTTGATAAGTTAGTAACCCGGTTGTTAAGCGAATCTGGCTTCCCTATTGACATTGCTTGTCAGAAGGTCACTAAAGGGGATCACGTGACCCTGGGAAACCGCAAAGGTGATAAATATGAAATACGTCTGAATTTTGATCACCTGATCATGGGGATGCTGCAAATGTCATAACTATGAAAAACGGTCATAAGTCACATTTTTCAGTGCCGTTGTAACTTCGAATGGTCACTAAATGAACTGTTGTAAGTTGAGGACTACCTGTATAAGTGCGGCTTTACTATTTCGCTACTGCCATGCACTACAACAGGTAGGGGAGCCAGGGGGCAAATGATGAATGCACTGTCATGCCAGTTTGGAGTATTGGCTAAAATTCCAGGCTAGAAACTAGGAGGCTACTTTTAGAGTCAGTGGTGTGATTTTGGGCCTGTCGTTAGTGTAGCAAGTAAAGAGCATGTTCTTGAAGGACAGAGGGAAGATCCGCTCCCAAAGCCAGGATCAGAAAAATGAAACTGAAACCCAAGAGTGGTTTACAAAAATGCCTCAGGAACACCCCTCCCCCCCATTTTTTTTAGGAAGATAAAAGAGAGAAGGGAAGCACATTCAGACCTGCAGGACTGATGTTAGCTCTATTAGGTAGACAAACACGCACAGTGCAGACCTACGCCGTGGAACTACGCCACCTACGGTCTGACCTAAGCATAGTACACAAAATTGTCTGCTACAACGTCCTACCTGTCAACGACTACTTCAGCTTCAACCTCAATAATACATGGGCAAACAATAGATACAAACTCAAGGTAAACCGCTCCAAACTCGATTGCAGAAAATACGACTTCAGCAACAGAGTGGTCAATGCCTGCAATGCTCTACCTGACTCCATTGTTACATCCTCAAACCCCCACAGCTTCAACCTTAAACTGTCTACCGTGGACCTCACCCCATTCCTAAGAGTTCCATAAAGGGGGGGTGCATAAGCGCACCAGTGTGCCTACCGTCCCTGTCCTACTACTGTTCCCATTTATTTGTACTCATTTCCTGTGTTCATGTCCATGTTTATACTTATACCTGCTATCTTGTACATGTTTGACAAACTAAATAAATATAAATAAATAATAAATAAATAAATAAATAAAGCTACTTTTATTGGAACAGCTATAGTAAACAGGATCCTATGAAGTCTTGCATAAGAATTGGAAGGAGTCTATTTGAGGCATTTTCACTTTCTTAGAGTGGGCTCATCTCATTTATCTGACATTGCCTTGGTAGTGGATCTTCCCTCTGTCCTTCGAAAGCAATCTCTTTAATCACCACAATTAGGTTTATATGCTGTCTTGACAAAAAAAAAAGGAAAAAAAACAGGTGGGATTTTAAAAAATGCATAAATAAATAAATAATAATAAATAAAATAATAAAAAATAAAATAAATAAATAAATAATAAGTAAATACATAAACAAATAATCCCTTTGTATATGTGTCATACACTTACAGTATATGAAAGGGCCAAACCTTGCCGTTTAATGCTGTTTGGACCTTCGGATAAAAGCAATGGGATTTTTCATATACCTCTCTCCTTACGCATATAGCTGAACACATTATAACTCTCCAAATTTGGCAGAACAGAAGGTTGGATTTCTGCACAAGCCCTTGCTCCTCAATTCATTAATCTGTATCCATTAATTTTGAATATAAAATTTAAATTCTAGGCCAGGCAATTGTGCATTAAGTAGATGTAACACAACATAATGGCTGAGCACCAGTTCCTTTCTTTTGGGGTGGGGTGGTGGTGGTGGAGGGGAAATCCATTTAAAAAAAATGCAAGGCTATTTTAGTGTTATCTGATTATGACACTATCTATGTGTTTCGCCTGGAATTCTTAATAATACTGTTTTATTGGACCCGAAGAAAACACCAGATGCTAGTCCTTAATTCATTTTTAAATAAAAGTAATGGCCAGTACTGAAAAATATATGTTTATTATTAAGAAAGCAAATTGCGATTATGAGAAAGCAATACCATGATTAGTTTGCAAAAATTATTTACACTGATTAAAAGCACCAATATGAAGGCCTTGTTCCCAGAACTGCTCCATTTAGCACTTGACACATAATCGGGCTTCCCCTTTTCAGTGTAATATCTCCATTGAAATATAATTATTTTGCATATTGCTCAACTGAACGCCCTTATAAACAGGCTGTTAAGGGGAACTCACTCCGGAGATTGTCAGAAGATCATGACAATCTGCACAATTGATGTCCAGGCTAAAGATGTTGTAGTCAAGCTTACAGCACAGAAGGTAATTTGTTGCAGAGCAATTACCCTAATGTATTTCTAAAAGCATAAAATAAAGGACAATTTCATTTGTTGAAAAGATGCTTGGGTTGCTTATGTATCATGGTGACAGAATATTTTGATTCAGTCAATTTCCATTCTTTTTCTTTGACTTCAGATTGTAGATAATTACATTTACCAACTGAAAAGAATGCTATTTAAATGCGGGTATACGTATGTCCAAATGTTTAAAGGTCCTATTAAAATGTAGGTTATAAAGAGACAGCAGGTTCTCCATGATCTGTCCCGGATCTATGAAATGTTGCTATGAAAGTGAGCAGATATTATTATAGATGGCTTTGCAATTTAACTCATACAAACTGCAGTTTGTATTATGGCACCTTCTGCTTTTAAGGTACATTAGTGCTGCTAGAACTGATGTTATTATTTCTTCCTAAAGAGAACAATAATTGGAAAATGCTTTTTCTCTCAGGATATTTGCTCTTGTAGGATCAAGTTTGCATAAGGCACCAGCAGTAAACTGTTTAGGAGAAGCCCTTCTCACCAGCTCCTTAACATGGTGATTATTATCTATCACTTATTCTCTCCCTAAAAGGAGAAGCCAGTGAAGAAACTGCTTGTTTTTCTTTCCTTCATCTCTACATGTTTAGAAAAGACAGTAGCAGCAAGGAAAAAGAACAGGGAGGCTTGTTTGCATTATGATTAACAAAGTCACCAAGGAGAAAGTGAACAAAAACTTCTGAGATAGCACGTTTTTAGCAGGTGGCTCACATGAAGGCATCTAGCTAGCATCTCTCAAGCATCAGAATGGGAGTGTTACCTAGTATTTTGGTCATTGATCATTTGGTCATTTGGTCATTTAGGAGCCGAGGTGGCACAGTGGTTAGAGTGCAGCACTGCAGGCTACTTCAGCTGACTGCTAGCTGCAGTTCGGCGGTTCAAATCTCACCGGCTCAAGGTTGACTCAGCCTTCTATCCTTCTGAGGTGGGTAAAATGAGGACCCAGATTGTTGGGGGCAATATGCTAACTCTGTAAACCGCTTAGAGAGGGCTGTAAAGCACTATGAAGCGGTATATAAGTCTAAGTGCTATTGCTATTAACCAGTGACAACTGAGTGAGCTATCTAACTGATTAGGTCTGGATCATATGACCTGGTTGTTAAATGTTTGTATTCATTAAGCTAAGTTGAAAAATTTACATTGTTCCTACTCTTCCTGAAAAGGACTGCTTATTCAGTTATTATAGTGGGAAGAAAAACCTGGAGCTTATTAGTCAGATGTCAGTCTTTGCATACATTAGGAGAGTAGAATCCTGACAGTATCATTGTCTAGGCCAGGGCTCTCCAACCTTGGCAACTTTAAGACTTGTGGACTTCAACTCCCAGAGTTCCTCAGCCAACTTTAAGTCCACAAGTCTTAAAGTTGCCAAGATTGGAGAGCCCTGGTCTAGGCCAGGGGTGTCAAATTCGCATCACGGCGGCATTAGAGGTGGTAGTCAGCCGGTTCGGACCAGTTCGGGTGAACCGGTAGTAGCGACCTGCGGGTGGGCCTGCCCACCCGCCCCGGTGCTATGCCGTCCTACTTAGCCACATTTTCAAGCTGTGCACATGCGTGCAAGCTGCGTGCGTGAGCAAAGCGCATGCACAGAAGGCCGCACGCATGCGTGGAAGGTGCACGCATGACTGAAGCGAGCATGCGCGCGCTGGGCGAACCAGTGGGGAAATTATGAGAATCCCACCTCTGGGCAGCATAGCAATAGCAATAGCACTTAGACTTATATACCGCTTTACAGTGCTTTACAGCACTCTCTAAGCGGTTCACAGAGTCAGCATATTGCCCCCAACAATCTGGGTCCTCATTTTATCCACCTCGGAAGGATGGAAGGCTGAGTCAACCTTGAGCCGGTGAGATTTGAACCGCTGAACTGCTGAACAGTCAGCTGAAGTAGCCTGCAGTACTGCACTCTAACCACTGCGCCACCTCGGCTCTTGACGTATCGTGACTTTTCCCCCTTCACTAAACAGGGCATGTACGTGCCCAGTGTGTGACGCATCTGGCCCGCAGGCCGCGAGTTTGACAGCCTTGGTCTAGGCTTTGCAGACCCTCAGTTTGTCCAGGCAGAGCAGGGAGAAAGTCGATAGTGAGATGGGCAACATATACATTTTATAAATAACTAAAGTCTGAGTTTTCAATTGTACTGAAAATGCACCTAAAGAGGAATTTAACTTCTACCGATTCTTTACAATAGAACTTGATGGGTATTATTGTGGTTTATGGATGAAAACAAAATCCCAATTTTTATATGCCTATTTAGTTCAGTAGGATTCTGAAACAAAATTATATTATATCAACCACCGATATACCTTCACAGAAGTGAGACCAGGGAATTTAGGACTGCAGCTGATACTTAAATAACTTGATTTAAAATAAATTAAGGAGCTGATACCACTTTAAAATTGTTTTAATTAACAGATTAGTAATATTAAAAATGGTGGAAGTTAAATAATAATACCAAAAAGTTTTCATCATCACGTTATGGCAACCAGCTCAAAGGAAATCCTTTATAAAATAGGTAAGTTTTTTCCCATCAGTTTTACATTCCACAACCACAACTTTTCTGAAGATTTTCAATTTAGCTTTAGCAAATTGTATGATTTAGAGCAGATTCTGAACTTGTGATATCAGGGTGATGAGAAAGGCCAACCCTATCTGAAATGTTGGCATTTACGACACTGCAAAGTTTGAAGAGGCCTGTTGTGAGTCACTGATTTTTATCTTTCTTAAAATATTACAACTTTTCACAGATGCATTAGTATATGTCCTGATTATTAACTACTTTGACAGTTCTAATTTTGAAGGGCTAATTATTGCCAGAAGCAGTTGTCACTAATTTATGGAACATTCTGGTAAGAGTTTTTGAATTAAATAAAACCATTATTACTCACCAATGCCTAGCTAGATGGCAGTATCTAGTCAACCATATCTCTACTTTTAAAGCTAAGTACGATTGGATCTGGTTGATATTTGTATGGGAATCACTAGGGAATATCAGGTTTGTAGGCTAGATGGGAAAGTTGAAATGACTACTTCAATTTTGTTCCCAGGAAAATTATAATTCCATGAAATTACTAGGAGCTGAGGTAAACTAAAGAGAGTCTTCTCTTTAGGGTTGCCTTAAAATAGAAAAGGATCAGGATTTTGTTCCCTATCTGTTTGATAGACCTTGGCACGTAATTGTCAATCCCAGTTCCTTAAGGCCAACTCATTAGTTCAATCCTTGGTATTTCCAATTCTTAATGGAAATGGCCAGCAGTGATTAACAACCTTTTTACATGATGGATAAGCCTACTGTATGTGTTCTCACACTATGTCATAAATGTCAAAAAGTAAAAATAGTTTTGAATTACTAAAATACTCTCAATTTAAAAAAAAAAATTAAATATTGGAAAGCCTCATGTGTAAAAACAAAGATCTTGCTAAATTTAGTTTTATTGCAGATTCTGCCATTTAAAATTAAATTAAATTTGGGTCAGTGGGCATCACCTGCTGGTGGTTTTTTTTAAAAAGACCTGAACTGTAATTATTCCTATGTGTAATGAAATTTTGATTTATAGATGATGGTGGACCAACTGCCTGAAATATACCACACTGTTTATTAAATAACCCAAGCAAAAACAAACTTCTTCATCCATTTTCTTGTAGACTTGCTTCTAATGTTTGTGGATTGTTGTTTTGCTGAGTGACCCACTTGTGCTTCAGCTGATGAACAGATGACCTGATATTGTCCTGTAGAATTCTTTGATAATAACACAGATTTCATACTTCCTTCAATAATAAATCATCCAGGTCCCGAGGCAGCAAAATGTCTCCATATTACGATATTCCCACCTTCATAGTTGATAGCTGGTATGAAAGTCATATCATGGTGACAATATAGTGGTTAGTTTCTGTCAGATGTAATAAAACCCCCATAATCTGGAAAGTTCCAGTTTTTACTTACCCTTCCATACATTTCTTTAGAACTTGGAGAACTTCTCCAGAACATGGATGCTCATGGTTTTTGGTAATATTGAGATAAAGATCAATGCTCTTCTTAGTAACCATATTCAATAAAGAGGATGTTCTTGAAGAACAAAGGAAATATCTGCTACCAAGGCAACATTCAGATAAATGAAACTTGAGCCCAGGCCAAGAAAGGGATTTGTGAAACACCTCAGACCCTTAGGTCCTCCACTTAATTCTCATTAATATAAAAGAGAAACAAAAGAAGCACATTAGGTTTGTAAGATTCTCCAACTATAACTATTCTAATAAAAGTAGCTTTAGGTCTGCATGAGGTCTTGCAGGTTTCTTAGGCTGGTCTGCCTTATAGGGCTTACAGTGTGTGATGACCCAGGGCGTGGTACGAAGGCAACACAGCTAGAGAACCGGTATGATTCCCTTTAACTTTGCCCCCAAGCGTCCCGTTTACTCTCCGGCCTGGAGAAAAGCTCTCCCACAAACCTGCAGCAGCTTCTGGCCACAGATACTCCAGTCCAAATGCTGTAAACAGAATGACTGCAATCAATCACTCCAGCAGGGTAAGATAATGAGTCCCAGAAGTGAAGAATTCACGGCACTAATTCCAGCAAGACAAGATAAGCACACAGAAGCACGACAATAATTCAAACAGTCAGGAGGAATGCCAGGAATGCAGGCCACAACTCTCAACACTATCTGAATTCAGCGTTTGTTCCCGACAAACACCCCTCCCAACTGTCTCTCCTTTAAACTCCATCCCCAGGTGTGCCTTGTGAAGGAAATCGGGGCCCTTTCCTTCCTTGTAAGCCACGCAACCCACATTGCTCTCTTCTGCATTCTTCCCTGCGCGCCCTAGGATGAGGAGGGAGTGGGCCTTGTCTTCATCTGAACCCCCTCTCCCTTGTTCTATCTCTCCCCTCCTCTGCCCAGCCTGACTTTGCCCTTCTCCAGTTTCCTCCACAGCCAACGGAGCCACTCTCCCGCTCTCTGTCTGTCAGCTGTTTGTCTTCCATCTCAGATTCCGATTCCGATGGGGGCATGACACAGTGAGGCATGGCTTCTATTTACTACTCTCCAACAAATCCCTCATTTACACTATATTGTCCTTGTTTTTGTCTTATTTTTTGAATTCATTCTTTTTATAAAAAACTGGTCTCCCACTCTGGGATGGCCTCAGAAGGGCCACGTTTTCACTGGCAGAGGCACCGCGGGCCGGTCCTTTGCTATTTCCAGGGCTCCCCCACGGGCTGGATCTAAGTACCTCCCTGGTCAGATCTGGCCCCCGGGCCTTGAGTTTGACACCCCTGCTCTAGAATCTCTGTGATAAAAAGTTGACTATGATTAAGGGAGCTAAACGTCATGAGATTTAAATAAGGGAGGCTTGGTTTAATGAAGTACTCACGCAATTGGTCCTAGTTATTCTTTTAATTCAGGAACTGAAGTGACTAAACTGGGTGAATTACCTTTTCATGCTGTCACATATCTACACCGTGGGTGGATTTATATATGAAATAAATAAATGTTGGTATTATTTGCTCACTCATGAACAAATAAAAGTGTTAGTACATTAGTAGTTCAGCATGGAGCTCAAAGACTATGATGCACAAACACAAACATGGTGCATACAGGTCACAAGCTCTATGTGTATCTTTGTCCCTTTCGCCTTCTTAGCAGTCTTGCATGCTATTGGTTAAGGTGAAAACGGTTGGCATCTTTTCTTAAAATAGAAGTGTCAGGCCGAAGCCATTTTCTTTGGATCTTTGGCCTGCCACACTTTGTATTAGTTTAAAATGTATTCTTTGCTGTGGGAATTTGGGAGGGGCAGTCGCATGAGGGATGTCTGCATGTAGCCACAACAAATTCCTTCTAGATTGTCAAGGTCATCCTTTGTCCTGCACCTGCACGGAAGGAGGTGGAGTTCCAACCAAGCTACCAGAGGATGAAGCAATGAAGATTGGTTCATGTGATGAACTTGGGGGTGTGGGGACAAAGGCTTGAACTTTCAACTGGGTGGAGAAACCCCGAAGGCTTCAGATCTGGGATTTCTCCCATCCATGCTGACATGGCTCTGTTAATAAATTGGAACTTTGAGGAATGCTTTGCCTCGGACTCTGATTTAATTCCAGATGCTATTCGGAACCCTGACACCTGAATGAATAAATGTTTTCTGTGGTTTTGCGTTGTTCTGTTCTGCCTATGTACTTTTTGTTCCTTTTTTTGTAGGGTCTTTAGCCCTTGTGATGGGGGGGGGGGCATATGTTAGCCTCCATCTTTGCTTGCTTGCTGTCAGCTGCCATGGATGGAAGGGGGAGGCTTTGCAATGGCCAGCGTGGATTTTGCTTATCTCTTCAAGGTCATTTCTTCAGGCTTTGGTATGCAGCAGCCAGAGATGATGCACCTGAATCAGAGACTTTGCCAAAACAATCTGGTCACAGATTTAACTCTGGTTGCCTAGTTACAGAGGGGGTGGACTCTAGGGTTTCTTTCAATTTGAATGCTTCGTGTGGTTTTGCCTCAGATTTTGTCTGAAGTAAACTA
>QLTV01001483.1:6378585-6423538 GCA_003457575.1 Thermophis baileyi | reverse complement strand
CTGTGGCCCATTCACCACAGCCCATTTGCCGCCACCTGTTTGCCAACGCCACCTGTTCGGTGGGGCCTGTTCGGTGTCAGGCCGACGCCATATTTTATTAGAGCCTTTGGCCTGCCACACTTTATGCTTTGGAATGTATGCTTTGCTATGGGAATTTGGGAGGGGCCGTTGCATGAGGGATGTCTGCATGTAGCCATAACAAATTCCTTCTAGATTGTCAAGGTCATCCTTTGTCCTGCACCTGCACGGAAGGAGGTGGAGTTCCAACCAAGCTACCAGAGGATGAAGCAATGAAGATTGGTTCATGTGATGAACTTGGGGGTGTGGGGACAAAGGCTTGAACTTTCAACTGGGTGGAGAAACCCCGAAGGCTTCAGATTAGGGATTTCTCCCAGCCATGCTGACATGGCTCTGTTAATAAATTGGAACTTAGAGGAATGCTTTGCCTCGGACTCTGATTTAATTCCAGATGCTATTCGGAACCCTGATAAGAAGTTTATCTAGATTTTTCTAATATCGGGAGTACATAAAACTGCATGAAACTTAGTATCTTACAGGCAAGAACAGTGTGGCTCTGTTTCTTTGCTTTTTGATATAAATTAAATGCAGGTATTATTGTGGCATCTAACAAGATCTCTTTGTTCCAGAAAATGGTTTCTTACTCCCCTTAACGGGCATGCTGCTAAAATAAAGAAATAACCATTCTAGAACTGCAGTGAGCAAAAAATCCATCCGTACTGAACACAAATTATTTTGTGTCGGTGCATTGTATAATAGCAATCGAAGAGGGAAAATTTGCAACACTTTGCTGAAACTGTTTACCCTTGCGAAGCCTTTAAGGGAGTCCTGATGTTTTCCGCATTGTAGGGAACAGCTGTCTCTTGTCTCCCGCGGCTGTCTGCCTGCCTGCTAACAAGGCAGATGGCAGACCGTAGCTAAGGTGTGTCTGCTGAATGCGGGGATAACTTTCCTAGCTTCCAGGAAGCCCAGCTGCCACACACTATTGTGATGCCGATAATGCTCCTTTCTGGATGTGAGATATGAGAAGCCTAATACGGAGCCCTGTGTACGAGAAGGGCGATTAGGGTTTTTAAGGCACCAAATAAGCCTGGAAAGAGTCAAGAGTCAAGAATCATTTTCAGGCTGAGCTGCATGAAAATATGGATGTCCCATTAATTGGTATTTTGAACGTGGCTGAGACAAATCAGAGGATACTGAGAATGAGCAGGATTGGTTTGTCACACGGAAAAACATATTCCATGTAGTGAGGTAGAAATTGCTTAAGTATTACAGAGCATAAACAGGAAACATCTAGAAGCAACACAAACCACTCTGTTCCAGGAGTAGTGATATTATCTATTTAGTTTTCAGATGATCCCTTATTTAACTGACCATAATCAGAGATTCTTGTAAAAAAGTCATCCCTCTTCCCCCCCCCCATCCCCACTCCTACCCCATTGCTTTAACAGGTGTATCATCTGGAAGTCCTTTCTCCAAACATTCATTTCAATGAAAATGTCCCAAAGGTGCTTTTTTCAGGAGGCAACTGGACTTTCTTGTTTTTTCTTTGAAGACGTTTCGCTTCTCATCCAAGAAGCTTCTTCAGCTCTGACAGGATAGTGGGGAATGGAAGGATTTATACTCCTTGCAGACAGCTGGTTATTTGCATTGCAGTATTGCAACTGTCTGCAAGGAGTATAAATCCTTCCATTCCCCACTATCCTGTAAGAGCTGAAGAAGCTTCTTGGATGGGAAGCGAAACGTCTTCAAAGAAAAAACAAGAAAGTCCTGTTGCTTCCTGAAAAAAGCACCTTTGGGACAACCATGACCTGGATGTCTGAGAATCTCCACAGACTTTCAATGAAAATCTTCTGTCTTGGGTTTCAGCCTTACGCCTTAAACCATAGAGCCGTGATGGCGAACCTATGGCACGCGTGCCAGAGGTGGCATGCAGAGCCCTCTCTGTGGGCATGCGTGCCGTCACCAGCTGCTCTTCTGGGTTCCATTGCGCGCATGCGTGCCAGACAGCTGCTCTCTTCCAGGGTCTTTGCACGAAGACCAGCTGGCTAGCGCGCATGCATGCGACGGAACCCGGAAGAGCAGCTGGCTGTCGCGCACATGCGCACTGGCCAGCTGTTTTCTTCTGGGTTCCGGTGCTCCGGTGCACGCGTGCACTCCAGTTTCAGCACTCGGTGCCGAAAAGGTTGGCTGTCACTGCCATAGAGGAACAAATTTCAGAGTAAAGAACTTCATTCTGAGCTAAGAGGAAAAAGATTCCATCATACAAAACCCAGAGCCATCATAAGGAACTCTATAGGGAAGAATCCCAACATACACATGTAGTTAATTGATTAGATCTTTATTTCATGTTTTGCTGCAGGTTTCGTATCTCCATCAGTCTTAACTGATAAGAAACAATGCTATTTTTTTTTGTCCTACTTCAGTTATACAGGTAGTCCTCGACTTACAATAGTTCATTTAGTGACCGTTCAAAGTTACAATGGCACTGAAAACAGTGACTTATGACCATTTTTCACAGTTACAACCTTTGCAGCGTCCCCATGATCATATGATCAAAATTCAGATGCTTGGCAACTGATTCATACTTATGACTGTTGCAGCGTCCCGGCGTCATGTGTTCACCTTTTGCAACTTTCTGACAAGCAAAGTCAATGGGGAAGCCAGATTCACTTAACAACCAGGTTACTAACTTATCAACTGCTGTGATTCACTTAACGGTGTCAAGAAAGGTCGTAAAATGGGGCAAAACTCACTTAATTAATGTCTCAGCCACAGAAATTTTGGGCTCATTTGTGGTCATAAGTCAAGGACTACCTGTACTTCATCTTTTGCTGCAGGTTTTGTATCTCCACCAGCTCTTAATTGATAAGAAGGAACAATACTAGTTTGTTGTCCTGCTTCTGTTATATTTATCCTACCTCAGCAAATAACAGTTCTCCCTAAACGGCTTTACAGTATATATTTATAAAGAAAAACATAGTATGTTTTATCTAAAAACAAGAAGACAAACCAATTGTCTTGGATCTTTCCCATAGGCAATTATTGAAGAACAAAAATAAAAAAAACCTAAAAATGTATAAAAGAAATACAGTAACAGCTCATACTTCTTTTCAAATAAGAAAATTGCTTTCTTCCCTTTTTATCATAGTGTGAGACATTTTCTATCATTATAAAGAAAGTGCTAGATAATATTTTCTTTTAGAAATGAAGTGCTCTCTCTGCATATTATACACACATATAAGAAAGCATAAGTGGGTGAACTTTGCCAAATGAGTGGAAAGTTGCATGATTAATTATATCATAAGTAAAAGCCAAAAGATCAATGTACACTACAGGGAAAACATGTGAGAATGGGGGATGATGTCTTGAGAAATTTAAGGAAGAGAAAAGATCATTACAATAAGGTGAAAGCAAATGTTTCCCACCTTTCAGTAGCTAATGGAGACAGACATACTAGTAAAGTATCAGGAGAGTGGATTTATAGTAATAATTAACCCAGGCTTTGAAAATCACAGGAAATAGTCTAGAAGAAAGCTACTAATGGAAATGCTTTTGTGAAAGTCAAAAATCTCAGCACACGAAGGATAATTTTAATAGCAAGAGCACTTAGACTTATATACTGCTCCATAGTGTTTTACAGCAGTCTCTGAGAAGTTTACAGAGTCAGCATATTGCCCCAAACAATCTGGGTCCTCATTTTACCAACCTCGGAAGGATGGAAGGCTGAGTCTACCTTGAGCCGGTCAGGGTCAAACTCCAGGCTGTGGGCAGAGTCAACCTGCAATACTGCATTCTAACCACTGTGTCACCACAACTCATCTTAAAGGTGAAGGAGATGAAACTCAAGGATGAACAAGAAGATTGAGGGAGAAGAATTGAGGGCAAGATGGAAGACCTAGTAACAAGACCTAGTCTATCATGAAAGATGAAAGCAAAAAAGATTCATCCAAGCTGGGTGTCAGCTCCTATGTCAACAAATCTCTTGTCTCCAATGAAGCTGAAGAAGCAGTGGAAAAGAGAAGCTAGCACTATGACCTAGGAAAAAACTAATGTCACCAAAAGGTAATGTATAACCTGTGTACCCTGGGAATGGGGATTTATCTGAAAGCATCCAGCTCAACAATTCATAATGAGCATGATTCTACAATAAATAGAACATAAACTGTGGGAGTAAATCCCATAAAGTGGCAGTGGGGATAGGATATTGCAAAAAAGGACAAATAAGACTGTGTTGGAAGAAATATCCATCTGGTTCAGTTCCAAGCTGGGAGAAAGACACTGGAAACATGGAGGCTGATTGGAAAGATGGTTTAATGATGAAGCAGAACCACATACTGTAGGTTCTGGGTAGCTGACCACATGGAGTTGAGAGTGGGTGGCTTTTATACCTTCTCTTGGGCTTTGTCCTTGAGCTTCCTGTTCCTGTGCAAGAACATGTATTCTATTGGCTGTTGTAGGGATCATAGCTGGCTCTGTAGGTTGTGTGAGCTAAGTTTGGTTGAAGTTTGGAGGGTGATGCAATGTCCTTAGGAGATTGTGCAATGTGGTGAGCTCTGCTGCTAGATGGTAGTGGGTTAATCCTATTATGTCCTGAAGGGTGATGTCTTAATCCCATCACCCTGGAGCTGAAGGTCTTTTGTTTTGTAGATAGGCTGGCCCAATCTTTCTCAATGGGCACAAAATATCTGCTGGGGGGAGGGAGCTGGGGCTCTGAGTTTCTTTCTCCCTTAAGATTTTTATTTCTCTTTTAGGGGAAATATTTTATCCTGCCTTTTATAATATTTCTCAAAATATTTCATTTTTCTAGGAGGGCGGTAGCTTCCAACAACTGTTTATGTGAATGAGAGGATCTGTGGGATGCAGGCAGGCAGGGTGGAGGAGTTGAGTTTGTGTGAGAAGAGGCAAGCCAGTCCCGATGTGGGATGTGGGAGAGACATATTTTCAGGGAGGCTGATCTTAATTGACAGGTTAGAAGTCTGCCTGGGAATTTACTCTTGCAGTTTTCAAGATTATACTTTCACCTCAGACTAACACTAAAGAGGCCACTTGGAAATCCAGGTGTTTCTTGCTTTTATTGTTTTTTGTTTGCCAGCTATTGGGGGGGGGGGTGTCACGGTATCTTTTATTTGGCCATGTGTATTTATTGTGCTGAATCCAGGCAGTTTGGAACAAATGAGACCAGATGGACCACAACTCAGTAAATTATTAGTTCCTTTTTAATGTCTACTTAGGGAGCAAAAATCATGCTGTGCTTGCTTGGTGAGATGAGTGCTTTGGGTAGCTACTCCATTGCATAAAGCTGATCCTTTCTCCTCAAAATGTCTTTGCAATTATTGTAATTTCCAGGTTGCATGGAAAGCCAGGTGAAAGTTTTGGAAGAGCAACATGGGAGAATGTCCTAGCAGCTGCTGGCTGAAATGTAGTACTCACCAGTCTGAGAGTATCTTATCTCTTTTTATTGAAAATATGATTTTTAAAAAAACCCTTCAGGTTATTTGTCAGAGGGCTATTTGTCCTGGCCTCATTAGAACTACGGTAAGTAAAAATTAGGGGTTGTTTTTTTTTTATAAACCACTTCAGAAAAGAGGGATTAATGAGCAGGTACATTAGTTCAACTCATGCGGCATTTATGATAGTCCATTTGATCTAGACAGAACCACTGAGGTTCTATTTGGATAGTTGCAGTTAAGGATTGTGATAAGAATGCCTGTATCTCTCAGAAGTTTTTTTACTTTATTTAGTATGAAATTTATTCACCGCCCATCTCATATCCAATGACTCTGGGCAGCTTGCAACATAAAAACATTAAAAAAAAAACATTAAAACCGTTAATCGTAAAAGACACAGCAGTTGTTTCTGGAAGCCTTTTCAATGCTGTTGCTTGAACACACCTTCAGGTTGTTCCTCTGCTCTAAGGACAGCTTCCAGATCTTCTCCAAATCAAGCGCTTAACATTTGGTGGCAAGCATGAAGCATCAATGATGTAGTTTCTTGCTCATTTCTGTTGGGAAGCAAAGGAATTAAAGTGGAAGAACCGAACTTCTGTCACCTCTCTCAAACCAAGGAAGCTCTAATAAATCGCCCCTCCCCCATCTACCCTGTGGCTCCAGCTTCCAAAAGTAAATTGTCAAATAGCAACAGCACTTAGACTTATATACCGCTTCACAGTGCTTTCCAGCCCTCTCTAAGCGGTTTACAGAGTCAGCATATTGCCCCCAACAATCTGGGTCCTCATTTTACCCACCTCGGAAGGATGGAAGGCTGAGTCAACCTTGAGCCAGTCAGAATCAAAGTCCTGGCAGTGAGCTGAATTAGCCTACAATACTACATTTTAACCACTGCACAACCACAGTTCCTATGAATGTGTGGATGAATGAATGAATGAATGAATGAATGAATGAATGAATGAATGAATGAAGAATGAATGAATGAATGAATGAATGAATGAATGAAGCATCTCCTAACTGCCAGAACCTATGTGCCAGAACCTATATTGCTATGAAATCAAACTATAACAATATGTTGACCAACTGCATGGGTTCTTTATCATTCATGCAATTAAAAATAATGTCAAGATTGTAGGTATTCGTCTGAAGAAAAAAAACACCACCTGAATTTAAGAGAATTACTGTCTTGTCCAAAAAACCCCCTAATTTGACAGAAAAAACTGATCTCCTTCCTAGCCCTGTATCTGGAGTCTGTTGGAGTCTGGATGGGGAATAACAGGTTTGAGCTCAGCCCTATGGCTTCGGCTTTTAGGGCTCGAATACACTCTACATGGGGCTGCCCTCAAAAAGTATTTGGAAGGTTGAACTGGTGCAAAATTTGGTGACGTGAGCAATTATGGGTGCTAGTCATTTAACACATGTGACACTTCTACTTTCTAAGCTGGTTATTGGTCATTGGTCTGCTTCTGAGTACAATTCAAGGTGCTGGTAGTCACCTTTAAAGCTCTTCATGGCTTGGGGCTGGATTACGTATGGGACTGTCTCTCCCCAAGGATGTCTATCCATCCCATTAGATCCAGAAGGAGGAGCATGCTCTGCATCCCATTTGTGAGAAATTATCATCTAGAACAGGGCCTTTTTACCGTGGCACCTGCTTTTTGTACCAATATCCCCCCGCCCCCCAAAAAAGTTTACTTCACAATTTCAATGGGTCCTTTCAAGAAAGGTAGTTGGCCTGAAAAGGCTGTGAGATAGGTTACTTCAGAATGGCCCCCAATAAATAAGTAATTATGGTGTGCGGCAGTCTGAAGACAAATCCAATCTGTATTTCCCTGAGATGTAGCTGCTACGTAAGTCAGTGAAAAGCTTCTTTAAGGAGTCACTGGTAGCTGTTACATGGGCACCTCTATGTGTTCCACATCCTTTTTCTCCTTTGAAGTGTGTGCATGTGTGTGCGCGTATGTGTGTGTGTGTGTGTGTGTGCGCGCGCGCGGGTGTGCATTCATGTAAATAAATTACCTGGTCCATCTGCTTTTGCACAGTCTAAGTAAGAAAGTCCTATACAACTGGGGGGGGGGAACACATATTTTCATTATCTGGCAGATCTTGGTCACATTTCAAGCTAGTTTGGTAAAAAGGTTGTCCTGGAAATATATTGCATTACAATATGCAGTGTTTTCTTCTGCTTCTCATCAATTTCATCAGAAAAGTGATTAAAGTGTGTTTACTCGCAAGGGATTCTGCCAGCTGAAAGAAAGCTATTGTGAATGATTCAAGTCTGAGAAATACAGGCTGCAAAGGGCAGGGCGGTTTGGGAGAGTTAGAGACAAATACAAACAGGCAAAGGAGGCTCAGTTTGAGCTTAGTTCAGCAATGCTTATAAATAATTTTAAAAGAAAATAGATATTGCACAGTTGCTCTTGCAGAGATGTCTTTGTTCACTTCTAAACAACAAACTGTTAATGATGAAGTGGGTGATAACAGGAAACTGGATTCCTCTAAACAGCATTAAATAGGGAATAAAATGTTGTCTCTTCAGGTAAAAAGAAATAATGATAGATCAAGGGTATTTAAAAACCCAAATTAATCAGAATAATTTTCCTCCAGCCCTAGGCATCCGCATTTCTGCTTTAAGTTTTTTTTTATAGGATTTTAGTGCAGATGGAATAATTGCTTCATTTTGCTGATGCCTGTGGATTTTCAGATTTATAGGATCAGATATTTCTATTTCAATCGTATCAGGATAAAACAATAATACTCTTTTCCACAGAAGCGATTTTTAAATTACTATGCCATAATTTAAATTATTAGTAAATATTTTTTTTAACCAAAGAACCCTAAGGATATCTTACACAACACATTGAGTACCTAAAAAGTTATCTTTACTGTGGTGATGGGTGTACCATTGGAAGACTTGAAAGAACAGGCAAGATCATAAGGGATAAACTCATGTGGTTGTTAGGAGTTGAAAATGGTTTGGTGGGACATAATCAAACAAGGTGTCTTACATAATCCGTACAATAATCCATATATAACCCAGAAAGTTCCAACAGAGAAATAAGTAAAGAAGTTACTCTGGTACAACTGGGTAGAAGCTTCCTAGGTGAAATAAAGAAATTAAAGTGGGTGCCAAGTGTGTAACTTGAAAGATATAGGTTCCCCAGTAATGATAAGGTAAATTGTGGGAGAGTTTAAGAGGAAGCTTCTTGTCATACAGTGACAGAATTACCGGTAATAAGGCAATCAGAATTGGAGACCTCTAGAAGGGAGGGGATCTGTCCCAAAGAGTAGAGAGGCAAATAATGAAATTTGGTATTTTAAAAAGATATAAAAAGCTGTGGAGCACCAAGGGTAGGACACAAATGCATAAGGGAAGGAGAAAGAGGAGAGAGAAAAGCATTTTTAGCCTGAGAAGCAATGGCTGGGAAATGTTAGAAAAAGTAGAAATTAGCCTAGAAATAGGTAGCCTGAGAGAAGAGGCAAGAGAGACAGAAAAACTATGTATAGAATAAGGGGAATAAATTTAAGGTTTTTCTTCCCAACGCACATTGCTCAACTGGGATTTCACTCCCATCCTGTTCTCCTACTAATACTAAAAGTTGCTGAGCAACCCCAGAAAGAGGGAAAAGAAGGTGTGGGAAGGAGGAGGCCACAGATCTATGTCTGGATGGAACACAGAGTTCTCCAGTTCTTCAGTACAGCCTCCACCCAAACTGATGTGTCAATTTCATTTCCATGGGAAAAGTTTCTCACAAGAAAATTTGGTTGGGGAAGAAAATCAGAACAACCTCCCTAACTATCTTTCCTGCCAACCCTGGGTAACTTGAAGCCTCTGTCCTTCAAGTATTCTGAATCAACAGTTCCTCTTCCAAACAAATTACTGTATATATCATAATGGAGGAGAGAAAAAAATCCCAATAACTGCACTCGCAAGTCTGTTTTCATTATTTAATTAATTAGTAGGCAGAAACAATAATAGCTATCTACTAATTACAATATATCTCCTTTCAGATGATTCCAGGAAATTTGCTTAGATATTATTTAATTAATGAATAAGATTTGGCAATCATTGGCTATCTAGTAATTGTATCTCCCCTCAGATGATTCAAGGACGTTTGAATGCAAGGACAAAATGACCTTGTTACATTAGAATGCATTTATAGAGTGGTTTGTTTTGACCTACCGGTATCTGTTTTTATTCTCATAGCTGAGTTGCTGATGACCACAACATTTTAAGAGTCTGAAAGCAAGAGAGAAATGTTTTATTCTAAAACACACAACTATGGTTCCACAGATGATTAGGTCAATCAATTTCTGTAAAGGCAATCTCTTGGCTCTATCCACACAACATATCCACACATTACTTATATTTCATTTTAATTTTCCATCATGTATTTCAGAAAAAATGTAGACTTTTCTGTGAAGTTGACAAAAATTCAACTTGAAAGATTCCTATTCCAATTGCTTAGAATTGCAATACTCAGATTTCTCTGGAAGACAAAGCCATATGTTAGAATAAGTTATTAAAAATGGACAGGCTATTTAACTTATTTGGGCCCCTTGGAATTTTTCAGCATGGAAAATCTCAACTCTTACAAATCTTTCGTATATGTCTGGTCAGATATGATGAAGCATTCTTTTTTAACACCAAATCATTCTGTTCTACATACTATGTATTGCAGTGAGTGAGTAAACTATATTTTTTAGGTAACAGATTGGATTAGATGTGTGCAGTGAAGATGGCGGAAGTAACTTTAGTCAACCTCCACTTTCTCTTTCTTAGTGTCTGTCCTAGATGGTGCCTTCACCCAATTTTGAGAGATCCTCTTTTCCATCATTTCCAAAATTACAACCTACCCCATTTATCTATATAAATAAAAATGTAAATGTTCGTTTGTTCAAAATCTTAAATCTCCGAAAGTTCTTCACCGATTGCTTTGAAATTTTGACACAACGTTGTATTCAAATACGCGCGTGTTTTTATATACCTATATTATATAGATGTCACACCTGTGACAGGTAACATGTTTTTTGTGAAAAACAGCGCCATCTGTTGGACGTAAAAGCAACACACCCTATACTAAATATGTTACGATTCCATTTCAATGTTTCTGATTTACGATCCATTTACCCACAAGCATTGTGAAATTAAACATATTACAAACGTGCACTTTCTCTTTTCTTTCTTTTCCATTTAACCAGACTGAGCCACAGCAACGCGTGGCCGGGTATAGCTAGTGAGTCATAAAATCTATTTCTGCTTTAGAGACAGGGTCTTCTCCCCCCCTCATTTGTTCATGCCTGTAACTAGATTCAACCAATCTTGGTTTTTAACTCTTGCTCCTTCCAGTGCTCATCCAAGACTTGGATTGTGCTTACTTACTCATCCAATTGGGTTTAAAGCGGAATCTTACTTCAGAACTAACAATGCACAGCGTCCTGCCTGCAGTATATCTGAGGCTAACAAGTGAGTTTAGTGGGCCAAGAGAAGTTTGCGTGGCACACACAGCTCTGTACTCCAAATTCACTTCCATTTCTGTCTTTTAGTATCTGCCTCCTGAATGACCACTTCATTCAGTCTGGTGGTAGCTTTGGACTTATCCCTAATACAACTCGAATATTGTTGTTGCTGTTTTCATTTTATGCCTTTAGAATGAACATATAATTGATATCATCATATATTTCCTTTTCTTCTGCTCCCTGCTTAAAATTAATTTGTTTAATCGGAAACTTCAGTTTAGCAATAGCAATAGCACTTAGACTTATATACCGCTTCACAGTGCTTTACAGCCCTCTCTAAGCGGTTCACAGAGTCAGCATATTGCCCCCAACAATCTGGGTCCTCATTTTACCCACCTCAGAAGGATGGAAGGCTGAGTCAACCTTGAGCCGGTGAGATTTGAACAGCCGAACTGCAGCTAGCAGTCAGCTGAAGTAGCCTGCAGTGCTGCACTCTAACCACTGCGCCACCTCGGCTCCCTCGAGGGTTTAATTCTTCAATTCCCAATTTCAACATCATCTACATATTAGGGATAATGTAGGGATAATGTGTTAATCTGTATTCCCCATTAAACTTGTTTTATGTCTTTACTATCCCATTACTTAAATCTGATCCTGCATTCATGGTGGTAGGGGCCAGTAGTTATTAATTAATGTGATGTGGAAGATTATCCAAGGTAAATTATATGATTTCTCATCACTTGTGCTGTTTTTTTTAAATTCACCTGCATATGTTGTACTCTTCTAAACGTGATGGAAAATTTGGCACGTATTCATGTCACATGTTATGGAAGGCAAAGACAATAATAATTATTGTATGTGTTAAAGGCAAAGACTGTGAGCCCCTCCTTTCCCAAAATGGGTTTTACAGTTTCTCTTTCACAAAAGGATGTGATTGCATAGTAGTTGGGGGTGGTGGGGAACGAATTGTTATAACCTTGAATTTACAGGCTCTAATAGGTGGCTGCAGGTAGCAGATTGAGTTTAACAAGCCATATGGGTTGTAATTACTTAAGTGTGATTAATTCATAATATCTGTTCATTTTATGCTTTATAGTATGGTTTATTATTTCATGTAATTACAAAGTCATGTTAGTTTTTCTGGAGGTTTTGACGAAGGCCCTTGGGGATCATATACTTCTTACATTTCCGGGCATGATCCATCATTTGTTTCTATTGTTGGATGTCCATAGAACAGTGGTTCTCAACCTTTCTAATGGCGCGACCCCCCCGCCGCCACGACCCCCTCGCCACTGCGACCCCCTCCCCGTGCAGGATGAGGTGACAAAGGGGGCGTGGCACCAGGGGTGAAATGCTCCCAGTTCTGGCTTGCCTGCGGGTCGCATGCACAGAAGGTAAAAGAACCCAAATGGCGGTGTCCGGGCGGGTGGGCGAAGTCTCCCGCTTCTGAAGCTACCGGCTGTCCGGCGACCCGCAGGCATGGCCGAACCGGGAGCATTTCACCCCTGCAAGTGACGGTGGCACCAAGATGGCGGGCTAACGCGCGCGGTGACCCCTGTGAAATGGTTGTTCGACCCCCAAAGGGGTCGCGACCCACAGGTTGCCATAGAAAAAGGATCCAAAGTTGGATCAAGTGGGATTACCTTTTTTTTTTTTTGCAGAACTCTATTTGCAGCCTGAAGAAAATTTACATGAAAGCCATGAACTACAGTTTTCTGTGTAACATGTGCCTCATTCTGAATGGAGTGATTGGGTGGGATGGGATGGGGGAATATAGCTTCCAACATGTTTCTTCAGCCGTTACTAGATCCTGTTTACGTGTTAGAAATATATTCTCTCTCTCTCTCTCTCTCTCTCTCTCTCTCTCTCTCTCTCTCTCTCTCTCTCTCTCTCTCTCTCTCTCTCTCACACACACACACACACACACACACACACACACACACCCCTCTGTTTCTGTACTGAACAAAATGAGTTTAGGGATTAATAATCTAAGGGCATGTGTTGTAATGATGTGGGAAATTCTGCCTATCTCTGCACTCACGCTTGAGCTTTTGATCACCTGGATTTTATTAAACATTTTTTAGCTTTGAAAAATAATTTACTTGAAATAATTATCTTTCAATCATTAAGTAATTTGCTTGAAAAGTAATTTAAAATTTTTTAAAAATTCAAATGGATTGAATCCTTTATTAGCCTCCATGAGATATTACTCCCAAACATAAAGACACAACATAGACATACAATCTCAAAACTAGCTCAGAATGAGTTTTGTCCTAAGGAAAGTTCAAGAAGATAGAATTAAGGAGACCGTTTTCCCCCTCTTGGAAGAAGCAGAACTATTCTGAATTTCTGAGGTTACTGCTGAGGCAAAGGTGAAGAATGTGAACATACACTCCTTTTCAATCCCCCAAGTGAGTGGTCTATTTCATCCCATTCTCCCCATTCTCATAATTTAACTTGAAGGGAATCTCTTGATGAAACCCAGATTTTATTCCTGTTGTCTATTTTAATAGCTTCCATAATGGAAAGAAGTCACTATTTGTTCCCATGGCTTGTGTGCCAAAACTTTGCTCATGGTTACATTTAATCAAAACACTAAGCATGTTATTGGAGCCACGGTGGCGCAGTGGTTAGAGTGCAGTACTACAGGCTACTTCTGCTGACTGCCGGCTGCCTGCAATTTGGCAGATCAAATCTCACCAGGCTCAAGGTTGACTCAGCCTTCCATCCTTCCGAGGTGGGTAAAATGAGGGCCCAGATTGTTGGGGGCAATATGCTGATTCTGTAAACCGCTTAGAGAGGGCTGTAAAGCACTGAGAAGCGGTATATAAGTCTAAGTGCTATTGCTATTGCTGTTGAGGATAACAGAAACCAAGGCCGTTAACGCTTTGTGTTTGATGAATATAGGAATTCATGCATGTACAGAAAAATCTCCTTTGCAATTTAAATTTTTTTAAAAAAAACCAAGGTGCATAGAAGACGGCAAATCTTTCTTAAAGCAACTGTATCATTAAAAACTGCTGAGAAAAGCAAAACTACAAAATAAATAATAATGAAATAAGTGCAGTGCAATCCTAAACACATTCATTACGTGGGATTTTCACCTCTAGAAATGTATTTAGGAATGCAGCTTTATGAAAGTTTTAGGTTAAAGCCCTTCTAGACATTAAAGTAAAACAGCTTTATGGATTTTAAACAGCTTTGGCCAGTAAGCCTACATGTTAAAAAAAAAAAGTCTTTTAAGACAAGCATTGCCTTGAGTCAAGCTAGACAACCAGGGAATTCGTGCATTTTTCTTGGCAGCAGACCAAAAATGGTTCCTTCTTGCAAGTTGTGTTTTACCTTCTCAGTCTATCTTCAGCCAGGGATTCCCTGGCGACCTAGCACTACTGCCAGCTTTTTCCTTCTGCATAGTTTTCAATCCCCAAAGATTAGCAATGGCCAGGTGCTGCCACCTGCTGAGACAGGGAAAAAAAAAAGAATTGGCCTGAGCTAAATTTAAGCCCTAGTTTCCCTGGGTTTAAACATCAGCCTGTCTTTAAGATTCTCACGTGCGAATGGCAGAAGCAGCCAAAAAAGAATGCCCCATCTTAAACTGATTCATAACAGTCGGCCTTTCTAGCCTCTTATTTCATTTGCAGGTTTCTTTTTTTTTATCATTTATCATTTTTTTTATTATATAAAATACAAAGGAGAGAAGAAAAAAATAGGAAATTAAGGGAAGAAAAGGGAGAAGGGAAAGTGGGGTGTGAGATACAAGGGGAAAGAGAAAAAGAAAGAAAAAGGGGCATTGACTTCCAACTCTTCTTAACACAGTACAAGATAAACACACTTCAACCTCAGCTTTTTGCTTTTACACATTAAAATATAACTAGCCATTCCTATAACACAGGTTTGCAGGTTTCTGAAGTAGGAAAAAGCCTCAGGGTTATTTTCCCATTTTTTTTCTTAGTGCAACCCCAAAAGGAAATATTAGAGAAAGCCTGTATTTTGTTTCTAGTATGTTGCAGTATGATAAATAATCAAATGATTTTGCAAAGTATTACACAACAATATTTTTCTCCTTTCAAATCTTTCCAAAGGTTAGGACTGATTTTCTATTTGCCATTACATTACATTCCCATTCCCCCCCCCCCTTCTCTTCTGCTTAAATGGCATACGTTGTGCAGTAAGAACTACGATTGTCTAACATACCAATTTTGTTGCTAGAAATGCTAGAAGAGGTAGGAAAAATAAAAAGAAATAAAAGAAGCAATTGTTCTTTTGTTAAATACACATAATAAGAGTATAATTTGCCATACAGGTTGAAGCTAAGGATTCACAAATTGTATCTGCTTTACTATTGCTATATTGGCAGTATTAAAGATGGCAGGTTGTTAAGGATCTGTCAATACATTTGGAATTGTTTCAGTTATGTTTTTTATAATATCTTAATAAATTAATAATTTCTGTACAATGACTTAAATGGGGCAATGTCTTGCATGGAGAGAAAGAAATTTTGTCTTGTAGCAGGCATTCTTATAAAATTCTTCCACCCTACAGTGATTCATCCTGTTCATCATAACATTAACCTCTAACCAGTAAGGAAATATCAGTGGTCATACTCAAAGCATATGCAGAAATATTTTTTTAAAGGTACGACCTCTCTTTAAAAATATTTTTTTAAAAAAGTTGTTGAGAAGTTCAATAGTCTGTGGACCAGCATTGGGCCGCAGCATGCCAGAAACCGGGCTGCGCAAATAAATGAAACCCCATCCGCGGAACGCAGGCAGCACACAAAACCAGGCCCCCTCCAGTCCACAGAAAAACCTCTCTCCACTGAACCAGTCCCTGGTGCCCAAAAGATTGGGGGCCACTGTAATAGACCCAAGAAAGAATTTTTTTGTTGGACTAAGTGAATTTTTCAAATCGTAACAAGCACACTTCACATTTGACCAAATTGCTGAAAGGTCAGTGCCCTCTGTCCAAACAAATCACCCCCATCCCCAAGTTAGCATGAAAAACAGCAGATATCTACAATCCACTGCTCAAAGTCAGATATGAAATTGCCTTTCCAATGTTGTACAATAGTTATTTGTACCTGTCTCATGCACAAAGAGTCAATATTACTTGGTGTCTTGATAAGCTCCAGGTGATATATCCCAGATGATAAACTCCAGGTGATACAACAAAATTTGCATGGAAACTGCTTAAATGTTTGACAATCCTGTGAATTGGAACATCAATGGCTACATAGCATACATTTGGGTAATCATCATATGAAAGAGCTATCTGCAAGTCTAATTGATAATATTTAGTCATTGACTGAATAACACCTGCTATTGTCCTTGATGTATCCTTCTTGACTATGAAAGCATCAGAGTTCTTTCTTTGTGTCCTGAGTAATAAAAAGTATGTTCCTCTACTGTATATGAAAGTGTCCAATTCCAGTCCATTTCAACTTGCTGATGCATAAAATATCAATGTGTAATTGATTCATTTCACTTTTCACTGTGTTGATCTTTCCCATATTCATGCTTCTTATGTTCCATATTCCTACAATAATTCAGTCTTTGCAGCTTGGGATTTTCCTTGCCTGCAGAACAATATCAGCAACTAGACTCCCAAAGGCTTTTATCTAGCTTTCTCATGAGCACCATTAGTAATCTGAAGGATCCTCAGTTTTTCTTCAGTAGAATGTTGACTGCCATCTGTTGTAATTGGGCATGACATTGTCACTCATTTTATAACGTCAATCCATGTGATTTTCCTGGTGAAATACAGGCGTGGTTTGCCATTATCTTCTCCCACACACAATGAAGACCATGACTTTGCCATTGTCACTAAAGTGATCATCTGCCTCCAGCATCTTATATTCCTGGTGCCCAATATAGGTGCCTGCTTGGTTTAGCTGGAAAGCTGGGATGAGCTTCATTCTTTGGATAACATTGCTGATTTTATATACATTGGGATAGACCCCTGGAGTTTATATATAACAACAACAACAGAGTTGGAAGGGACCTTGGAGGTCTTTTAGTCCAACCCCTGCTCAGGCAGGAAACCCTATACCCGTGATGGTGAACCTATGGCACGCGTGCCACAGGTGGCACGCGGAGCCATATCTGCGGGCACGTGAGCTGCTGCCCTAGCTGAGCTCTAGCACCATGCGCGCGCCGGCCAGCTGATTTTTGGCTGGCCCTGCCCACGCCACCCCTCCCCTCCCAGGAATCTCCACGTGGCCCGTTTTGGATGCCAGGTAAGTACAGGGCTCGCGCGGAGGCTCTGAGAGGGCGTTTTTGGCCTCCGAAGGGCCTCGGGGGGGGGAGGCTGTTTTCACCCTCCCCAGGCTCCAAGAAAGCCTCTGGAGCCTGGGGAGGGCGAAAAATGGGCCTACCGGGCCTATCGGAAGTCTGGAAACGGGCCGTTTCCGGTCTCTGGAGGCTTCAGGGAGGCCTGCTAGGCCCAAAATGGGGCGTGGGGGGTCGTGCGCACATGCGCAGGGGGCGGGGCAGCACAGGGGGGTGTCACGCACACATGCACAGGGGGCGGTGTGTGTGGGGGGCATTGAATTATGGGTGTGGGTACACGCATGCGCGCTATCGCACACGCATGTGCGCTTTCGGCACCCAAGGAAAAAAAGGTTCACCATCACTGCCCTATACCATTTCAGACAAATGGTTGTCCAATCTCTTCTTAAAAATTTCCAGTGTTGGAATACCCACAACTTCTGAATGCTGAATACTTGAATGCTGACTTTTTCTACAAGTATGTTAGACACAGTGAACGTCTTGTGTACTGTATTATATTACAATTCAACTGTAGTACATTGTTACTTTAACTCAGTGGGAGCTGTATTCCTCAAGAGGGCACCAGCTTGGAGAAAGCTGTTTGTAATACAGTAGTTGTGAAACAAAAGAAAACACTGCAAAAGGATGAGAGTGGGAATCTTCTGTATAACCTATACTGCATTAAAAGAAAAGCAATCATTTTTCTCCGACTTTGCTAGATAAACATTTATGACTGTTAGCTGTATGTATCTTTCTTATGCTAGAAAAAAAAAACAGAACACTAGACTAATGTGCAGCAATAGGTTTGAGTTTAAAAGGAATAATAAAATAGAACATATGTTGCTGAATTATATGTTAATCTAGTCTCCTTAATATCCACTTAGCTTTTTACATATAGGAAATGTTTCTATAAATGAATACTGTGGAAAAGTGAAAAGATCAGGGTTCAGATATGGAAGTGGGAGCAGCAAAAAGCAGAATAATTTTGTATGATTTCTTTGTATTAATTGTCATTGATTACAATGTCTCCTTTATTCATGACAGCACCCCAACCTTTCTTTACAATGGATACAGCAACAGGTGAGCAAATTGCCAGAACCGAGATGCTTTGTTTAAATTGAAAAGACTTACTTGACCTAATTTTACACAATGGTAGAAACCTCTTTTAAATCAGATTTTATTAGCCTACTCCTAAAACTTTTCCTGTTGCTAGATCCTCGGGGCTCTATTGTTGCTTTTAAACTAAAGCACTCAATAAAGGATGAATTGCAGCACCCCTTTTGTACAACAGAGTGATAAATACTATCATAGAATGTCAAAGTTGACTGATGCAGACCTAACATATCCTGTGCTTTGTTGTATTACACTTTTATTAACATTGAAATCATGTGAGTTCTGAGAAGATTTCTTTTGGAATTCAGGCATAGGACTGATTTCATTGGATGATTATCCATCCCTAGGTTAAAGAGTTTAACAATGTATTTCAGAAAACACTGTACTGCATGTCTCAGCATCCCACAAAATGGCTCATGGTAGTTGAGTTTGAACTCAAAGGCTACAAATTCCCTGCCGATGTTGTCTATAGTTGAGCTGGAACAATGAATAGTTCTGGATGATGAGCTATATGTAGAGAAGAAACAAGTGTAACCCAACTGGTAGTTTTAGATTTTGGAAATAAAAAAAATTGGTGCGATCACGTTATTAGGAAAAATAAATTAATGCAGGCATTCTGGATTTTGTTGCAAAAATCTGTAACGGGAAGAAGTCAGAATCAGAGGAAAGAGGATTGTCAGAGATGTTAAGGTAAATAGAATTAGAGTTTAAGGGAATCTATAATGTGGCTTTTGGAAGACAGCTTGGAGTCAGCAAGGAAATCAAAATTTGGGATATCTGGAAAAGAATGGATCTGCCCCAAAGAAAAAAGAGTCAAGAAACA
Source organism: Thermophis baileyi (assembly GCA_003457575.1). Classification (NCBI taxonomy): domain Eukaryota; kingdom Metazoa; phylum Chordata; class Lepidosauria; order Squamata; family Dipsadidae; genus Thermophis; species Thermophis baileyi. The sequence continues at coordinate 6,404,408 of QLTV01001483.1, read as the reverse complement.
AAATTCAGAACAGCCAGGAAAGAGATAAAAGTGGAGCTGTATGTACAAGACATACACATGAATGGGAGGGAGAGGAGCAAAATAAATTTAACATGCGGGCACCCATAATACCTGTTTAGATCACAGAGGTGTTCTTTGTAGAAATAAACAGACTCTTGGTAGTTGGAGCCTTTCTTTGCAGCACACCAGATTTCCATTTATTATTACTTTTTTTTTTAATTAAAAAGAATGATGAAAAAGAAAAAGAAAAAAGAAATCAGGAAGGCCAGGGAATCTGCTATTTCTTGTCTCTAGATTAGATGAACCAGTGGCCTGACTTACAGTATCATAAGACCTGTTTCTAGGATTGTCGTGCAATCTTGTCTATGACATTTATAGGAATAATCTAAATCTATTTAGGGTGCTCTAGATCCTAGGGATTAATACTGGTGAAAAAGGATGTTGAAGATGGAATCTGGGTTCAGGTCAGGGGTGGGTTCTGGATCCTTTTGCTGCCGGTTCGCTCAGGGTCGTGCCGTGCGGGCGCGTGCGCCCACATCAATCAAAAAATAGCTTCTGCACATGCGCAGAAGCAAAATCCAAGATGGCGGTGCCCACGGAGACACTGACAGAACCGGCTCTGTGATGTCATCGTCGGTTTACTAACGGTTCTAAAGAACTGGATAGAACCGGTAGGAACCCACCTCTGGTTCAGTTGCAAAAAATAAAAGCTTAGGAATAAAAGTCAGATTGTAAAGGATAATAAACTATAATTTTTTTTGGGGGGGGTGGTTCAGACTTTTTAATGTTCATTGAACATCATGAGCAACAGCAATGATACCAACCTGATGACATACATGCAATGATGTTGTGACCCAAATGCTGTGACTTACAGAGTACTTTAAGGGGAGCAGCCTTTGGCATCCTTGGGCGGGAGGAGGGGCAAATGACAAAATGTGAGTTGCCAAGTTGCGATCCAAACTCCTCCCCTTGTGTTCTTGTATCACAAAGCTCCCTGCAGGAATGTTTTTGTCATTTTTTTTAAAAAAAGAATTTTATTAAGTTTGAAAAAATAAAAAAGTTAAAATACAAAACTACAATGAAAAAGGAAAGATGGGGGAGGGGCAAAACGGAAATGTTTTAAAAGTGACATAAAAATGTTGTCCTTTTGACAAAATCTCAACTTGCTGTAGATGCTGACTGTAGTAATAAACAACTGGTCCATCAACAACAATGCAAGTCCAAGAGGAAGATCAGAAGAGGCAGGAGGGAAAAACTGAAGTCCCATTTTAATTTATGAAATAACCTTCTTGCTCCACCATGTCTTTTTCATAATTCTCCTGCCTCTTAATATGTTTAAGAAAAGAAATTCATTAAAGAAAAAAAAAGGAGGGAAGGGATGCTACTGTTGTCACCTGCTGCAGCAAAATTCACAAAACACAGTCTGAAAGAAGAAGTTTAAGCATGTTCTTTGACAAATAGGTCCCTTACTGCTTGGAGCAAGTCCGGTGGAAGTCAAAAAAACCATCACTCCAGTTCAGAAAACAACATGATACAGGTAGCCAACTACTGTGGTAGGAACTAAAATCTGCTACTCTTCCTGAGTTGTGATTTGGAGAGTGTTCAAGCTGTGGTGAAGGGACTTCATTATCATCACAGCAGGTCTGAGCATTTGTGATTCAAGAAACAAGGCAGGCATACATCCTGTGACTGTTTAGTTCTGGAAGAGCTTGATGCTGTTATTTGCACAAATCTCACTGAAGTCAAAAAGAATATAGAATAAGCAAGCATTTTAAGATAGCATGTAATAGAGAAAATCTAACAAACTGCATTTGAACTGGCTCTGAGAATAATAAATAGTCATTTACTGCCAACACAGTAACCCGCTTTGGACAACCTAATAATTCCCTGTTTCATGAACAGAATAATATGCCAATAGAAATTAGACCTCACACTTAAAAATTTCTGCCCCCGTATCCACCTTTCAATGACTCTCTGGGGTAAGTGGGTGAAAACCAAAAGAATAACAGAAGTAGAATACCTAGAGAGGCTGCTTTTTCATGTGGCCTCTCTAGGACATCATCTTATTTTCAGAAGAGGAAAGGTGAAGTAGCCCACAGCCAATAATCTTGCATATGGGAGGTGGGAATCACTTTAAACAAACTCTCTGGATTTTCTGTTTGCAAGCCATACTAACTTCTTACCACTAACCAAGCATGCATATCATGCAAACAGGACCAATAAGTGGTGCTAGGAAATAGTTTATTGAATACAAACAGTAGAAAATTTAAGAAAAATAAAGATTGGTTTGTGGTTCTATGCATGTGTGGGGCTAGTTGAGTAGCACATGGAGACTGCATTGTTTCAGTCAATTGACACTATACAATGAAACCCATATCTTGAAGTAGCATTTTCCTTCAAGGATAAGATGGAGTTAGTGTTGCCATTGTGGTTCAAAGTGTGTGGACCCCTCCTAAGAAGGGGTGAAATCCAGCAGGTTCTGACAGGTTCTGGAGAACTGGTAGCAGAAATTTTGAGTAGTTCAGAGAACCGGCAAATACCACCTCTGGCTGGCCCCAGAGTGGGGTGGGAATGGAGATTTTGCAATATCCTTCCCCCAGGAATGGGGAGGGAATGGGGATTTTGCAGTATTCTTCACCTGGAGTGGAGTGGAAATGGAGATTTTGCAGTATCTTTCCCCTGGAGTGGGGTGGGAATGGAGATTTTGCAGTATCCTTCCCCTGCCATGCCCACCAAGCCACGCCCACCAAGCCACGCCCACCAAGCCACACCACGCCCACCAAGCCACGCCCACAGAACCAGTAGTAAAAAAAATTGGATTTCACCACTGCTCCTAAGTCCCTGCTATTAAGCAAATTGTACATCTCCCTGATGCTGGCAAAGTCTCCTTACTATCATTTTATTGATTGACTGATTAAATTCATATGCCACCCTCTAGTAATTTCATACCCAGATGATTGTATAAGAGGTGAAATATTATGCCTATGCAAAAATGTACAAAAATATGTTCTTAATTTAAAGTCACTGCAGCAAACAACAGCAGAATGTTTATTGGACATAAAAGGTTTCTACAAACTTCTCTTTTCTGTTTTTTTAAAATAGCATAATCATTTCTTAATAAACGTAGAAGTTATATATAAAAGTTGTAATCATTTTAGATGATTTTTTGATTTTAGAGATCTTGTGATCAAATAGTTTTCCTACCAGGACAAAAAAGAAAAAAGAAAAGAAAAAACCCAGAAATTAAATGAAATGGTTGTGAATCATATCTATATGCTAGTAACTGAGACATGAGGACTTTTAAGCAGCCCAGTTTTGAGAGTGGTTGTTCTTTAAATAATTCACATGCTTAAATAACCTGCTCTTCCAAAGTATAAATAGTTTGTTTTTGTTCTGTTTCTAAATGATTTTTTAAAGTGTCTTCATTTAATAATAAAACCTTACATTGGATATCTGTTTGACAGAAAGACATCTTTGGATGTATAGATTTGTACCCACCTGCTTGGAGAAAAACAAAGATTGGAATAATATCCCTGGAATTGCTTAGTGTGAGGAAAAGAAAGGAAATGAATTGTCTGCCCACCTGAGGAATTCTGAATTAGGAAACGGTTAAGACTGTTTAGCGCTTTGCCCTCTGCTCTTCTTTGGTTCTCCATCACACTAGAAGAGAGACAGTATTAGCAGCTGTTATTTGTCTAATATATTACTCAGCAGGGGTGTCTTCAGATTGTTTTATTTATTTATTTTATTTTATTTGTTTGTCAAACATGTACAAGATAGCAGGTATAGATATAAACATAAACATAATCAAAGTGAATACAGATAAATGAGGACAATAGGACAGTAGGACAGGGACGGTAGGCACGCTGGTGCGCTTATGCACGCCCCTTACAGACCTCTTAGGAATGGGGTGAGGTCGACAGTAGACAGTCTAAGGTTAAAGTTTTTTGGGGTTTGGGGAAGAAACCACAGAGTCAGGTAGTGAATTCCAGGCATTGATCACTCTGTTGCTGAAGTTGTATTTTCTGCAGTCGAGTTTGGAGCGGTTTACATTAAGTTTGTATCTATTGTGTGCTTGTGTATTGTTGTGGAAATTTTTCTGGAAAAAGTCAGGATGACGGCCCAGATGTTACAAACATTTGCAGACAGGACTAAACTGCCTTATAGACTCTGATTGAATAGTCTGAAGGAATTTATCCTGCTTTTTAAAGATTACAACTATTTTTTAAATAGTTTTGGTGGGGGCAGGAGGAAGAAAGATCTAAAATTGTATTTTGAATTGGTTTGCTTAAATATAAATGCTTGTGGTGTTTGTTTGTTTTTGGTTTGGTTTTGGTTTTGGTGCCTTTAAGTCAGTATTGACTCTGAGCAAGTCCCTGAAGTTTTCTTCACAATGGTTCTTGATGTAGGCTTACCACCTTCCTTAGGGCCAGACATAACTCTATGTATGAGAAAGTTGTGAATAAGAACAAATAACAACATGAGAGCCGAGGTGGCGTAGTGGTTAGAGTGCAGCACTACAGGCTACTTCAGCTGACTGCTAGCTGCAGTTCAAATCTCACCGGCTCAAGGTTGACTCAGCCTTCCAGCCTTCTGAGGTGGGTAAAATGAGGACCCAGATTGTTGGGGGCAATATGCTAACTCTGTAAACCGCTTAGAGAGGGCTGTAAAGCACTATGAAGCGGTATATAAGTCTAACTACTATTGCTAAATAACAACATGGATTTTCATTTATGTGCTTATTTTTAAATGAAATCCTACGTAAAAACCTGCAATATTGACCAAAATTCGAATATAGAGAATTTTATACACATCCCAAGAATGGATTTTTTTTAAAAAAAATTGGACTTTCCTTTGATCTGTTTTCCAGGGAATTGATTACTGCATGGAATTAGAAGGCAGATCAAAGGAATGCAAACAATAACAATTTTCTTCCCAGAGGACAATTTTTATTTTTATTTTTAAAAAAATTACAAAATGAGAAAATTCTATGCATTGAAATGGAACCAGATGTTCAGGTAGGCCAATCCAGTACAATTAGTAGTGATAGAAGCAGCACATTTTGGGATAATTACAACTAGATCACGGAGAACACAGAAGGCATTACAAGTTGAAGTGTTACTGATTATTCAGGCAGTGTCACAATACAAGAAACACAGTGCAATGGAAATTATATTATAAAAAGAAATGTGGTAATGCAAATTCTGTTTATTAGATATCACTGAATTTCATCAGACAACATAGCTGGGGAAAGTGTTGAAGATCACTATAAGTCTTATCAAAGAGGCTTACTTGGTGCTACAAAAAAACACTGACTAGACTATATAAGTGCTAAGTATAAATCATGACTGGGACATCTCATCAGAAAATGTGGTTCCATAGTCATCAAAGTTTTCTACATCAGTCAACTATATTACTGTCCAGGAACTAGTTTCATATTTAGTGGAAGCTCAGATACAGGGCTTTCAAGCTTATATAGCATGCATAACAGCCAAGATACATAAGCTATATACTACTCAAACTCTCATGTCTGTAATCTTCAATTAGATGAAACGTTGCATCACAGAGCAACATTTTTTTAACCCAAAGTAGGCTAGATGGGCTAACTTACAGAATGCCGCAACCCATTACTCCTGAGGGAATGACATTTGGGGAAATAGTAGCTGTTTCAGGGCTGCTGAGCTACTGCTGCTTTGGTGCAGCTGCCGTGCTACTGTGGACACACAATCCTCTCATTTTCAATGTTCCTGGACAGCTTCCCAGCCATTCCTGCAAACCCTTGCTCCCTCCCCCAATTATCATCAGCCACCTACCCCCTGCTAGGAAGAGAAAGGAAGAAAAGGAGGGAGGGAGGGAGGGAGGGAGGGAGGGAGGAAAGGAGATATCATACTACTCATGTATGAATCCAGTTGCTCTTTGGCAATGCCCGAACACAGCTTTTATATAACCTGATACTGGAACAAGACAATGAGTTGAAGAATACCGCTGGCCATAGCTTTCAGCTAGTAGAAAGTATTTTTGCTCATGTAAAGTGAAACATCCAAATGTTATTCCCCCCTGGAGAACTGTGGGACAATAGCACATTAGTTTGGGGGAGCAACAAATATTGGGTGCTTCCTCTGTGTTCAGCTGCTGCAAAAGCTACCATAGAATAATTCCTCCCTTTCCTCCTCCAGTTCCTGGTTCTTCCCATTCCTATGCACTGTGTGGTCCTTCTGCATCTGCCTCGTGCACTACAGCTGGACACATCTCAAGCAGAGGTGGGTTCCTCCCGGTTCAGACCGGTTCGCCCAAACCGGTAGCGACCCGCTGGTGATGTCATGATGACGTAACCAATCTGGTTCGGTCGGTGCCAGTCCGTGGGCACCACCATCTTTTTTTTGAATTTTTTTCGATTTATTTATTTATTTATTTGATTTTTGGGGGGGGTCCCTCCCGGTTCGGACTGGATCGCCCGAACCGGTAGCGACCCGCTGATGACGTAACCAATCTGGTTCGGTCGGTGCCAGTCCGTGGGCACCACCATCTCTTTTTTTGAATTTTTTTTGAATTTTTTTAAATTTTTTAAAAATTTTGTCTTCTTCTGCGCATGCACAGAAGCCGAGTTTCTGGCACTGTGCATGCGTCGCCATCTTATTTTTGGTGGTTTTTTTAAATTATTTTTTTATTTTTTTGCACTGCGCATGCGTGCGCGCCCACGAGGTGCAGCCACGCGGTGCGGGAGGAAGCGAACCTGCAGCGAGGTAAGTTAGAACCCACCCCTGATCTCAAGTAACTGTGGGATGATACTGAAGGTGAGGAGTCCGTTTCAGATGCCCACTGCTCCCACTTCTCTCTTCCCACAGCAGTATCTCTGCTTTTCTTTTTCCACTCTTTGTTCTAAAGATGCTGCTCTTCAAAAGGCAACTGGACTTTCTTGGTTTTTCCCCTTGCAAACATTTTGCTTCTCATCCAAGAAGTTTCTCCAGTTCTTAGATGAAAAGCAAAATATTTTCAAGGCAACCCCCCCCCCAAGAAAGTCCAGTTGCCTTTTAAAAAGCACCTTTGGGACAACCATGACCTGGATGATTGAGAATCTCCATAGACATTTTTCATTCTATTATAACATTAATAGTTGTAAACAAAACAGAACATTACACCCCCTTGGAAGAAAGATAAACAAAATCAAATCTATGATCACCATATATCAACGGAGGAATATGATAATATAAACAGATATGGCAGCATAAAAGAACAGATTAAATGGCCAGATAATTGAGTCCTCAAAGGGACAACAGATTTAAAGGATGGGCGAAATCTTCTGCAATAAAAATGAGGGGGAAGGGGGAAAGAGAAAGAACAGCCTTAAATTGGCCATATTCTCTGTACAGCCAAGATTTTATTTGTCCTTTGGAGTTCCTGAATGTTTTGTCATCCCAGGTAAAGCATTATGTATTTCTTCCTACCTAGTTCCACGAGCAGCATTTGGCCAGGCAAGCATACAAATGTATTTCATTGCTAACTATTAAGATGGTCTCAAGATGTCCTCACTTGAAGTAGCAGCTCCCATGGCTTTGCCATAAGAGAGGTTCTGAAAAACTGCTGCTCCTAAAGGATTCTTGCTTCCTTTGAGCTACAGTGCTGCAGTGGTTAGAGTGCAGTACTGCAGGCTACTTCTGCTGACTGCCGGCTGCCTGCAATTTGGCAGTTCAAATCTCACCAGGCTCAAGGTTGACTCAGCCTTCCATCCTTCCGAGGTGGGTAAAATGAGGACCCAAATTGTTGGGGAAAATATGCTGACCCTGTAAACCGCTTAGAGAGGGCTGTAAAGCATTGTAAAGCGGTATATAAGTCTAAGTGCTATTGCTATTGCTACAGGTAATCTTCAATTTTTAACCACAATTGGGACAACAATTTCTGTTGCCAAGCAAGTGGTTGTTAAGTGAGTCATACCTGATTTTATGACCTTTTGTTGCCAGAATTATTAAACTAATCACTGCAGGTGTTAAATGAATCACACAGTCATTAAGCAAATATGGCTTCCCCCATTGACTTTGCTTATCAGAAACCAGCTGGGGAGGTAGCAAACGGTGATCACATGACCTTGGGATGCTGCAACCATTGTAAATACAGGCTGGGTGCCAATGCCCAAAGTTTGACCACATGACCCTGGGGATCAGAGGTGGGTTCCTCCCGGTTCGGACCGGATCGCCCAAACTGCTAGCGACCTGCTGGTGATGTCACAGTGACATCATGAATCTGGTTCGGTCGGTGCCGGTCTGTGGGCGCCGCCATCTTTTTTTAAAAAAAAATTTTTTTGAATATTTTTCTGGGTTTTTTTTCCTTCTACGCATGCGCAGAAGCCATGTTTCTAGCACTGTGCATGCATCGCCATCTTGTTTTTGGCTTTTTTTTCCACGAGGCGCGGCCACGCGGCGTGGGAGGAAGCAACCTGCAGTGAGGTAAGTTAGAACCCACCCCTGCCCTTCGCCTCTTCCCATGCCCGGGTGGGGGAAAAACACCTCAGGGCGCCTTGATCCATCTTCCCCAACCGGGAGGCTCGGTGCTCTTGGAGGATGATGTTTTGCCCAGCCTGGAAGTTACTTCCGAAGCGTGGAGAAGCTTCACTTTTTCTCCTCCCCAGTGAGCAAAAAGCTGGCGGGCCGGCAGGGTCCAGCCCACAAGCTGAGCCAGCTGCCCCCACCTGGGAGGTTGCTCCCCAAGTGGCAGCATTCTCGGAGGACGACGTTTTGCCCAGCCTAGAAGTTGTTTCTGAAGCACGGAGAAGCTTCGCTTTTTCTCCTCCCCAGTGAGCGAAAAGCTGGCAGGCCAGCAGGGTCAGGGGGCTGCGGGCCTGGGATTCGGGGGGCGGAGGTTTTGCTCCTCGGAGCCTTGGAGCAACTCCTGGCCCTAGCACAGTAAAGAAAAACTTCTCATGATTGTGAGGCAATTAACTTCTTGCACTCTTTACTGTGCAAGGGCCAGGAGTTGCTCCAAGACTCCGAGGCTGCGAGGAGCAAAACCTCCGCCCCTTGAATCCCAGGCCCGCAGCCCTCTGACCCTGCCGGCCTGCTAGCTTTTCACTCACTGGGGAGGAGAAAAAGCAAAGCCTCTCTGCGCTTCAGAAGCAACTTCCAGGCTGGGCAAAACATCGTCCTCTGAGAGCTCCACCACTTGGGGAGAAACTTCCCAGTTGGGGAAGATGGATCAGGGCGCCCTAAGGTGTTTTCCCCCCACCTGGGCATGGAAAGAGGTGAAGGGGCACCAGCAGACCAAGAAAGATGTCCCTGGCAATTGTAGGAAGGTTGGGGGTGTGTCTCCAGAGGAAGCCTGGAGTGCGCGCACCCCAAGAGCAGAGTTTCCTGCAATGCAGATTCAAGCCCCGCCGGAGCTCTGCTTGAACATGGCGGGAGACCGAGCTGTTAACATGACCACCTCCTCCCAGCCTCGTTCCCTCTGCCAGTCGGGAAGCTGGTCACCGCCCGGCCCGATGCCAGCCCCTCCCTTGCCCGCCATTTAATTCGCCTGTTCCTGGGGTCGGGCAGCCCAGCTGCGGTTGGCTTGGCTCTTGGCAGGTGAAGAATCTACGGGCGAAGCGAGCGCCTCCGGGGAGGGCAGTGGGGAGCAGCTGCCTGGGAGGACCTGGCTGCCCTCCCTCACTCTCCGGCCATTGCGTGGCCAGGCTGGCCGGAGGATTAAGCGCCCTGAAACGCATCTGTGTCGCCGGGTCAACCTCAGACCCCACAAGGCAGTGGAAGCCGGAACGCTGCCACAATCTGAGCTCCCTTTGGAGTGGGTTGCAAACAAGGTGCAAAGCGGCTCCCAAACAGGACGAAGCGGGCATGGCACACCCAGAGCTGCCGCTTCTTTGCAACAGCCGAGGACGGAAGAGGTGCCTCTTCTGTCCTCGGCTGTTGGAATAAGTGGCGGCTTTGGCTGCCACCATGCCCGCTTCGTTCTCCAGTCCCACTCCTTCCCTCGCTCGGCTGCTACTGCTGGGGTGCTGCCAGGGCAAGCGCGGGGTATGTGTGTGTAGGGTGGGTTAGAAATGGAGAAACATGCTCTTGGAAAGCAGCCCCCACCTTTTTTAATAGCCCTCAGCAGATGTCAGCACTTAAGAGATAAAGAGATAGCTAGCTCTATTCATAAGCAAATACCCTCATCCAAGATCCAACAAAAGTAGGATTAGCCCTCAGGCAGGAATTGCCCAACAAGCCCTTTCATTGCATCAGCCAAACTTCAACCAAACCTGGGAGCTCAGACAACCTACAGAGCCAGCTATGACCCCTACAACAGCCAATAGAATACATGTTCTTGCACAGGAACAGGAATCTCAAGTTCAAAGCCAAGAGAAGGTATAAATACCCCTCACTCTCAACTCCATGTGGTCAGCTATCTAGAATCACACGTGTGTGGTGGTTCTGCTTCATCATTAAACCACCTTTCCAATCAGCCTCCATGTTTCCAGTGTCTTTCTCCCAGCTTGGAACTGAACCAAATGGATATTTCTTCCAACACTAATGAAGTGCCTTTGAAGGCATTGAAGTTGTCTGTACTATATGCTGATGTACTCTCTCCTGAAAATTTGTTTGCCTCCTTGGAGCTTCTGGCCACCGTTATTTAGAGGAAGTATTTTGTTATGATTGATACCGCTGACAGTTTAAAAAAAAATTAAAATGGTGATTTGTGGGCAGATGAGGTAGCACTTACAATTAATTACAGTCTTTTCTGAAGTAACAAGTTGAGAAGGAAATATGAGCACAGCAATCTCTTTCTGTTTGTGCCTGAACAAATCTTAGCATGTTTCTCCCACAGTATGTAGATCCTGTAGGAAAAGTTGGATTGGGTAAGTATTGGCTATATTGTAATGAAGGGCAGACTTACTGTACATGCAAGAAATAAGATTCTTTTCTTTCAAAGAGATGGTTGTGGGTGTTTTGAGAGCTATTTGTTCCAGTTCAATATTTGCTACAAGGGTTGTTTTGGGATTTCAGATTGTTGGGGCTTTTTAATGGCAAATAATTCAATAATAATAAGAGCTGGGAAACCCTAAGGAGCTAATAATTATCGTAATCCTTGGTGGTTCTTGCATCTTAGCCAAGGACTACTTTCGTCTAAAGTTGATAGATGTAGGTGAGAAATTTAACTGCATTTTGAACTCCCCCCCCCTGCTAAAAGCAATGAGAGATCTAAGTGTTCCTTTTTGCCTGGTTCATGCATTTTCCTAATTAGAATGATTAATGGATTTAAGGGAAGGGGAAGCAATGATAAATCTACTGAATGGACCAAAGCACAGAACAATTTGAGTGGAATAAAGGTTATAGCCAACACCAGGAGCTCTCTCTCTCTCTCTCTCTCTCTGTGTGTGTGTGTGTGTGTGTGTGTGTGTGTGTGTGGGCGTGTGTGTGTGTGGGCGTGTGTGTGTGTGTGTGTGTGTGTGTGTGTGAGAGAGAGAGAGAGAGAGAGAGAGAGAGAGAGAGAGAGAGAGAGAGAGAGAGAGAGAGAGAGAGAGTGATGTACTGGGTCAGGCCATAGTCTCATCTCATTCTCCATTCTGTGTCACACAAGCTGTCTAGATGCATTTGAGAAACTCATCATAAGTTTAGATCAGAGGTAATAAGCCAAATTACTGGTATACAAAGCATGCTGCCTGTGAATCTGTCCAATTCCCTATTAAAACCATTCCAATAGATTCCCATGAGCCCCATTTAAGGCAGCCCTGTTTATAATGTTGAAATCTACCTTCTAAAGTGCAGCTGCACATTGAGTTGAGATTTTCACTGAGTTGTCCACTATGATGCCAAGATCCATTTATGGGTAAGTTGCTACCAACTCACGAATCTATGGAACCAGGCATCATTTTACAATTGTTTATATTGAGGTGATTTGCCATTTGGAAGCTGTTCACCCCGTTTGCAAAGATCCTTTGAAAGTTCTGTACAGTGTTCTCCACTTTACCACCAAAAAATTGGTAATCATCAACAAACATGGCCACTTCCTGCTCCAATAACTTGCATAAAAATTAAAAACCAGGGGCCCCAAAGCTGATCTCCTAAGGCACATCCAGGTATATCTCATCGGTATGAGAACTGTCCATTTATTCCTACTTTGTTTCCTATTTTCTAACCAATTATCAATCCACAAAACCACCTGTTTCCTTACCTTAACCAGATGAGTTTGCTCAGGAGGCTTGGATGAAAGACTTTATTAAAGGCTTTTTATTTTTTTAAAAATCAAGTATACAATACATCTTAGAATAATTAAAAGAAGACATAAAATGGACAAAGAATGAACACAAATATAGGGTGAAGGGGTAGCAGGTCTTCCAGATCACTTATTTTACCGTCACTCAGGATTTGTTACTGTTATTATGGGAACTAGGGCAATGGCCCTCTGATTGTTTTAAAATATGAAGGTGAGGAAGAATGATGCTGACAATGCCATGAACCATATAAAAGTGCCAATACTACTTTTCTTTTCCCTGAGAAAGAACGTAGCCACACTTTGCCCTGGCTCTGGAGCAGTGGTGGGATTCAATTTTTTTTTTACTACCGGTTCTGTGGGTGTGGCTTTGTGGGCGTGGTGTGCTTTGTCGTGTGGCTTTGTGGGCGTGGCAGGGGAAGGTTACAGCAAAATCTCCATTCCCTCCCCACTCCAGGGGAAGGATACTGCAAAATCCCCATTTCCTCCCGATCAGCTGGGACTCGGGAAGCAGAGAACAGATGGGGGCGGGGCCAGTCAGAGGTGGTGTTTACCAGTTCTCCAGACTACTCAAAATTTCCACTACCGGTTCTCCAGAACTGGTCAGAACCTGCTGAATCCCACCTCTGCTCTGGAGGTCCATGTTATATCTTTTCTGAGATTCACCTCACCTATTTTGAGAAGTATATTATTACTTCTTGTTGTTCCAATTTTACTTCGTGTGAACACAAAATATTCACATTTTTTACATATCCCCAAAATAATGCCGCTACCTATAATAGTATAAACCAACAGTCCTGTATTTTAATTTCCAAATGCTAAACATAACTCCTGATGAATGCTTTTTATGTGGCCCCTATCTTTTTCAATTAGTTCAAAAGGAAGATTACACCAGATCCATCTTTTCCTCCCTTCCTCACTGCCAGAAGGCAAGGGGTGTTTAAATGAAGGTCACACAAGTTTTTCAAGGGTCACATTTTGCCTTTGAATGGTGGGAGGAGTTAATTTTAGATTCTTAAATGATAAAGTCAGTGGTGGGATTCAATTTTTTTTACTACCGGTTCTGTGGGTGGGGCTTGGTGGGCGTGGCGTGGCTTGGTGGGCGTGGCGTGGCTTGGTGGGCGTGGCGTGGCTTGGTGGGCGTGGCGTGGCTTGGTGGGCGTGGCGTGGCTTGGTGGGCGTGGCAGGGGAAGGTTACTGCAAAATTTCCATTCCCTCCCCACTCCAGGGGAAGGTTACTGCAAAATCCCCATTTCCTCCCGATCAGCTGTGACTCGGGAGGCAGAGAATAGATGGGGGTGGGGCCAGTCAGAGGTGGTATTTACCGGTTCTCCGAACTAATCAAAATTTCCGCTACTGGTCAGAACCTGCTGAATCCCACCTCTGGATAAAGTCAAGCCCCTTATATTTACTAATTTTCCTCTTCTCCTGCTTTAAAAAAAATTGAATTCAGAGACAACATGAGAAGTTTTCTGTGGACCACACCCAAGTTTTTCAGAAACTGCATGTAGCCCAGGGGTTGAAGTCTGTTGAAGTCTGATCACCGCTGGCTGGTTTAGACGAAATTTATGACTTGTGTGTACATTGAAAATCAAATCTTTCCTAAGCAATTGTGACTGAAGTGAACAGTGTTAGGTGGGGGTCAACGTGAACAAATTGTTTGCAGTAAGACATTGCTCATAAAGCAAACAGTTGATGCCAAGACGCCTTCTTTACATGAAGTCACTTCTGATCCCAGTGAGTTTTCCTGCCATTTCTTATTTGGCTAAAAGAAAACCCTCAAGGTTGGCATGGACCACGATTGACAGAATAATAGCTCTCAGAAATCCCTGCTGTCCGTTTAAATTTTAATGTTTCTATCATTTGTTCCTCTGTGTAAATTAACAGCCATGGCCGTGTGTTCAGTTTCTTTTCTTGAAGTTGAGACTTTAAATTTAATTCAATCGCTGGGAATTTACAGCTATTCTATATTTCACAAGGCAGAATCAATAATGTGACTGAAGTGAAGAAGATAAAAATTTATGGTATCTTGCAATTTAATGGTTGAAAAGATGCAATTGGAGAGATCATAAATTGTGAAGGAGTTTATGCTTCATTGCTCCTGATTCAGTGCTTGCTGTTAGGACTTGATTTGTGACTATTCACAAGGTGTGATTAATGGTGTGATCGATGCTTTGCTTCAGTGCAGTAAAGCAGTTGTAATGCTCTTCATTAGAATAAATAAAATAAATTGACTGAAGCTTTATAAAAACTGTGTAACATTTAAAATCTAAAATGTCAATTTTTTTTCTCCTGGTACGATTTAGGTTTCTTCAAGGCAGTTTCCACCTCCAGCACATTATTCATTGTCATCTTCCCCCCCCCTCCCCTGGATATTAGAGAAAACTCATGAAGGTTTTGGGCACTTTTATGCAAAGCTCATTGAAGAAGAAAAGAGAAAGAAAAAGTCAAAAGATAGGAAGGGACTAGCTAGAGTCTAGTAAAATATGATGGCTACATTTTGCTTTCTTCTCAACATATGTCCTGCCCTCCTTAACTTTTAAAAGCATGAAATAATCAAGGCAGAAAATATCTTCAACAGTGAATGCATTACTTAAAGAGGGGGGGGGAAATCCTTATTTCCATTGTTCTGGAATAGAACAGCTGTGTATTTGTCCTCACAGCAGAGGTCATTGAAATGGATTAAACATTTCAATATTATACTACTATTAAGCACCATATAGTATTAATGCTCTTTTAGTCTATTCTATTTGAACTGAAAAGAGAGCATATTTCTGCCATCCCTGAAACTGGGAAAAAGTTGTGTATATTCTTATTTAGCTGTTAAAACCAAATAGAGTCCAGAAAAGATTAGCAAGATGCAGACAGCTGATTATACTTAATATGCTTTGAAATGAATGGGCTTCAGCTAGTAGTAACTGATCTAGTCTTCATCTCAGAGCACGGAACTCCTTAAGCTTACTTTAACTTGGGATCAAGAAGTAGTGACAAGGGTGAATCTATAGATGTAGTATGCTATCCCTATCCTGCAGCTGTACACGTATTAGCCATTCTGATTCCTGTCAATTTACGTCCCAAAGAAGGTGACATGTAGAGATATGGAAGAATTCTTCCATGTTTTTCTCTGAGAGTAACTTTTGGAAATTTCTTCTCAAAGAATCGGTGTCCCATTGAAGGCTTACCCTTCCCTTGATACAGACAAATAAGAATAATAGCATCCAAACAACAACAACAACAACCCCTCCACAGAAAGATTAAACTGAGTTGGGCAGAGTAGGTGGTCTTTTCCATTTTTCACTGCTTATAAAGCCCAGTGCATTTGGATCATCCCACAAAGTGAAGAAGCTTTGTGCTACAATACACTAGTATGGAACATGTGCCAAAGCACTCACCAGATTATAAATTGCCCAGTCAATACTTCTGCTGTTCCAGAGCTAAAAGCCAATGCATGGAAAAATCTTTTTTTTTACTCTTTAGAGTAGGATTCCTATTATTTAAAGGTAGCTTTTACTCTTGCACCTGTGTATCTTTTCTATAATTATAGGAAAATGTTAAAATGGAGTACAGTATATTAATCAGAGATGATCTTCTTCTTCTTCTTCTTCTTCTTCTTCTTCTTCTTCTTCTTCTTCTTCTTCTTCTTCTTCTTCTTCTTCTTCTTCTTCTTCTTCTTCTTCTTCTTCTTCTTCTTCTTCTTCTTCTCTTCCTCCTCCTCCTCCTCCTCCAGTCCATCCACCCTCACTCCCAGTTTAAAGCCCCATCCTCTACTTAACATTGAGTTTAGGCTTGTTGGGAAGAAGCTACTCTACTGCCCCTTTGGAGTTGTTTGGAACATTCTTCTAATGAATGGGGTTTGGGAATGGTCATTTCCCCCCCCCTCACATCACCATTCTGGGATTGTGCTTATGGTGATATCATTATCAACATGGGGCCCCAAGTGGGAGACCTGGGCCCTATCTGCTACCACCAAAATGTTATAAAAAGGAAAGAAAACATTTAAATTATTGCAGCAGAGATGAAAAGCTAACTGAATAATGTGGAAGAATGGCTCTAATGCATCTCCAATTAATTGCTTATGTAAGGAGAACACTGACTCTGGAGTAGGTTACAGTATTACAACCATGTGCCCCAAACTGAGAAAGCACAAATACAGTAATCTGCCACTCCGACATAACCAAAACCCTGAATGGAGACAGAACTGTAAAGATACATCGCACAATTAATAACAAGCAGACCGGGAAGCATAAGGCCAACAGCAATATACTATTCTCACTATAAAACCTGAGCTGATGGATGGAAAAGGGGAATTTAAATAAAAGCACAAGGCCTTCAGGAAACTGAGAGAAAACTTTGACATTGGATGCCACCTGTTTTGTCACTTTATCAGCTTCGAGGTAAAAGCTCATAGGATCTGTCAAAAGCCCTTGTATTTTTTTTCTTCTTAAGAGATTGTGGTAAAGTGGTGAGAAAAAACTCTGACCTAAACCCCAGAGTGCTACAGAAAAAAAAAACAAAAACAGTGGTGTCCAGGATCCTCAATAACATTCTGTGAGCAAAGCAGAGCTGCTGCATCATTAAAGCATCTTCTGGAAACCTTCTTTATCTGAGAAGAAAAACTCTGGATCCTCAAAAGCAAAAGGCTGCCCGGGCAGGTGTCAGAAAGTAAAACTTTTTTTTTTTTTAGTGAATGGAAGCGCAAAAGCACCCTGCAGTCAAGTAACCACAAAAATGTTCCTAAAATTAATGTGTCAATTGTCTTAATAAGGCTACCGTCATTTTGCACTTGAATCCTGCCTGACTACATAAATGCTCAAGTCCTCACCTCTCCTGTTCTCCCTTCTGGTCATAGTCTGAGACTGAATGACAGCTTAGGTAGATAGTTATGTAACTTGCCTGTCCCTCTATCACAGGGGTGTCAAACTCAAGGCCCGGGAGCTGGATCTGGCCTGCGGGGTGCTTAGATCTGGCCCGCGGGGCCACCCTGGAAACAGCAAAGTACTGGTTCGTGGTGCCTCTGCCAGTGAAAACAGAGCTCACAAGGGCTGCGGGCGGCCCTCCCGAGCTCTGTTTCCACTGGCAGAGGGTTGCAAGAAGCCATCACAGCCGAAAACGGAGCTCAGGAGCCCATTTTCGCTGGCAGAGCACTCGGGCCAGCACAGGCGCTCCCGACACAAGTGACATTGAGCTGGCCATGCCCCCCTGCCCCCCCCAAGGTCAAACACAACCCTGATGTGGCCCTCAATGAAATCAAGTTTGACACCCCTGCTCTATCAGGAGCATTCTTGACCCGTTAAGGCAAATGTACCATAACTTCACTTAAATAAATTCACTTAAATTCACAAAATTATCTGCTACAACGTCCTACCTGTCAACGACTACTTCAGCTTCAACTGCAATAATACAAGAGCACACAATAGATACAAACTTAAGGTAAACCGCTCCAAACTCGATTGCAGAAAATATGACTTTAGCAACAGAGTGGTCAATGCCTGGAATGCACTACCTGACTCTGTAGTTACTTCCCCAAACCCCCACAACTTTAACCTTAGACTGTCTACTGTGGACCTCACCCCATTCCTAAGAGGTCTGTAAGGGGCGTGCATAAGAGCACCAACGTGCCTACCGTCCCTGTCCTACTGTCCCCATTTATTCGTATCCTTATCCTGTATTCATAATCATGTTTATTCCTATATCTGTTATCTTATACGTGTTTGACAAATAAATAAAATAAATAAATAAATTCTCCCCCTCCTTCTAAGTATCTCCTTCTCCTGTGCAACAATAGTACCCCCTAGTGACCCAAGTGTTCTCCACCCTTCCTGCAAATGCAAGCATACTAAGGGTCGCTTTGCCTTCATCACACTGCTATACCCCAGTCCAGTAACTGAATTAAAAAGATACGCGCTGCGGAGATGCCCACCCTGTGTCTGTAGAGACTTGCTTCTTGAAAGGAACCTCCTCAGCCCCAGGGTATATCTGGTCCTTAGAATGCTCACATATTTGGGCTGTGCAGAAGAAACAGCTGTGGTTACTTTGCAGGTCTTGAATTCATTGATGTGAAGAGTAGCATGCTATGATAGATACAGCAGGTACATCTGGCAAATGCTATCAAAAACCTTGAGACTCTGTACAGTAATCCAGACCTGGCCAACTGGCATATAATTCTGCGAGTTAAAAATCTATCCGTCTAAAGAGCAGTCAAACTGAGGGATGCTGTTCCAGGCCACCCAACTGATATGACGATAAGTATTTTGGGTGCTGTGAGAACATTGCATAAACATGGTTGCTTCTCTGAATGTTGGGGTCGTAATGGGTTATTTTTCTACTCTTTTCTAAACATGTACCTTTTTTTTTTTTGCTTTGTCTTGGTTTAGGGGTGAAGTGCTTTCATAATGTATTAAAATATAGGCAGAGAGGACATAGACCAACATAGGATAACTTTTCTTTTAAGTAGAAAAGGGGCTGGCGGTAACATATTTGAAATAAATGCATTTAAATTATCTATCAACTTTCTAGTGTTGTGTCTATCACCTACGCAGGTCTGCAGAGCTGCGTAGGTGGTAGACACAACACTAGCATGTTGATAGATAATTTAAATTTATCTTTTTTAATACATACCCTTCCTTCAGTTCTCAGTACTGTATGTAAACCTATTGTAGGTTCTTTGCTCTCTAGTATCCAAAGAAGTTAGTTCAGTGTTAGACAATGGAGGACACAGAAAATGGTGTGGCGTGTGTGTGTGTGTGTGTGTGTGTGTGTGTGTGTGTGTGTGTGTAAAATGTCCCTTTTCTCTGTGCCTGTACACCGGTTCTGGTAAGATCCCTCACAGTTCATTAAGAGGTTGCTCAATTTATTAGAAACCAATCATGCATTCATACATTCTTCCATCTGAAGTGCACTTTTAAACGTTAGACTATACACTAATCAAGTTGAGCATGATAATGAGAACACGTTCACATTGTTAAGGTAAATGATCCAATACACTTAGAGTGAAAACGTATTTGAACTACAATTGGAGTTTTTCATTGCAATATTGAACATTCTGGGGAACTTGGAGTGCGTTGTTTGGCTTGCAAATGTCTGATGATCATTACCAGGCTGGGAGCAGTTTGGTCATTTCACGGCGGCTTTCAGTTGCCTTTGTGAGAGCTATTAGGATTTTATGGCAAATTGCAGTGGGACTTTGGATGGCATGAATATTAATGCTCTTTGTTTTTACATAGACTTATTTATTTGTAGTGTGTTAGTTTATAATGTTTTAGATGTAAATCCAATGGGTCTAACTTCTGGCTAAGTACAAAAAGGTTAACTTGCTTCTTCGTTTCTTATTTATTTTTTGCATATTTTGTTTTGTATATGATATACACATGTGTATATCTTATACAAAACACACACACATACATATACATACAAATAAATATAATGATATAATAATAATAATAGATATAATAATGCAAAATCAAAATTTAAAGGAAAGGACAGAGGAGAAAAGAATCTGGAAATGTAAATCACAATTTTTTTTAGAAAAATGGATCTGATTAAACAAAAATTCTCTTCCTTGGTTCTCTTTCAAAAATAATTCAGAAATTGGCAACAGCTAACACATACCAGCATCAATTGTGGTAAATAAGGATAGATTCAAACTTCCAATATTTTTCAAAGATGTTCTAGCTACCCCCTTGCACAAAGAATCTACAATTCTTTTTTTTTTTTTAATTAATTTATAATATAAAATACAAAAATGCAAAAGAAAATAGTAGGGAAGATAGGGGAGGGAAAAGGAAAGGGAAAAGTGTAGGGAAAAGGGGGAAAGAAAGAAAAGGCATTGACTTCTGATTCCTTTTGGTGCAGTGGAATAATCATTGCTTTAGTTGGGCAGCTGGGATACCTTGGATGACCCTGCTGGAAAAATATATTTATATACTTTAGATGTTCTTTGCTCATCTCTCCCACACTCTGTCACAATGAGGCAGCACACCAAAACCTGGGAGGAATAAATTGATAAGCAAACCCATTATTTTCCCACAGTGCAAGTTTTTTCCAGGGCTAAAGGGATATACCAATAGCCCAATATTTTCCATACACGTCACTTTTTAAACTACTCGAGGCTGACTTTCAACGTTCACAAAACAATCTGAAAGGTTTACCATTTGTAAATTTCTCCTGGCATAATTGAGAATCAGGGTTACCTAATAGTTAAGGTATAGGATCTCAGCCATGGAAACTCACTGGGGGGGTGGGATTTTCGGCCACTCAGATTGTTCTTGAAAGAGGAAATGTTAATCTGTACATCTAGAAATTCTGGAGGTAAGATGAGATATAACTCTAACATATATAAACTATGTAGCATTTATTCAGATGTCACTAACTTCTCAGCTTTCTTGGTGATTCCTACTAATACCCACTACCTACTTATACTACTACCTACTTATACCTTATCCTATACGGCAGACATTTAAATAAATTATAAACAAAACAGCATTCAAAGTCATTCCAAAATTGCAAGAAATTCAGCTTTAATTTTGCTGGACTGGGTCACAACTTCACACACATTATAATATGTATATACTGTATATAATCACAATCATATCACATATACTGTATGTACAGTATATATGTACATGTGTGTGTCTGCACATGCACATGTATTTCATATCACAGTAAAATATTTTCCCCTTAAGTGGAATTTGTGACTTGAGTGTTCCAAAGCTCTAATCTCATCTAATTCCTGTGATACAATGGAGTAATATTATGCCCATTTTCCAACTGGTTAAACTAAACAAAGATAAGTTAATTAACCTACCCAACATTATACAATATCCATTAATCACTCATGTAGAAACTGCACCCAATGCCACAATTAATTAATGTCCTCATTTGATTAGAATTTCTTAGCAATGCTTTTATTTTTGCAATTTGAGCAGAAATATATTCACATACTGTGTACACATTATGGATGGGCATATCTGCCAAGTTCAATTTCATTCAGGTTCTCATTTTTCCGAGGTTAAGTTCATTCTGTGCCATTTTTCTATCACACAGCACCATCTCCAACAAAATCTGGTATCCGTATTCCTGAAACATTCTCTGAACATCTGCCCTTTTTGTCCACTTTTCAATATTTATACATTTTTCCCCAAGTAATTTTCTATAAGCGGATTCACTTTTATGCTTTATTTTCCCTCCAATACACACAATTGCGTTCTCTCTTTTCCTTAACACCAATATTCTCTCAGCACTCTTTTTAGATAAAGTCCATCACATTTTTTTTTCAAAAATGGTAGACTTCAATGTATACATATACTTCTTGAGTAACAACAGTTCGTTTAACGACTGTTTGAAGTACGACGACACTGAAAAAAGTGACTTATAACCATTTTTCACACTTATGACTTTTGCAGCATCCCCATGGTCACATGATAAAAATTTGGACACTTGGCAACTGGCTCATATTTATGACGGTTGCAGTGTTCCGGGGTCATGTGATCACCTTTTGGGACCTTCTGACAAGCAAAGTCAATGGGGAAACCAGATTCACTTAACTAATTTAACAACTGCCGTGATTCACTTAACAACTTTGGCAAGAAAGGTCGTAAAATGGGGCAAAATTCACTTAACAAATGTCTTGCTTAGCAACAGAAATTTTGGGCTCAATTGTGGTCATAAGTTGAGGACTACCCGTATTCACTTTAGAGCCTCTTCAAGTGCACATCTTGTGAGTTCACATCTACATGCGAACCATATCCCACTCTCTAACAACATTCATACAAACATATTAGACACAGCTAGACTATGTTCATGTGAAGCAATGGGCTGTATTCAATATTCAGCAGGTATCTTTCACTTCAGGAATGCACATTTTTCTATCTGCCTCCTCAGGTATTTCCAGGGCTTATAAAAATGACAATCCATTATAGAGCTATACTTTATTTTTCCATTTATAGAGAGAGCTATCTCTTTTTCTTGCCTACCAGATTCTAGTATTATCTCCTATGCAAGCTTACTTCATATTTCATTTTGCCATTGGTACACCTATTTTCAGAGGTGTGAATGAACTCCCTGGGGAGGTAAACACTAAAGCCTATCAGCAAGTTCATTTTAAAAAGAAATAGGAGCTTTTCTCTGAATCGTACTATTGCTGCCATATTTACTCAAATTCCCAATTTTAATTCTGATCTCCTTGGATAGAAATTTCAATCCAGTTTATTGGCAAAGGCAATCTGATACATCGTTTTTCTTCATTTGTGTCCATGTTATATTATTTCAGCATAATCACATGGAGTACCACTGTGACTTAGTTTATAGCATGTCATTGATATTTGAAAATATGAATATAGACATTGCAATAATACTTATCTTTCATTTCACTGGATTATAAGTGACAGCAAAATGCAGTATTCCATCACAGTGAGTTACAAATGCTTTATAATGTAATTTTGCTAAAACAACTACTTAGCTTCTGATCTTTACAATGTCAAAAATCATCCATTGTTATTACAAATTAAAATTGTGACAAGCATCAAATCTGTGTAACCATTATATGTTTCCACTTGTTTAATCTCAAAGTATAAATTTACTTTCTGCCATTGGAATTGAGATATTAAAAACAATGAAATCGATTTAGATTTGTGAAAGTTACACTTTTAGTGGCATAACATTTATCTTTTATCTTGTCTTAAAAGTGTACACAGCTCTGTGCCTCATCTGTAGGATCAGATCATCTTGATTCATGCAGCTAAAACTGCTTGCTTGAGGCATTTTATGGAAGGCCTGGTCAACTATTTTGGCAGGAAATGAGTGTTTTGGAAAAACACTCATTATATCAACAGTCATTGACCAAGTTATCAGATGAGTAAGAGTGTTTAGTTCTGTTCTGAAGGTCCCCATCAATAACACAATATCTGTTATGGTTCAGGGTGCTCCAGTCAAAGACACAAATCAAAGACACGGATTCTAAACTGTGCTAAAAAGTCCCCAAATCTCTGGTCCTGCCCTTCCCATGATATTATGGCTCCTCCCATTTAAAAAATCTCGATGAAAAATCTGCTCCTGAAAAAAAAAAAAACCCATACCAAAGGGTACAATAAGATCAGATAAAATATTTAAAAACAGCCAGTTCTGCATAGTGGCTTGGCAGGCTAGAAACTGAGAGACCGTGAGTTCTAATCTTGCTTTAGGCACAAAGCCAGCTGGGTGATCTTAGGCCAGACTTAAGGGTCAGGCCTCCATCCCTAGGAAGAAGGCAATGGCCGCTTCTGATAAATCTTGCCAAGTAAACTGAAGGAACTTCTCCAGGCAGTTGCCAAGAGCCAAGACTGATTGGAAAGCAGTAATAATAACAAGGCAAAAGCATGGTTGAAATCATTTTTAACAAAACAGATAGTAAGAAACTATCTGTTGAGCATGCCAGTGCATCTATTCGTGGTGCTGAAGTGACATTCCCCAGAGGATTGTTTTAATGTTATCAGCTCTTCTATCAAAAAAGTGGAAGACTCAGCAAGGAGTTCATTGCTAGGAAACTAAAGATATTGCTTGGGAGGAAACCTGCAATCTAAGTCTCATGCTTTCAAAAACATAGCGGGCCACATTAACTAGAGCTAAGAAGCCATGGTGGCATAGTGATTAGAATGCAGTTTTGCAGGTTAACTCTGCCAGTTGCCAGCAGTTCGATCCTGACCGGCTCAAGATTGACTCAGCCTTCCATCCTTCCGAGGTTGGTAAAATGAGAACCCAGATTGTTGAGGGCAATATGCTGACTCTGTAAACTACTTAGAGAGGGCAGTAAAGCACTATGAAACTGTATATAAGTCTAAGTGCTATTGCAATTGCTATTGCTATTTCCCCTCAACCTCTGCTATAGGAGCAATGGCACTCTTTTTCAGGGAAACCACCATTTCTCAATGGACAGGCTATCTTTAAAATCTGCCATTATATTCCAGTCCAGTTGTAAGCATCAGATAATTTTCCTAAAGTACTTTTGGGATGTTTCACTCTTTGGAGGCTTGTAATTATCTTGTGGAAATGTATATAAATGAGCTGATGTGATAATCATGCTCTATTTGACCCACGTAGCTCTCCCTACAGCTGAACCACAGTGATTATTCCCATGCATCTTCCATTCTCTTGGCAGGTGTTCTTGAAAGCTCCTTGGAAAAGAAAGCTCACAGAAATTATGCTCCTCCAGGCATGAAAAAATTAATTTACTTCATTGATGATCGTAATATGCCTGAAGTTGATGCCTAAGGAACTGTCCAGCCTCATTCTCTAATTAAGCAGCACCTTGATTATAGCCACCGATAAACTTTTTTTATTCATATATGTTTGGAAACAGATTTTGCTATCATGACAGCTATGAATGTGAACTGATGAGTAAAGGGAAAGAGCAAATTATGTACTTCTGGTCATTAAGCCCTATTTTATTTGCCTACTGCTGACTTTTGTGCTTTGTTTCTTCTTTATTTAAAGTTATCTTATCCAACATATTTTGATGTTGTATGTTGGACCTCAATCACAGGATTCAATCTTTTTGTATAAACTGGACTTAGGAATGCAGTTATATATACTGTAGGTTCTTCTCCTTGACCCTGCCCACCGGAATTCCTTAGCAGACATGGTATGGAGCAGGCTCCTTCCACTGGAGCGAGTGGGGCGGGCTATTTTCTAGGTCGATAGAGACCAGAAAAGTCTAGAGCAAGGGTGTCAAACTCGCTGTGTCACGTTGCTGTCGCGTGATGTATCGTGATGTTTTCCCCTTTGCGGAGCTGGGGTGGGCGTGGCCTGCACATGATGCACCCAGCCCATGGGCTGCCAGTTTGACACCCCTTGTCTAGAGCTTTTCTCAAAACGCTAGATAACACAGGTACAGTTTGTTTATTATGTTGTTGTTAGTTGCGAAGTCGTGTCTGACCCATCACGACCCCATGGACAACGTTCCTCCAGGCCTTCCTGTCCTCTACCATCCCACGGAGTCCATTTAAGCTGGCGCCGACTACTTCAGTGACTCCATCCAGCCACCTCATTCTCTGTCATCCCCTTCTTCTTTTGCCCTCAATCTTTCCCAGCATTAGGGTCTTCTCCAGTGAGTCCTTCCATATGTACAAAAGGTATGCCTTTGTAAATCATGTTCACCTCTAGTTACAACTAGCACACTTAGATCTTTTCATGCATATGGTGGCCAAGTCACATCCCATATTTACACCGTTGCTGTTTTACAATAGGCATCTCTGTTATTTAGTATCTCCTTTGAGTCAGCACAGTCCATAAGGAAGTATGTGTTGTGGCCCACCAGCATCCCGTGCCGGTGATCATGGATCGCGAGGATGATGAGGCGGTTGTGGCACGGTACCATCGGCCCGTGCACCTGGCACCCGAGTCAGAGAGTGAGGAGGCTGAGAGTCAACCAGGGCCTTCTGTACCTCCTGAGGAGCCCATCAGGGCCAAAGAAGAAGAGGTGGAGCCTCTTCTTCTCAATGCTCGGGCACACAGGGCTGCTAGAAGACAAGAGTGGCTACTCAGGAGGAGGTCTCCTTGAGAGTAGAGCTGCAGGCTAAGTGGCCACACCCTTAGACTATTTAAGCCCTGACCACGCTGAGCCTTGTTGCAGGAAACAACCGTTTGATATAACTCTTGTTCTTTGTTTCTCC
>QLTV01001483.1:6339806-6378563 GCA_003457575.1 Thermophis baileyi | reverse complement strand
GGCCTACGGCCAGCTGTTAAAGATTAGACATTTACCAGCAGAGAGTTGGAACTATCTATTCTGCCTTTATTTTGTTTTCAAATTATTATGTTGCTCCTAAGAATTTATTTGAAGACATTTATTAGTAAAATAACAGTGTTTTGCAGTTTGTGTGTGCGTATTATTGGTGGCTCGTCGCTGGGGCAGAACAGTATGGAATCAGGGATCCAAAGGCTAAATGAGAAAATCCATTGGTTCAGACAACTATTGGGGCTCAAACTTAGGGTATCTTGAAAGGATTTCAAACTGAAGTTATTTGGAAAGGATTTCATTCTTTATGGTTATATTTTTATTCTCGGAAAATGGAGAAAGGGGTTTGCATGATTTTTTTTTTCCTTGGGTTGCACCAAATAATTTAAATATGCATTTAGATTTAAGTAGGGAAACAATTTGCTGTTTTGCCTCAAGAAACTAAAAATCTTCATTGTTTTGGAATCCAGTGATGCCTGTTCAATTCATATCAGAACATTTTTCATTAATACATAGGAGTTGATCACCAAAATGGTCATTCTGAACTTGAAATCTTTCTCTTCTCAGAAGAAAGCCAAATGTACCCTCCAAATCCTTCACTCATAACTCCGACTCTCCTCATCAGTTCCTATAATTGCACTAGAAATGATGATGGGCAGGCACAACAGGCACTAGGATTTATTTTTATCAACAGCTTGGAGTCTACTTCACAAGTTCTGGTCTCCCTCCCCAGATACTTGGTCATTTTGGTTCTAAAATGTGAAAGTAGATGTCATATAACTGAAGTGCACCAGGTTGGTGAAGTGGGTCATTCACATTCCACATCACATGGAAGGGGGAGGGGGTGGAAATGAAAACACAGCAAGCAGCAACTAGATCAGTGGTGGGATTCAAAAAAATTTACTACCTGTTCTTTGGGCGTTGCTTGGGCGTGGCGTGGCTTGGTGGGCGTGGCTTGGTGGGTGTGGCAGGGGAAGGATACTGTAAAATCTCCATTCCCTCCCCACTCCAGGGGAAGGATACTGCAAAATCCCCATTTCCTCCTGATCAGCTGGGACTCGGGAGGCAGAGAATAGATGGGGGCGAGGCCAGTCAGAGGTGGTATTTACCGGTTCTCCGAACTACTCAAAATTTCCACTACCGGTTCTCCAGAACTGGTCAGAACCTGCTGAAACCCACCTCTGAATTAGATGTTTCTAGGGCTTGTTATTTTGACTAAAGACCAGCTCTCTGGGGTCTCATTTCATCTTTCAACTTGCTCATTCCTTGTTACATGTTTTTGACTGGTGCTGAAGAATTTCACAATAGGCCTAAATCACCGTAGAGAACAACCCAGTGTGAAGGTGTTGTAGCCTGTTTTTCTGCACAGGTCACCACTTGTTGCACTCGTCACAATTGTAAGGGAGCTGAACGGGGTTTTTTTAAGAGAAGCAACAGTAGGAATTCTCTCCCTTATATAGTCAACGCCTGAACACTACTGCCATCATTTGATGAGAGGAGGACCAATTGAGGTTCTGTCACTCTTCAGAATTGTTTAAGAGACTGAGAATTATAGAAATTGTGTAAGAGTGCAGAGACAAAAGAAAGGTTTTCAGATCTTTTAACGGAGGGCTACATAATCAGGTTTTCTTATGGCAGCCTTCACTGTGAAGATCTGTCAATAGAGATCTCAAACTGTGCATATACAATTGAGTTTTATTATCCCTTTGTTATTTTCTAACTACATAGGTATGACAGACAGAAACCGATTTTAAAAGAATTCACAACTGTCAGTATGTCACGTGCATGGATCCCACTGCTGGAAGTTTTTCAGTAAATCACCATCTTCAGCTAGGTTGCCATACATATCAAATGTGAACAAGCTGTTCTTCCTTGAAATATTATTAAAGATATTTTAATTTCAGTGAAGAGAAAATCGTTAACTTTTGTGTGCAATCTGGCATTTACAGCTCAAGAGGGGTGATTTTTAAAAAAAAGAAATCAAAGAAAGTCATTTTTCCACTTGCTTGTGTGAATATATGAGGGACTAAGGGAGGATTTCATTTTGAGTCTAAAATGAAATGAACTTATACAGGTAGTCCTCGACTTATGACCACAATTGAGTCCAAAATTTCTGTTGTTAAGTGAAACATTTTAAAGTGAGTTTTGCTCCATGTTACAACCATTCTTACCACAGTTGTTAAGTGAATCGCTGCAGTTGATAAGTTAGTGACCCGGTTGTTAAGTGAATCTGACTTTCCCATTGATTTTGGTTATCAGAAGTTTGCAAAAGGGGATCGCACGATCTTGGGACAGAGCAACGGTCATAAATATGAACCCATTGTCAAGTGTCTGAATTTTGATCATATGACCACGGGAATGCTGCAAAGGTCATAACTGTGAAAAACGGTCATACATCACATTTTCAGTGCCATTTTTAACTTTGAACGGGTCACTAAACAAACAGTTGTAAGTCGAGGACTACCTGTACTAGGGTACAAGGTTTAATGAGTAAATCAACATAGTAACTTCAAGAAGTTCTCATCTGTACAAGAGTAGAATTTCCTAAAGAAGAAAAAAAATATTGGGGCAATGTGAGGAAAACCTTGCTAACTTATTGCCTGGGAAGGCATGCAGACAGTTAGGTCTTATCACAAACCCATGAAATTCATTGCAACGGGATGGGATGAAAGCCACCCATTCATTTGGATGGCTTACCATATGGTAACTCAGTGGCTACGAGCCATGATAGCTAAACAGCTTCAGACTTAGTGGCAGGCAGTCTCTGAACAAGACTTATCCAGGGAGCATCATCTTGTGTTTATCATACCTTGCTATTGGCTTTTTAGTAGGAGATGTTGACTATTGTGTGGTAGAACATTAGATTGGATGGACATGTGTGATCATATCTAAGACAGCTTTTCTCATAGTGCCAGCAGAAAATTCAACTATGCCCATGTATGTTTACCTAAAAATGTCTTTTCACTATACAAAGCCACTTTCAAAGTTTTACTATAAATATAAATTAAAAGTATATAATTATACTTTCCTTCCTTCTTTTCTTCTTCCAGAGACATTTCTCTGTATATACCACCTGCTTTCCAGCAACAGATGTTTTAATTGCTATCTATGGCAAGATTACAAATATGTGTTTCCAGCAAGGAGGCTTGTTTTATATCAGTGAAATCCGGACCACCTACACGAGGTGTACTTTTTTTTTTTTTTTAGAATTTCTTTTCTAAAATCACTTGATTTCATTATATAATGACATCTATTCTTAAGAAAATTTTAGGCTGCTGCTGCTGCTGCTGCTTCTCTTTTCATCCCTGGAATACAACTGAAAATTTGGCCAAAGTCAACCGATCTCTCTTTTCTCTGGATGCTGTTTTGCACAGGTGTCAAACTCAAGGGCTAGATCCGGCGCACGGGGTGCTTAGATCCGGCCCGCGGGGCCACCCTGGAAATAGCAAAGGACTGGCCCACGGTGCCTCTGCCTGAGAAAATGGAGCTCGGGAGGGCCACAGGCGGCCCTCCCGAGCTCCATTTTTGCTGGCAGAGGGTTGCAGGAGGCCGTTGCAGCCGAAAACGGAGCTCGGGAGCCCATTTTTGCTGGCAGAGCGCTTGGGCCACCACAGGCACCCCGAACACGAGTGATGTCGAGCTGGCCACGCCCCCTGGCCACGCCCCCCACCCCCCCAGGTCAAACACAACCTTGATGCGGCCCTCAATGAAATCAAGTTTGACACCCCTGCTGTTTTGGAAGTCCATGATTTGGGAGGGGGTTTTCTTTGCTATGAGAAAATGAAAAGAAAGAAAAGTAGACAGAGGGCATCAATGTTTAGAATCAAATCACTGCATATAATGCCTACTGAGTTTATACTTTCTGAAGAACACCATTGCTTACTCTCTCTTCCCATGTTTATTGCCTTCTCAGATATTGACAGTTAGTGTACAACTAGATCCAACACTGGGAAGATCAAGATGGTAGATCAAGATAATACAATTCAGTGCTTTATCTTTTAGTTTCAATTAGATCATGTGTTAATGGTCCCCATATGAGACCTGTCGACATGTAGGATACAAATCCATCAGAGACAAAGAGAGAATAATCGTGTTAGTACATTACACAGCAAGACTTATTTTATTATCCACGTGGGAATTTAATTCAAAAATTGTACTTCTCTACCAATAGTTGTATCTTGTCTAACCTCTTGTTAACCTTAGTTACAAAACTGAAGCACAGTATAAATCCTATCCAATTCACTTTCCTTTTTATTGTAAATAAATCAGATTATTGTTCTGGTAAATAGGTATGGTGTGGTGTTTGCTAGCATTCAGCATTCCATGCAGCTGCTGGGGCTGAAAACACCAAATCTACTGTATTCCCAGAGACTTCAACCTTTACCATATTATAGCAATAGCAATAGCACTTAGACTTATATACCGCTTCATAGTGCTTTACAGCCCTCTCTAAGCGGTTTACAGAGTTAGCATATTGCCCCCAACAATCTGGGTCCTCATTTTACCCACCTCAGAAGGATGGAAGGCTGAGTCAACCTTGAGCTGGTGAGATTTGAACCGCCGAACTGCAGCTAGCAGTCAGCTGAAGTAGCCTGCAGTGCTGCACTCTAACCACTGCGCCACCTCATATATTATCCATAAATATATGAAATATAGAGGAGAAGAGCAGCAGGGAAAGCATAGAAGAGAGACAAACATGAACGCATGACGGACCCTGCCATATTAGGATGAAAACTGAACACTGCAAGCTGAGTGAAACAGTTGAGACAAATAAAGAATAATTTCCATACACGTAAAATTTAGAGATAGTTAAATGAGAGAGGAAAAAAATCAATTGTTCCTCAGGCAACCATAGTAACTCATTATGAGCAACCTGTTTCTCTTTGCTGCAAGCCATTAACTGCCAACCAAATATATCTACATATTGTGAATAACTCATTTTGTTGGTGCCACAACAGTACAGTTAATTGAATAGCATATTTTAGTTAAGAGAAACAAAGTTTAATCTTTGAGAAAGATGGCATACAAATAAACATTTCACTTTGTTTTTGTAGGATGTGCTTTTTGCAGTTCCAGAGTTTGGTGGCTTCGGGAATCATCTGAAATCTATTCAGTTAAATTTCTGGAGAATATTGAACAATTTAATGATACTCCAAGAAGGCATTTTGGGATAGATTTTGAGGGTGATTTAGAACAGTGTTTCTCAACCTTGGCAACTTGAAGATGGGTGGACTTCCATTCCCATAATTTCCCAGCCAGCATAGCATAGCTGGCTGGGGAATTCTGGGAGTTGAAGTCTACCCATTTTCAAGTTGCCAAGGTTGAGAAACACTGATTTAGAACATAAACATAGATGGTAGCCTTGGCCTTTATTATAATAACAACAATAAACTATTATTATTTATTGGAATTATATCCCGCGTTACTGCCAAAAAAAAAAATGGCCAGAAGACTATTTTGAATAAATACTATCACCATTTTTGTTAGTTTTCTTATTCTTCAAAACTAATTGCAGATGCTGTCCAAATTAGGACCAGAGAGTTTGGGGAAAATAGAATACTTCCTTCTCTAACTGAGATTCCCACTCCCACCCCTCAATTTTTTTAAGCAGCTATAAATAGAAAAAGGTTCCTACCAACTTTAAAAAAAACCATTTGGACTGCATGCTTCTTATTAAAAATAACATAATTTGAGCCACATGAAATCATTTTGCTAGAAATATTAAATTCAAGCTGGATTACTATGATTGAGTCTACTGAAAATACTCTCTATAAAATCTCTTGACCGCCATGCCTTCTTTGAAGGAAAACAGTGAAAAATAATGAATCCAAGTCAGCATTCCATTCAGTAAGATTCGTTTGGTCTGGTAGATTGACAATCGGGAGGTAGTCCTTGACTTACCACAGTTCATTTAGTGTCCGTTCAAAGTTACGAAGGCACTGAAAAAAGTGACTTCTGACCTTTTCCACACTTACGACCATTGCAGCATTCCTACGGTCACGTGATCAAAATTCAATTGACTCATATTTTTGACGGTTGCAGTGTCCAAGGGTCACATGATCACCTTTTGGGACTTGACAAGCAAAGTAAATGGGGATGCCAGATTCTCTTAAAATCCATGTTACTAACTGAACAACTGCAGTGACTCACTTAACAACTGTATCAAGCAAGGTCATAAAATGGAGTAAAATCCACTCAACAACTGTCTCACTTAGCAACAGAAATCTTTGGCTCAATTCTGGTCATCATGCAAGGACTACCTGTAACATCATGCCCCACTGAATTTTCATCTGCCTATAAAGAATAGGAAGTGTGGTAGTTGTTTATGTGTGTAAATACAGGTAGTCCTCGACTTACAATTCATTTAGTGACCGTTCGAAGTGACAACGGCACTGAGAAAAGTGACTTATGACCATTTCTCACACTTATGACCAGTGCAGCATCCCCATGGTCATGTGATTTACATTCAGATCTTGACAACTGACTCACTTTTATGATGGTTGTAGTGTCCCAGAGTCATGTGATCCCCTTTTGGGACCTTCGGACAAGGGAAGCTTAACAACTGTGTTACTAGTTTAAGAACTGCAGTGATTCACTTAACAAATGTGGCAAGGAAAGTCGTAAAATGGGGCAAAACTCATGTAACACTTAGCAACATAAATTCTCACTTAGCAACATAAATTTTGGGTTCAATTGTGGTCGTAAGTTGAGGACTACCCGTACAACAGTGGTTTTCAGAAGAGTTGGGATGGGTTCTGAATGAAAGTTGTTCCACAGCAACATACAGGGTATTTTTTCTTTAATTTATTATAAACAAAAGATGGGGTTCCCATACTGAACTATTCCTGGCATAGAGTATAAAGTGTGTTTCTTCTATTAAATGTATTATTTGCTAATAAGAACATGTTTGGCAAGAGTTCTGAACTAAAGTGAAGAATTTGTGACCTTTCAGATCTTGCTAAACATAACTCTCTAGCCATTGGCTGTTTTGGTTGGAGCTGGTGGAAGCAATGCTCAGCGCCTTTGGAAGTAACCATCATTCCATGACAGGGGTGGGTTCTATTTTTTTTGCTACCAGTTCTGTGGGCGTGGCTTATTTTATGGGTGTGGTTTGATGGTCATGTGACTGAGTAGGCGTGGCCAACTTAACATCACGCATGCTCACGCCCTCAGTCACATGCCCCCCACCTAGCCACGCCCTCGGAACCAGCGAAAAATTATGTTTTGCCAGCTGGGAGGCTGGCAAAGAAGCCTCGCTTTTCCCGCCGCCGTGGCTGCTTCTACCTCAGTGCCAAATGGTCCATGCCCCCCCCCTACACACACACCCCGCGCTTGCCCTGGCAGCACCCCGGCAGTAGCAGCCGAGCGAGGGAAGGAGAGGGACCGGAGAACGAAGCAGGCACGGCGGCAGCCAAAGCCGCCGCTTGTTCCAACAGCTGAGGACATAAGAGGCACCTCTTCCATCCTCGGCTGTTGCAAAGAAGTGGCAGCTCTGGGTGTGCCACACCCGCTTCATTCTGTTTGGGAGCTACTTTGCACCTTGTTTGCAACTCCAAAGGGAGCTCAGATTGTGGTGGCGTTCCGGCTTCCGCTGCCTTGTGGGGTCTGAGGTCGACCCGGTGACACAGGTGCATTTCGGGGTGCCTAATCCTCCGGCCAGCCTGGCCACGGGATGGCCGGAGAGTGAGGGAGGGCGGCCAGGTCCTCCCAGACAGCTGCTCCCCACTGCCCTCCAAGGAGGGGCTTGCTTCGCCCGTAGATTCTTCACCTGCCAAGAGCCGAGCCGACCGTAGCTGGGCTGCCCGACCCCAGGAACAGGTGAATTAAATGGCGGGAAAGGGGGGGCTGGCATCGGGCCGGGTGGTGACTGGCTTGGACTGAACCCGGCTTCCCGACAGGCAGAGGGAACGAGGCCGGGAGGAGGTGGTCACGTTAATAGCTCGGTCTCCCGCCGTGTTCAAACAGAGCTCCGGCGGGGCTTGAATCTGCATTGCAGGAAGCTCCGCTCTTGGGGTGCGCACACTCCAGGCTTCCTCTGGAGACACCCCCCCAACCTTCCTACAATTGCCGGGGACATCTTTCTTGGTCTGCCGGTGCCCCTTCGCCTCTTCCCATGCCCGGGTGGGAGAAAAACACCTCAGGGCACCCTGATCCCCAAATGGCGGAGCTCTCACAGGATGATGTTTTGCCCAGCCTGGAAGTTGCTTCCAAAGCGCGGAGAGGCTTTGCTTTTTCTCCTCCCAAGTGAGCGAAAAGCTGGTGGGCCGGCAGGGTCAGGGGGCTGCGGGCCTGGGATTTGGGAGGCGGATGTTTTGCTCCTCGGAACCTCGGAGCCTTGGAGCAACTCCTGGCCCTTGCACAGTAAAGAGTGCAAGAAGTTGTTAATTGCCTCACAATCATGAGAAGTTTTTCTTTACTGTGCAAGGGCCGGGAGTTGCTCCAAGGCTCCAAGGAGCAAAACCTCCGGCCCCCGAAACCCAGGCCTGCAGCGAGCTGATAAGCTGCCCGTGGCTCTGGCTATGCCTCCTGCAGTCATTCGATTCGCCTGTTCCTTGGGTTGGGCAGTCCAGCTATGGTCAGCTCGGCTCTGTTTGGCTTGGGCTGCTCCTGCGCCGGGGCCAGAGGGGGCTTGTGGGCTGGACCCTGCCGGCCCGCCAGCTTTTTGCTCACTGGGGAGGAGAAAAAGCGAAGCCTCTCCACGCTTCGGAAGTAACTTCCAGGCTGGGCAAAACATTGTCCTCCGAGAGTGCCGAGCCTCCCGGTTGGGGAAGATGGATCAGGGCGCCCTGAGGTGTTTTCCCCCCCACCCGGGCACAGGAAGAGGCGAAGGGCAGGGGTGGGTTCTAACTTACCACGCTGTAGTTGCTTCCTCCTGCGCCGCATGGCCACGCCTTGTGGGCCGAAAACAAGATGGCGATGCATGTGCAGTGCCGGAAACTCGGCCTGTGCGCATGCGCAGAAGAAAAAAATATTCAAAAAAATATTCAAAAAAGTTCCCCCCCCCCAAAAAAATGGCAGCGCCCACGGACCAGCACCGACCGAACTGGATCCGTGACATCACTGTGACATCACCAGTGGGTCGCTACCAGTTCGGGAGAGCCGGTCCGAACTGGGAGGAACCCACCTTTGTTCCATGACTTATATCCAGCTAGGCCTCCTCCACTGCTCCTGTATTTGAGATCAAAAGGTAGCTGTGACTTATCCATCTAAGAATGCTTCCCAAATAATTCTGGATAGCGCGAATGGGTAAATTTGACAACATGTGAAACATTCCTGTCTAGTAGTCAGATTTCCCTCTAAGGAGAGGTACACTTAAAGCACAGTGCAGAGGGGTGAGATGAATGAACTTGGAAAGTTCTTCTCCCCAACAAACAGTGTAAGCAAGCAAAATGTCCAGCTCCTTTTTGGTACAGTAACCGTGAAGAGTCTTCCATTTAAAACATTCTATATTTGAAGTCAAAATCTGGTTTAAATAAAAAAAAGCAGGAGATCTGGGTGATTTTTGCCTTCTTTCCTCTCTCATCTAAGTAGCCACTATATTAATATTGGCATAATGTTGAGGCTGGAGTGTTTTTATCTTGTACTGTGCTAAAGAGTCAGAGATCGATGCCTTCCCCCCCCCCCAGTACCTTACATTTTCTTTTTTCCTTTCTTTTTCGTTCCCCTAATTTCCCATTTCTATTTCTCTTTGTACTTTATATACAGATAAAACAATAAAAGCCTAAGTCATATTAATATTGGCATAATGCTTAGGGATGGTTCTTCTTATGAAAACGTCTTATTTTTAAGAAGTAGCCAAAGTGAGCGTGCATAAGAGTCATTACTGTTAATTTTCTTATGTTTACTGTTAACATTATGTAACCAAAAGTTCCATTTAAATTCAGGAGTTTTTGATGTTATTTTACTTCCACACACCCCCCAGTATTCTTAAAAAAAAGAAAAAAGAAAAAAGTCAAATTTAGAAGAACTTTCCGAAGAGAGTTGAAAGGGTTAATATGCCAATGGAATGCTTGTTTGTATCTCTGTACTGTTGCCACCGGGGTGCTGATGAGCACATATTTTATCCATAAGCCACTAATTTACTGCCACTTTACCCATGGAGTTGGAGAACCTTGTTCCTTTCCAGGGTCTGATTGGAAGAAGCTGACCGGAATTTTAACAGAGGCATTAGACAACTGCCGAGAGATCCAGGTGGCAGTGAATGGTGTTGTTCTCATTTAGGATACCACAAAGCACATGTAAGATCCGGGACCACGGCTGAGGGTTGTTTCAATGTGATCTTTGCTGAAGTGAAAATGCATTTCCGACTTTTTCATGAATGCATTTTCTTTAATAGCCTCTTGTTAAAGTTTGGAAAAAGGCAGGGGATGACCTGTGAGTGATCACATCTAAGCCAGACATCCATCATAGGTTTCCTTTGAAAATGGATTCATTTTCATAATCTTTCAAGGTTTCAAGACTCTGTTGGAAACCTGTTGGCTCTTCCTTACTGTGACCAACAGATACATTGCTGTTGGTGTCAGAATCACACAAAACCCAGGAAAGAAAGAGCTTTATGACCTCAATGGATAACTTTTTCACAGGGAATATTGTTATGTTTCTTTTTAATGGTTTAGATTTCCTGAAAGTTCATGTGCCACGAGAAAGACAATGGCATCAGTACTTCATTGACAAGAAAGCCAATTGCTTTCTTATTTTTATTTCCTCTTGAATTTTAGGACTATTTTTTTTGCAGATTATTGGTTTCTCTGAAGCTGTTTCTGTGCAAATATGAGAACTTTTAAAAGGCATAATTTTAAGACACGTATTTAATATTTACCATTTGCTCCATTACATATTGCATGAATCTTATATCTCTGTTTCTATCTCTCTCTCCAAATCAGTTCAGTATAAAAATTATCATGAGAATTTATTCATAGGTTCCAGTGTCGACCACACAAGAGTGATTATGAATCTATCAACAATGGAAGAAAATCAAAATAAGAAGGGATAAAGCTGCAGAAATGAAAAGCTTAGGAAAATAAAACAGGTTTTGCTGTGTCTTGAAAGGATATCAAAATAGGTACTAGGCAAAGAATGCTGAGGAAAATATTTCCAAAATGGAGTTACCGTACTCACCAGTGAAGTAGCAGCTCTACCTAGCCCTCACCTGTCTCGCTGAACCAGATAACCTCAATCATCTTAACTTAGAAAAGTTGCCTCATGATGGAAAGATTGATGTGATACATCATGCTGGCTGGGAATTCTGGGAGCTGAAGTCCACGTATCTTAAAGTTGCTAATGCAACGTCCTCACAACAGACGCTCACTGATCGCAGGAGCGTCCCTGATTGGTTGAGGCCTAAGCTACTTTAAGCGGGAGATTTAGAGCCCCACCATTGGCTGCCGTGTCAGACAGCCAGCTATAAAAGAGCTGTCAAATGCGAAGAACAGCGCTGGCTGACACGGAGTTGTTTGTTGCTGTTGTTGTTGCTGTTTCCCGTTAAGCCTAATAAAGGCTTGTTTGGTTCCTATCCTGGCTCGCCTCAGTTATTGACCCTTCCGTTCGCGGACAGAACAGCTAAGTTTGAAAAGCACTGTACCAAACCAATGTGATCATATTAGCTGATCCCCATCAGGGGTGGGTTCTGGTTTTCTTCGCTGCCGTTTCGCTTAGTGTTACGCTGCGTGGGCATGGGCGTGCACTTCACGCATGCGCAGTGCTTTAAAAAAAAGCTTATGCACATGCGCAGAAGCAAAAAACAAGATGGCGGCGCCTATGGTGCTGCCGAAATAACCATTTTGGGGGCGTGGCAGGCCTGGGTCGCTGCCGGTTCTAGTGACCCAGGCCACCAAGTTACTACCGGTTCTAAAGAACCGATCCGAACCGGGAGGAACCCACCTCTGATCCCCATCCAAGACAAGTAACTGCTGGTTAATTCTAATCGTTTGGAATAGGGAATGTTCAATAATCATTTCTTCTTATTCAAATGCATTTTGAGGAAAGGGGGAATGTATTAGAGCTATCTTTATACCACTCCCCCACTTTGTAGCTTCCAGTTTCATGTTAACTGGGTTTATATGGCAGAGGCTTAAAATTAAGTCATACATTATATTTTTCACACCCACAATCACTGGGTTTTTATTCATCATGCAGAACCAAAAATTGAACCAAGTACAATGGCTGAATTTATACATTTTGCTATGTTTAATTAACCATAGCTTGTCAAAGCTTATCAATTAAATCAAACCATGTTTGCATACAATGTGAACAAAGGTTTACCAGTCACAACCATTTTGGCATTCCTGACTGGCATTCTGCAAACACAGAACCACAAACCAAATCTGCTAGACAAATTGTCAAAAATGTCTAATGGAATTTCAAATATTTGTTGGAAATGTAACCAATCTGGGGGTACACTTTTTCATTTTTGATGGACACACAAGAACCTAGAAAATATTGTCACCAAATATGTACTTTGATTCAGAAGATTTTAAACGTAAATTTCCCAGAGAAGTTTTTTTTGGGGGGGGGAGGGTTAATGGACAAACAGATTGAATGATTGTAGGAAATTTCATTTTTATATATGATAACTGTGGTGAAACTCTTATATCCACCAAAGTAGAATGATTACAAACACACTGGAAAAATGAATGGTTAAACTGATGTGGGTGGCAAAAATGGCAAAATTGACAGCTGTGATTAAAGAAAAGATTTTGACAAATTTTGTTTCTAGTCGGAAGCTACTTTGTGACTTTTTAAGAGAAATTGAGAGAAATAAAATTCTAAATTATGGGATTTGGTGGTTAGAATTATAAGGATTATAGAAGTAATGTAGATTATTGTTAATTTTAGATGAAGAGTTAGATATATTTTTATCTTTATCTGTACCAAAGAAAATCAGAAGCCATTCTTTTTTTCTTTTGTTTTCCTTTCTTCTTTTTTCACACTTTTATCTTGCTTTTTGTCTGATTCTTTCTTTTCTACTTTCTTTTTTCTTTCTTCTTTACTTTTTAGTTATGTTTTTGAAATTTAATGTAATCATATTAAAAAAACACAAACCAATTATGTGACTAAGCACAATGTGAAATGGATCAATGATCAGTATAACAAAGCAAAATAGATACAAGGATATATACTTTAAATTACTGTTCTTCCAACATGAGCATCCATGGGAGGGTGGGAAAACAAGAAGCAAGTTATATTCACATGTAGCACAATATTTGCAAGTTAGCTTACACCATGATGATGTGTATGACAACATTGTGGCTTCTCCCAGACACCTAAAAGATCCTTATCTGTTTTGATTATCCCCTTTTGCTTGACTGCTTGTAGAAATTGCAGATATTACCCATCTAAAGTTGAGCCAAGTCTAACTTATAAAATACTCTATCTTAGAGATCGAGCATTTTAGGTAAATGGTATATAACCTAAACCAGAGAGGAAATATACAAGTTTGCATTGAATAAAATAACCCATGAAAATAGATTTTTTTCAGCTAATATTTTTGAAAACATTGTTGTACATCTATTAAACCCAATTTAAACTGATTTGCATCAGTTCTAGAAAATCATAATAGATATTCTCATTTGCTACCCGGTTGCAATTAAGGATGCCCATGACACTTTTGAAAACCAATTTTGCAGAATGCTGTTACACACACACACACACACACACACACACACACCAGAGAATCCAATCTAGGAACCTCATCTGCATGGTCGCAGTGGGACTGTTTCCCAGAGAGTTATAACGGCTCTTCCGCTGGGACTAACAAGAAAAAGTAAATTAATTTTTCATCTTGTTTTGTTTTTGGGTTAATCAAGAAAAATGAACTTAATTACTCTGACAGGAAGTCATGCATGTAGTGGCTGACTGAGCTCAGCCTGAGGCCAGATGTTGGGCTGTCTGAGTTAGGATAAGTTCTTAAGGAAGCTCCAGCCTCAACTGAGAATGAAGATTATGATAGCAATAAAAATATATCAGAATAACAGTTCTGTGGGTTTTTTGTTTTTTTTTAAACTCCACAGGAAAAGTTGATTTTTTTGCATGTTTCAGAGCCCTTCGTGACTTGGTGTGGGACTGTAGAAGGTCCCAGTTTCAAGCTCCTATAAGAGTTTCTGCCTGAAACCTATGAAATCTCTTTCTGGTTCACATGCAGTTATAATAATGACTTTGATTTCATTCTTCTG
This sequence comes from Thermophis baileyi, assembly GCA_003457575.1. NCBI lineage: Eukaryota > Metazoa > Chordata > Lepidosauria > Squamata > Dipsadidae > Thermophis > Thermophis baileyi. The sequence continues at coordinate 6,364,383 of QLTV01001483.1, read as the reverse complement.
GTTTTTTGAGTAGCTGAGCTTGTTGTCTATGTAGTACAGTGAACTGGCTACTATCAACAGCATGAAAAGAATGGGATCAGCTGTTAAAGACAAGAAACATAGAGCTTAAGTTCAATCAATCAATCAATCAATCAATCAATCAATCAATCAGAATATGCTGGAAGGGACCTTGGAGGTCTTCTAGTCCAACCCCCCGCTCAAGCAGGAGACCCTATACCATTTCAGACAAGTGACTGTCCAGTCTCTTCTTAAAAACCTCCAGTGATGAAGCATCTACAACTTCTGGAGGCAAGCTGTTCCACTGGTTAATTGTCCTCACTGTTAGGAAGTTTCTCCTTAGTTCCAGGTTGCTTCTCTCCTTGATTAGTTTCCATCCATTGTTTCTTGTCCTCTGGTGCTTTGGTAAATAAGTTGACCCCCTGTTCTTTGTGTCAACCTCTCAAATACTGGAATACTGTTATCATGTTACCCCTAGTCCTTCTTTTCTCTAGACTAGCCAAACCCAAATCCTGCAACCGTTATTCATATGTTTTAGACTCCAGGCCTTTAATCATCCTAATTGCTCTTCTTTGCACTTTTTCCAAAGTCTCAACATCTTTTTTGTAGTGTGGTGACCAAAACTGGGTGCAGTATTCCAGGTGTGGCCTTACTAAGGCTTTATAAAGCGGTACTAATACTTCATGTGATTTTGATTCTATACCTCTGTTTATATAACCAAGGATTGTATTAGCTTTTTGGCTGCCACCGCACACTGCTGGCTCATATTTAAGTGTTCATCCACTAGGACTCCAAGGTCCCTTTCATAGTTACTGTTTTTGAGCCAGGTTTCGCCTAATCTGTACTTGTACCTTTGGTTTTTCCTGCTTAGGTGTAAAACCTTGCTTTTCTCATTACACTTCATATTGTTGGATAGGGCCCATTGTTCAAGTCTACCGGGACCTTTTTGGATCCTGAGCTTGTCTTCTGGGGTGTTGGCTATTCCTGCCAGCTTAGTGTCATCTGCAAATTTGATGAGTTTCCCTTCTATTCCCTCATCTAAGTCATTTATAAAGATATTGAAGAGTTCTATGACCAAGAACAGAACCAGCTCCCTCCTTCCAACCAGAAGACCATCTGGATTGAATTCTGCTTCCCATTCCACCCACCAACATAGCAGGAAGACAGCTAACCTTTACCACTTGTTACGATGAAACTTTATTGGAAGATCCACCCTATATAAATATAATTTTTTTTAAAGGCGTAAGATAATGTTCATTTCGAAATGTTATGGCAGTAAATTCCATCCATTAATTACCCATGTTCTTTCATCTAACCTGTCTCTAAAGCCAAGGATTCCCTCCAGTTAAGAAAACTTATTTGGGAACACCTTTAATTAAATGAGCTGACAGAATAGAAATGCTTTTACTATTTTCAAACTGGTAAGTATTGATATGAAGCACGCTTCCTAAAGGATGCGATTTTATAGTATTGGACAACTACCTTTTTCTTTTCTTTCTTTTTTTTTAAAAAAGGAGGTGCTTTTTGATGAAAATGGCACCCATGAGGTCCTAATCCCCTGAGCAGAATGATGTTTAAAAGTGATCCTTTAAATATCCTAAAGGCTAAATATCCTACACATTTTGAGTTTAAAACCGTGTATCAGTGCTTTATACTGTACCAAAAACCAATAGAAAGCCAGTGCAGCTAGGGGAACACATGTGCTTTGTAGGAGCCCCTGTTAACAAATGGTCTGTGGTATTCTGGACCAATTGTAGCTTCTCAGGTCTCTTTAGAGACAATCATAAGTGGAGCACATTGCACAGTCCAGACAAAATATATATATATATATCTTCTGTGTCAGTGTTGTGGCCCGTCAGTGTCCCGTGCTGGTGCTCATGGATCCCGAGGACGATGAGGCGGTTGTGGCACGGTACCATCGGCCCATGCACCTGGCGCCCGAGTCAGAGAGCGAGGAGGCTGAGGGTCAACCAGGGCCTTCTGTACCTCCTGAGGAGCCCATCAAGGCCGAAGAAGAAGAGGAGGAAGCCTTGTTGCAGGAAACAACCATTTGATATCCCTCTTGAACTTTGTGACTCCAGTCTGCTCGTGTATCTGTTCCAGTACGAGTCTTGTTTCTTGCATTCCAAGTTCTGGGAGTTTTGCCAGAGACCATAAGAGCTGTTCCTTTATCTATTGGACTCCGGCCAGCTGTTAAGATTACATATTAACAAGCTGGAGCTTTGAAACAAAAACTATTCTGCCTTTATTTTGTGTTCCCCGACTCCTAAGAAATTATTAGGAGATCTTTCTTCTGAGTAAAAGAAGAGTGTTTGGAAGTTTGTGTGTGTGTGTTATTGGTGGCTCGTTGCTGGGGGCAGAACAGTCAGTCTGGCCAGATCTGCAGTCATGATAGCAACTCTATTCCAGATCCTCTTTACACAGAGGTCAGGGCAAAAGGATTGGAATGGGTAAGATGCCAGGAAGCAGGTAAATGAGTGAGTATCATATTCTACTCACTGAGAAGTCCTTTTCTGTCCAAGCAGATACCTTCCAAAGGTCATTCCAAACATAATGGGATCATAGAAACAAATGCCAAAATGCAACTGCTTAGAACACAACAACAGAAATAAGTTTAATTATGGGTCACAGTTTCAGTTGAGTAAACAGCCTCTGGATAAACAGACAATTTCAAACACTGCATTAAGCTAGACAGTGGTTGGCTTGATTTTGTCTTTCTGTGATGTGCAAGTCTAGTCTTTATCATCTATAACTCATAATTTATGCAAGGGCAAGAAGGCCACATAACTGGGCTGCAGAAATCCAGACAACCACAAGATGTCCGCAAAGAGTTAGAGTTTTCTGTATACAGTCTATATACTGCCGTGGTGGTGCAGTGGTTACAATGCAGTATTGCAGGCTAATTCTGCTGGCTGCCAGCGGTTCAATCCTGACCAGCTCAAGGTTGACTCAGCCTTCCATCCTTCCAAGGTTGGTAAAATGAGGACCCAGATTGTTGGGGGCAATATGCTGACTCTCTAAACCGCTTAGAGAGTGCTATAAAGCGGTATAAAAGTCTAAGTGCTATTGCTATTGCTATTGCTATCTAGTGGTCATTTGAGGGTGTTGGATTTTTTGTTCTTTGATGACAAACAGACCAAATTCAGTGGCACAGGTTTAGCCCTACTTTGTTTTAGGTGACTTTAACAGCCAGAGGTCACTACCGGTTCGGGGAACCATGCCAAATTTCCGCTAACGGTTCTATAGAACCGGACAGAACCAGCAGTAACCCACCTCTGGGACTGGTCACTAGTAACAATCACCCACTGGGTAAGCTCCTGCTTCCATCTTTAAAACTTTCAAAAATACTTCAAGATGGTCACTGCCTTCAGAAGACATAAGGATGAGTTGTAACTTCCAAACCCTCAAATGTTGCTTGCCCCTGGTTTGTGGCCTAGCATGATTGGTGAACAGAGCTAAGATTTCATCTGTAGAGTTCATGAATTCTGAGACTGTTTTTCTAACTGCAATCTTTATCCATCCGTTTCAAAGGTATTACCTTTTTAAGGTAAATTGCAAAGTTGCTCTAAGTTCAAAATTATGAAAGTATTAAAAATCACAACTTGTATTTTTATAGTCCATGGTTCCAAAGAGGTTGATTGTAGGTCTACCAACTTTTAATTAATTTAATAGATAGATTAATTAGTGAAAGCTCTAATAGCAGGTTAGATTTTTCCCTCCATTAATTGATGGCGGGTCATTGAAGGGCAAGCCGCTTGCAGATTGCACAGATGGATAAGTTCCCACTATTCCACATTTACCATGACCTTTTCTTCATATAATTTAAATATAAAAATGGCAACAGTATAATTGAGGAGAAATGCATTTCCTTCAGTAGCCTTTAAGAGGCACATATTTGTTGACATGTTATGCATTTATTATATTATTAATTTACTCATCAACTAACGTAATAAAATCTACAGATAATCAGCATGAATGAAACATAAGTCTGTACACATGTAGTTAAGGGGAAATCCCATTACGTTAAGAATCAATTCTAATAAACATGTGTGAGAAGTTTTATATCCAAATATATTTTATTCTTTATACAGTTTCCATCTTCCCTTAAAACATCAAGATAATCCACAATGGACCGAGAATCAGTGTCTCCATAGATAATTGACAGTCAAGCGGAAACTAAGATAATCAACTAAAATTAGCAAACTTCCTCAAACCTCCAAATAAGTTACCCAGACCTAATCCACATATCAAAAGATAAGGTCTTCAAACAGAGTTAATTAAATTAGATCTCCCAGTGGAACTGCATCTTCACAAGAATAAACACCATAGACATACCTAGCTGCGCGCGCACACACATACACGCCCCTCAAGTGTCACCCTAGAATCAACATGAAGACACTTACACACCCTAGACAGCTCCCCCTATAAAAATCTGTTGTTGTACCCCATTCATCTCCAGCCTGCCCCTAAATGAAAACTGTTTTGCTTTTAGGAATAAATATTTCTTTTTTCCTCACAGCTGCCCGGATCTCATTTTTTATTTATTCTTTGGCAGACCAGGCTCGAACTGGAAGCCCAAATTATTCTTCTGACACATGTAAATACTGGTTACTAAGCCAAACATTAATGCACATACATGTGTACATACATTCATGCATGCACCCTTGAGTGTTTAAATCTATCCCTGTCCTATAACCCTTGTATTAACCACATTTGGGAAGCCCTTATAAGTGCTCCTTTGACTGGAATCAGAAGAGGAAAAAGTTTTTGTTCCTTACTGCTTTTCTCAACTCATAAGTAGTCTCTCAAATCATCCTTCATAAAAGGTATACTATACTATCTTGGTACAAAGCTTTAGATTCTAGATTACCGTACTCTTCATTTATTAGCATATGTTATTCAGGCAATGTCCCCTCCTGGAAAGTTTCTTCTTACAAAAGAAAGAAGTATTCCTATTTTTTTCTCCAGTATATTCATTCAAAACTACTGGAAAATATCTACTCTAAAGAGTGAATAGATCTAGGCTGGAAAAATCCCTATACTCATTAGATGGCAGCAACAAATAAGAATTTTCCATATATATTTTTCCTGCTATCTTAAGATTGGTTATTTTCAGTCTAGAATTGGTAATCTTAACTCTGTGTCCCACAAGTAAGATCAAGGTAAAAGTTTCCCCTGTTTGGTCATGCTGACTCTAGGCGGCGATGTCCATCTCCATTTCTTAGCCGAGGGAGCCATTGTTGTATGAAGACTTTTCTGTCATCATATGACCAGCATGACTATACACTGAGAGGCATGGAACCCTGTTACCTTCCCACCAGAGTGGTACCTATTTATCTACTCACATTTGCATGCTTTCAAACTGCTAAGTGGGCAGGAGCTGCGACAAGTAACAGGAGCTCACCCCGTTGTGCAGCGCTCAGGTCTTGAGTCTAGGCTGTCAGCTTTCCAGCTGACAAGCCTGATGTCTTTAACCACTGAGACATCACATCCAACAAATAGCTGGGACTATTGTTGGTAAATGGCCCAGAATGATCCATGTGGAGCTATAAATTGTAGACCTAAGTTTTTAGTGTGATGGCATCTTGTGTGTGATGGCATCTGTGTGTGATGGCATCTGTGATGGCATCCAAGACACCTGAAGTCCAGACAAGGAATAATGGATGGAAACTGAACAAGGAGAGATTCAACGTAGAAATAAGGAGAAATTTTCTGACAGTGAGAACAATCAACCAATGGAACAGCTTGCCTTCTGAGGTTGTGGGAGCTTCATCGCTTTCAAGAAGAGATTGGACTGCCATTTGTCAGAAATGGTGTAGGGTCTCCTGCTTGGGCGGGGGGTTGGACTAGATGACCTACAAGGTCCCTTCCAACTCTGTTAATCTAATCTAATCTAATCTAATCTAATCTAATCTAATCTTAATGCAATAATGCATGAGAGAAGCTGCGTTCTATTGTTTCTGAAATGTTTTTGGTGTATGGCAGGGTGCGCCACACAGTTGGTCTGTTACTTTCTATTTTTCTTTCTCTCCTTTGCATTTTGCACAGGCATCTTGTAATAGATGCTGGTGGGTACCCATTCTCCTTAAATTGTTCATGTAGGTACCTTCTCTCCAGTTATTTAGCTTGCTGGGAAGTACAGTGGGTTCTCTCACCCTGCCATATAGTGTTCTGACGCAGCTCTTTTTGCGTGACAGTGGATGGTTATTGTTGAAACTAAGAATGCACGGAGTGTTGGTGGCCTTATGATAAATCATGGTCTCTAGGCTTCCATCTTCCTGCCTGTTGACAAGCACATCTAAAGGTGGTAGTTGTTTAACCGTTTCTAGTTTGTCTTGTGTTGCCTTTTATGAAGATATTTGTTTTTACTTCCTTGTCTTATTTACAGTATGAAATTTACTGGTGGTTTCTTGTCTGAGAACCAACCAAGTCAATTCCACTCAAGATGCTGGTTTAAATATCGTGATAAAAGCAACCATCATTATAGTATAATTTCTGTTAGGTCAGGAAAGATTCATACATTATTTTTGGTCTTGGTCACATATAATACTTCATTTGGGATTGAGGAGTCAAGTCAGTTCCATTGTTGAATGCATTTCAGGAACAGACAATTTTGGGTTTGTACAATTTAGATATTTTCTCCTTGACTGTTTATGTTCTTTTGGGGAAGTTTCCATAGTTGTAGAAAAATAAGAGCCCTCACGCTGATGAAATTGACTATGGTAAATATTCCAATACTTATAAATTGCCATTACATTTTTTTTCTTTCCTTTTGGCTCTTACCTTTCACAGATTTTGTGAACTTAAAACAGCACCTTTGTTCATCACTGTGCATTATCAAAACTCATCTTCATAGCAGAGTTGGTAGTGTTTTCACAAGGATCAAAAACTCCTCAAGTGTAGCTACAGAAAAGGCCATTTTAAATCAGAATTGTTTTGCTTCTTCTTTAGCATATTTATGCAATGTTAAACATGCAAAAAAATCTAAATAGCTAAAAACCTATGCAAATAAGCAATTATCCCCTTCCAGGTTTTGTGAGTAGATGCCATCCACGTACAGGTTAATTTGCTGATCATCTCGAAGGGTAGTTTTACTACTGCTTGAGCTGGGTTCTTTCATTTCATCTGATTTTTCTGTGAATGTCAGAAAATGCAACAAACAAGCACTTTCCTACAAAATAACATCAACAATCAATTGGAAAGGTCTTCTGAATGATAGCAGTCCATTTTCTTAAAGTAGAACAGATTTGCATATTATTTGACTTTGGGCAGCGTACGTATCAAATGTGGGAAGCTAGGCAGACATTTATTATGAAATAGCATTTATTTATTTAGCCGCCCATCTCTCCTATAAAGTGACTCTGGGCTGTTTACAAGTTATAATCTGTATAATTACTATATATTAATAATCTTTTAGTCAGTTTTTGCCAACAGGCTCATGTATAGTAACTTTTCAAAGTGTGAAGATTGGGCAGTATAGACACATGGTTGAATAAAAAGTAGTATTCGAAGAGGTCACTGAGAACTTCTCTCAGGCCTTTGGAGATGAATGCAAATTGTTTTCTTCTGGGACTTCCATTCATTTCATTTATACCTAAACAGGAGATGTTCATGGTGGAACTGACTTTGTAGGACTTATGCTTGATTCTAATGCAGAAATATTTATTGGAATACACAATACTGGGCACTGCGACTCATGAATAGCTAATTCTTTGGAATTTAGTTTTTAGTATTAAGAACAGGAGTAAACAAGATAATTCAAATATAAATGCGAGCTGAGGAGATGCCCATCTGGGCCGCCCATCTGGGACGCAATGGTTTTAAAAATTAAATCCTAATCAAAAATAAATTGAACTAGGTATATGGATATAACTTTTTTTTAGAATGTAAGTTTTATCTAGTACTCCATGACCAAAACCCGCTCCAGTGCCATCAAAATAATTGCTAAGAAAAGAGATGCCTCCTAAACATTCATAAAATTCACCAATGCTCTACAAAAGCCTTCCCTTTTTTGAGTAAGAGGAGAGACAGTAGAAAAAGAACATTGCAAACGCTGCAATAGCCTCATTTTTCATGGTTGCAAGCTGGACATTGCTGACTCCATTCAAACAGAAAATCACACATCATAGAAGTTAAAAGTGTGGCAAATATATTTGTAAAAGAAACTCTGGAGAAAGTGAATGAAGAAGGGCTACACCTGAAGGACATTTATGTATCTTTGTCTAGGAGATTTTTTTAAAAAAGTCAAGATAGCACCTGTGTGATTGAATCCTGCCCCTTTTTATGTGTGTTGTGTGCAAATTGGCACCATCTTCAATCTATCAAAATCTTTTTTGACTCATCTGTGCAAAGCCTTAAATTTTTTTTTCCATTTTATAATGCACAATCACAGCTTTTGGTCAATGGACTGGGCAGAAAACTCTAGACAAAAAGTGCTGGTGACCGATGCTCAGGTTGCTAATATACTTGCATCTTTTGCTATGGATGATCTGAAAATCAGTATGAAAACAGATTACGTATTTGTGACAAATGATCCTTCCGATAGGAAAGTGGTTGATATTTGCAGTAATTCCTTCCTTTCTAGTTACTTTAGGGCAGGGGTGTCAAACTCAAGGCCTGTGGGGTGCTTAGATCTGGCCCGCAGGGCTGCCCTAGAAACAGCAAAGGACTGGCCCACGGTGCCTGTGCCAGCAAAAACGGAGCTCGGGAGGGCCGTGCACGGCCCTCCCGAGCTCCATTTTTGCAGGCAGAGGGTTGCAGGGGGCCATCATAGGCTGAAAACGGAGCTCGGGAGGGCCATGTGCAGCTCTCCCGAGCTCTGTTTTCACTGGCAGAGGGTTGCAGGAGGCCGTCGCAGCCAAAAACGGAGCTCAGGAGCCCGTTTTTGCTGGCAGAGCGCTCGGGCTGCCACAGGTGCCCCTGACACGAGTGATGTCGAGCTGGCCACGCCTGCCCTGGCCATACCCACCCCGGCCCCCTGAGGTCAAACACAACCCTGATGCGGCCCTCAATGAAATCGAGTTTGACACCCCTGCTTTAGGGCCTGTTGCCCTCTCTCAGGGGTTTTATCAGTTGTAAGGAAAAATGTGGGAAGTGTTATATATGCCGTCACAAGCACCTGAATGGAAGATGGGATATAAGCTAATAAATACATCATTACTTCACATACTATTAAGGAAGAAAGATCAAAATATTGGAATTCATTTGTTTCATTCCTGTGTAAATAAATGTAGAAGACTGACCTCTTGGAGAGATGTGCTTAATCCATGGCAGCCCAAGTGTCAACGCGGGTGGAAAAGGTTTAAGTGGTTTCTTTATATCTTCATTTTGAGGTTGCTGGTAGAGCAGAGATGTCTGGCATTGATGAGTGACCTGACTTGGGGGGGGGGGTGTTACATAGGGGCTTTTACTTTCCATTAAAGTATAAAAAAAATTGATAGACGTAATAACTGAATGGAACTGGAAAAATAAAATCCAACAATGAGCAACAGGTTAGAAACTTTCACTCATTACAGGCATTTTACCTTTATAAACATTAGCCTCCTAGTACAACAGCTGTGTGTAGGCCTGGCGTGAACGCACCTAGTTTGGACAGAAGAGAAAAACCAAGTGAGAGTGGCAATTCTAAAGTTGAGGGTCAACTGTAATCATGGTTATGTTGAATTCTATAATAAAAAACCCCTCCCTTTTTGCGACCCTTAATTCGGGATAGAATCAGGATGACTGGATGGAGCTGACCATTTACTGGCCAGATGCCCTTCCTGATGCCATGTGGAGTTCACAGCATATATTTTTTCTTCGCACCCTAGGAGAGAAACATCTGCCACTACCTAGGATTGAACTCTCAATCTTCCAAGTGAGAGGCGAGCATCTTCATTACTACTATGCCACCACACCATTCATGCTGAATTCTACAATACACTTTGCAAAATAAAAATATTCTTCAAAATTTCAATCCACAGAAAAATACTTGTCAGAGTAATATTTCCCAATTTTTTTGTGATTTTTGGGGGGGTAGGGATGGATTTACTAGACTCTTAACCATCTTGCAACTCTAACCATTTCAGAGTCTTGGCGTTTTGTAATTTGTTTCCTAGTAAATTGAATTATGGATTAGTAGATATGCAAAGTGATACAGAATAATGTGCCCTGGCTTTTACTTTGGGAAAAACTGATCATCCTATTCAAAACAATTACTATGTGTGCAAGGCTAACAGAAAATGTAATGTAAGTGGGAATTAATGTGATAATTCAACCCATGTATTTCTTCACTCCTTCAGACAGTGTTCTTCTCCGGAAGGCTCTGAATTTCTTCAAAGGATTAATTCCATGCTAATTTCTAGAATATTCTTTTTCGTCTTGCTATGCTACCTGTAAATGCAAAGCTATTCTACAGCCAGTCCTCTTACTCCAGTCTCATACACTCATGCTGGAACCTCTTCAGTGGTGGGTTGCTACCGGTTTGTACCGGTTCAGGCGAACCGGTAGCGGCAGCCGGAAGCTCCGCCCACCCACCCAGACATCATAAAAAACACTCTGTGCATGCGCAGAAGCTTCTGTGCATGCGCAGAAGCTTCTGCGCATGCACAGAAGCATTGCGTGCACGCAAAGCGCGCCCGCGCGCCCGCACACTCCCGTTCCCGAACCGGTAGCAAAGGTAAGAGAAACCCACTATTGAACCTCTTCTTTTCACCTGGTTTTACGTTTTGCCCATTATTGTGGATTTTAACTAGCATTTATTTATTTATTTATTTATTTATTTATTTATTTATTTATTTGTTTGTTTGTTTGTTTGTTTGTTTGTTTGTTTATTTATTTATTTATTTATTTATTTATTTATTTATTTGTTTATTTATTTATTTATTTATTTATTGTGGAGCCGAGGTGGCGCAGTGGTTAGAGTGCAGCACTGCAGGCTACTTCAGCTGACAGCTAGCTGCAGTTCAGCGGTTCAAATCTCACCGGCTCAAGGTTGACTCAGCCTTCCATCCTTCTGAGGTGGGTAAAATGAGGACCCAGATTGTTGGGGGCAATATGCTAACTCTGTAAAACTCCTTAGAGAGGGCTGCAAAGCACTATGAAGCGGTATATAAGTCTAACTGCTATTGCTATTGTATTTCTATGCTGCCCAACTCCCAAAGGACTCTGGGCAGCTATATATTGGTTTAAGTAAGAGCTTTCTGTCTTGGATATGTGCTGCAAGCCAACAATGGACACTGCCATTTTCTTTGTTTGTTTGTTTCAATGGGCCATTCAGTACTGCAGGGGGGAGGGACCTGACCTGTGATGTCATCAAAGTGGGCAGGACTATTTATGTTCAAGGGTGACTAAAGGAGACAAAAGCATTTCAACCAGGCTTAAGACACAGATTTTGCCCTTGAAACTACTCCCATCCCCCTTAAAAAAACAGGCCAAAAAAGTTTGCTATTTTTTTTTAAAGAAAATAGGTCTCAGCACTCTTACTCAGAAGGGAGGAATATTAAAGACACTGCAATTTATCCATTTAATGTAAATTAAGCTTCTCTTTTGACTTGTTCTGTTCTGCTTTTCAGAATGCAGTTCCTACATGCACAGTTCTTTGGCAGGAACCTGGACTGGAAATAATCAGTCCAAGGCACAAGCCTTTCTGAAGACTTATAAACTTTTGGATTTATTTGTTTGTTTATTAGAATAAAAAAATAAGATAACAATGCAAAGATACCAGTGAGTGTTTTACTCCCAAATGGGAATCCTTTACATAGGCCAGGGGTCCTCAAACTACGGCCCACCGACACAATATATCCAGCCCATGCAGTGGTGGGATTCAGCCCTGCCCCCTGCCCCACCCCCCACCCCTCCCAGCCACTCCTCGCATGGCTGACTTTTCCCGGCTGACGGGGGCCTGGGGAAGAAGTGCCTCATCTGCCGCGGCTGCCAGAGGGCGTGGGGGACGGCCAGGGACTGCAAGGTCCCTGTCTGGCAGCATGGACTCTGCAGCAGGCCCTCCAAGAAACAGGCATGGCGGGGGCAGCACTTGCATCAGCAGCAGGCAGAAGGGCGGGGGCGGGTGAGGCACGTGATGCCAACCACCAGATGTGCCTCCTCCATCCCATGTGGCTGGGATAGGGCAGGTGGTTGCCTGACGCATCCAGCCCGCGGGACCGCATTCCTCTCCCCTGTGTCTCTGCCTTCGACTACTGCTCCCACTGCAGGCGAAGACAAGGTGAGGAAGGTGTGGGGCGGCTGCTGCCTACTCCCTCCCATCTCTTTTGGATTGCGGTTGGAGATCAGGTCACTGCTGGTCATCTCCTTGGCCCCCTCGTTGGTCTTGCCCTTGGCCTGCATGTGACGCGTGTTCCCCTCGCGCACCTGACTGCAGCTGTGTGTGCACGAGAGGGGTGCTTTGCCAGCAGGCCCTGCAGGAAATGGGGGAAAGCGCGGCATTTCCCTCTCCACTACCAGACCTAGCAAGTGGCACCTGGCCGGGCTTCCCTGAAGCATCGGGGGGGCAGGGTAGGAAGCGGCGCCCACCCCAAGGCTGGAGGAAGAGGGCCTTTGAGCCCCAGGCACCAGTTTGGGTAGCACTCTGCCGAATCGCCCGCTCACACGGAAGGAAGCCTGGCTACTCATGACCCACGCCTTCCTGGAATTTGGCTGCAACCCTCCCTCTCCAGTGGCGGAGATGGCTGTCCTCCTTCAGGGAAGAAGGCGGCGGCTGTTGCGGCACCCCCTCCCTAGCTCACTTGCGTCTCACCAGGCCCACTTTGCCAACAAGCACATGAGCCGCGCCTTCCCGGAATTTGGCTGCAACTGCCCGAGTGACGCAACTCCTTCAGACAGAGCCCCGAGGCTGCGGGTCCCTTCCCTGGACTGAAGGCAGCCTTCTGTCTTGCAGGACACCCCCCCACGCCGCATCTCCATTCCAAGCTGAGGGTTGCAGCCAAATTCCCCGCTTGGCCGGCATTCCGGGAAGGCGCAGCTTGGGAGTAGTGGGGCTTCCCTCCACGTGAGCGGGCGAGTCAGCAAGGCGCTGCCTGAACTGGTGCCTGGGGCTCAAAGGCCATCTTCCTCCAGCCTTGGAACGGGCACCACTTCCTACCCCGCCCCCGCCACGCTTCGGGGAAGCCTGGCCGGGCGCCGTGTGTTGAGTCTGGTAGCGGACGGGGAAAGGCTGTGCCTTCCTCCACTTCCTGCAGGGCTTGCTGGCAAAGCGCACCTCTCGTGCACCCGCTGCTACAGTCGGGTGCACGAGGGGAACACGCTCCATGTGGGGGATGGAGACACGCTCCGCACCCATTGCGCTTGACCAAAGAGAGTGGGTGGGTGGTGGAGCAGCTGTGGCTGGCTGGTGGAGGGATGATGCCAGCGGGTGGACTGATGCACGGGGGTAGGGGAATGTGTGGGAGATGGTGGCGTCAGAACCCTCCTTGGCTCTTCCCCGAAGCGCCTTGCACCAGCCAAATCCCCTGCCCCGAATGCCGCCACCGCTGCTCCCCGCCTTGCTCGGGACGCTCATCCTTTGCTGCCCAGTTCCGGTGGGGCAGGCAGAGTTTAATATCTGCCCCCGGGGAGCGCGCCAAGGGGGAGCAGGAGTGGCCAGATCCCTTCCAGGAGGCCCTGCAAGACGGCCCGTCACCCCTACTTCGCCTGTCAGGTGCCAGAGAGGCAATGTCACTGGTAGGAAACCCCCTCAACCTCTGGCCCTGTCCATGGCACCTCTGCTGTGGATGGACTTGCACGGCGGCGGCGGGAGCAGGAGCCCTGCACTAAGGGTGGTTTTCCTCCTCCCCGCTCAAGAAAAGAGTTTTGGTGCAGCATTCTGAAAAAGCAGCATTTTAAGTTTTCTTAATGGGAAAATGTGAGTGCGTCTCCCATGCTCCCCTATCCCTCTTCATAGGTTTCAGATTGAGGCTATGGGCTCCCCAATCAAGAGTGGGGCTGAGGGAAGCCAGCCTTAATTTCAATAGCCAAATTGGGGGCAGGGAGGGGGCGGGAGGGGGGCAACGCCTTCTGGGAAGGCAGGCCAGTCTAGTAATTCCTCATTTTCCCTTCCCCCACCAATTAAGGGGGCAGGCAGGCTACTATACTTGGTAGTCTAGCTCAGCCCAGGAAGGCAGAGGAGGCCCTTGTGCCAGAAGGCTTGCCGGGGTCTCATGGCTGCTTCTTCAGCCACAATGAAACACATTATCTTGGCAAGGGAGCTATTGGGGAGGGGGTAGAGGAATCAAGCCCAGAGGAGACGCACCCCTTTTCCTTCTTGTCTGTTCTGGCACTGAGCAGCAGTGGAGGGAGAGCAAAAGGAGCCCGTGCTGGTTGGGGGACTTGGCTGGGGAACAGTCCCAAGTATGTGGGAGGTTACTGCTGAGGGGTGCCTGTTTCCAGGTTCTGGAGTAGACATAAACCTGCTCCTTTGCCTCTCTAAGAATACCCAGCTCTTGGGCTGAGTCCCTTGCCTCACACCCACCCAAAACAAGGAGAGGCAATGCCTTCCCTGGTTTGTTCTATTTGTTGATTGTAAGCTCCTTGGGGCTGAGAAGAATTACTGCAAAACTGAGTTTCCTGAAGTGGACCACTAGACTCCTAAACAACTTAAAAAATGATCTAGTAAAAAGAAAAGTCAATCAAAAGAGCAACATGCAAACAAAAGCAAATAAAACACCCCCAGGAGCAAAATAAATTAAAGTTTAATTTGTGTGTATTGTTTAATAATGGACTGTTAAATTGACCACGCCCACTTAGTCACATGATGTAGCCACACCCACCCAGTCACATCACCACCTAGCCACACCCACCCAGCTGGTCCGGCCCCCCAACAGTCTGAGGGACCGTGAATTGGCCCCCTGTTTAAAAAGTTTGAGGACCCCTGACATAGGCAAATCAAGGCAGTTAGTGTTACAAATTCCCGTTCTCGTGCTCTTTAAATGTAAAGGAGAACAATTTATTTTTTGAAGGGGGTCCAGTCTGCATTCATTGATGGTCTTGAAAATGGTTAGCTTTCTTATCAATGTGAGAATGTGAGCAGTCTCACATTGCCCACTCGTGTGGCTGTAAGTTCAGAAAGTTTGCACCTGGGTGGTAATACACTCAAAGTGTATAAAGGTGAAGGTAAAGGTTCCCCTTGCACATATGTGCTAGTCGTTCCCGACTCTAGGGAATGGTGCTCATCTCCATTTCAAAGCCAAAGAGCCAGCGCTGTCCGAAGACGTCTCTGTGGTCATGTGGCTGGCATGACTAAACGCCAAAGGCGCACAGAACGCTGTTACCAAAGGTGGTCCCTATTTTTTTTACTTGCATTTTTTACGTGCTTTCGAACTGCTAGGTTGGCAGAAGCTGGGACAAGTAACGGGAGCTCACCCCATTACGCGACACTAGGGATTCGAACCGCTGAACTGCCGACCTTTCAATCGACAAGCTCAGTGTCTTAGCCAATGAGCCACCGCGTATACATTGCCCTAAATCTCCTACTATGATCTCTTCTTCCACAAAAAGAAATCATGAAATCAGCAGGCAGTTTCACGCTTCTGAAAGAAAGCCGAATGTGATTACTATCAAACCAGTGAAATAACTGTGGTTGCCACTAAGTTGTGCAAGCGGATAATTTCCTCTTCAGATAATTGGAGTTGAATCTTTCATCTTCCCTTTCATGAGCTTTATGTGCTGGCAATATTGTTCTCTTTGCATATTTTAGTACTCATCTAAACATCCTTTTCTTCTACAGAGTGAAGTTGGCAGGAAGAACCATTACTTTAAAGTTGGCATGAAGAACTGTCACTAGTGTTTCTTCACACAGATGCTCAGATCTCTGATGAGCGTATTCTCATATTAATTAACAACATGCTGGCATCAGGTAAGCAAAATTCACAAATAATACGAGCCCCCTCCCCCTCCCAAGTCACCAAAAGATGGCTCTTTTTTGTACTTTACTAAAATAACGTATTTTAAAGAAATCACCAAAGTCTTTGTGGACTTTGTAAAAAAAATACCTTTTGATAAATATATTCATGATCAAAATAGTTCAGAAAATAGAAGATCCTGAAAGGAGCAAAAGGCCACCAGATTTTGAATAGACTTCATCAGTGAGGGGAAAAGGTCAGCTGTTGAGACGAGTTATAGGAGCTATTAAATCACCTTTGTGACACCAATAGAACAAGCTGTATAACGTAATCAGCTGCAATCAAGAAAAAAACGCTATTTATTATAAAATGCTTCCAGTATTTTAATATTTGATATTGTTATATTAAAATGGCCTTGTGTAATTCCACATGCACTTCCCCAGTGAAAACTGACAATATTAATTATTTATGATGCATTTCTTGATGTCAAAAATGGCAGAGGATATGTTTCTTCAGCCTCAACCAGAACTGGATGATTCCTGGACTTTAAAGGGATTCATGCCTTGTACTGTAAAACAGGTATTCCAAAATGTGTGTGTTACTGTATGTTCTTGTGTCCTGGGATATATTGTCAAAGTTTCATAGCCGGTAGGGCAGTTAGATTCTCCCTCTGCTCTGTGTTCCCAAGCAGATGCAAGGTTAGATAAGTAGATTTCTTAACAGAGAATCAGGAAGCCATACATACATATACACCTAAACCTCTATTCCTAACCATGATGACTCATAGTTAGAAAGAGTGCAGAAATGAGCAACAAAGATGGTTAGGGCCTGGAGGTGAAAACATATAACACTTAGCACTTAGACCAGTGGTTCTCAACCTTTCTAATGCCGCGACCCCCGCCCCGCCCCTCACGCAATGAGGTGACAAAGGGGGCGTGGTGGGCTAGCGCATGCTTAGGCGACCCCTGTGAAAGGGTTGTTCGACCCCCAAAGGGGTCGCAACCCACAGGTTGAGAACCGCTGAATTAGAGAGAGATCAACTGTTGACATCCTATACCTAATAAGGCATCAATGTCCTCCATACTCCCTTTATTCAGTTCTGACATGCAGAGCCTCAGCATTCGGAAGAAGGGCGACAAGCATACTTGTCCGGCGACCCGCAGGCACGGCCGAACCGGGAGCATTTCACGCCTGCAAGTGACAGTGGCACCAAGATGGCGGGCTAACGTGCGCGGCGACCCCTGTGAAATGGTCGTTCGACCCCCAAAGGGGTCGCGACCCACAGGTTGAGAACCGCTGACTTAGACTTATATACCGCTTTACAGTGCTTTACAGCCCTCTCTAAGCGGTTTTACAGAGTCAGCATATTGCCCCCAACAATTTGGGTTCTCATTTTACCCACCTCGGAAGGATGGAAGGCTGAGTCAACCTTGAGCCTGGTGAGATTTGAACTGCCAAACTGCAGTCAGCCAGCAATCAGCAGAAGTAGCCTGCAGTACTGCACTCTAACTACTGTGCCACCGTACGAAGAACGGTTGCATGAATTGGGTATGTTGCATGAATTGGGCATGAGCCGAGGTGGCGCAGTGGTTAGAGTGCAGCACTGCAGGCTACTTCAGCTGACTGCTAGCTGCAGTTCAGCGGTTCAAATCTCACCGGCTCAAGGTTGACTCAGCCTTCCATCCTTCTGAGGTGGGTAAAATGAGGACCCAGATTGTTGGGGGCAATATGCTAACTCTGTAAACCGCTTAGAGAGGGCTGTAAAGCACTATGAAGCGGTATATAAGTCTAACTGCTATTGCTATTGCTATGTCTACCTTAGTGAAAAGCAAGAGTAAGGGTGACATGATAGCAGTGTTCCAGTATTTGACAGGCTGCCACAAAGAAGAGGGGGTCAACCTATTTTCCAAAGCACCAGAAGACATGACAAAAAACAATGGATGGAAACCAATCAAGGAGAGAAACAACCTAGAACTAAGGAGAAATTTCCTGACAGTGAGAACAATTAACCAGTAAAACGGCTTTCCTTCAGAATTTGTGGGTGTCCCATCACTTGAATCTTTTCAGAAAAGAGTGGACAGCCATTTGTCTGGAATGGTGTAGGGTCTCCTGTTTGAGCAGGGGGTTGGACTAGAAGACTTCCAAGGTCCCTTCCAACACTGTTATTCTGTTATTCTGACTCCAAAATGATAAAATATATGTTGCAATAGCACAGCACAAAGCCTGCCCTTTTTGTACTTGCATCACTATGTTACCCTCAGGTATGTTAATCAGTAGAGTTGCATCATGAAATCACAGTACACGTTCCATCTCTTACCCCTCCATTGACAATGATGCCTACAAAAGATTTTCTGCCTAGCTTCACCCAGGAATCCTGGCCTCTATTTACATTAATCCCCAGGTTTAAATCCTGAGCTCCCCTTTCCTCCTTCTTTTTCAAGTCAACAGCTGTGTAGCTGCTCATTTCCTAGCCTTGAAGGTTTGCATCATCTGTCCTTTATTTATAGAAGCTTCCACTGGCATGAGAATCAGAGATTCCTGCCTCAGCAGAGTTATCTATTGACTCTATCTACACTATCTAATTCCACACATGCACATGGACACACATACCTATATATTGCAAATCATAGCATTTTAAAGATCAACCTCTGCTGAGCCAGTTTGGTCTAGCGGATAAGGCAGCACGCCTAGAAGCAGGGAGACTGTGAGTTCTAGTCCCACCATAGGCATGAAAGCTGAATGGATTACTTTGGGGTAGCGACTCTCTCACAGTTTGTCATTGTGGGGAAAAAGGAAGAGCAAAGTATTAGATATGTTTGTTAAATTGTTTATAAAAATAATAAAGGCAGTATAAAAATAAACAAATACAATTATGTATATAGGCAGTTGGCTAAACAAGAAATTTTACATGCTATCTCAAGATTCCAGTGTATTCAGCAAAGTGCATTTGCTAAATGGAACCATAACCTGTAGTGATCACTTACATATAATTTAAGTATTAGTATTTGTAAGACTGATAAACTCAAGACTTTCATAGTCATTTCTTCTAAATTCTAAATCATTTCTTCTAAATTCTAAAATCAATTTATTTTTCATTCCACTTTTTTTTTAAAAACGGTGCTGATCGATTATGATATACGAGTAGTATCTGGGTTGAATCATCACTGTGGCCGGAAGTCATATCCTCTACAGTAGCTCTTATGTATCCCTCAATCCTCCACTTGTTCCCAATCTTCTCTGAGAGGTCAAAAGATACTTTGCGCAGACATGGGAGGGATCTGAGGAGGGGCATTCTGCCGAATTAGAAGACTGGTCATTAACATTGGATGTAGCTCTTAGGTTAGATTCACACTGAGTTTGTTTACAGCCTTTCTTTCTGTAATCAATGTTTAATATCAATTTAAGTTTCAGAGTTACTTTTCCATTAATTTCACAGTAACCTAAAACCAATTAAGTAAACCTGAATCCAACTCTCTGTAAATCAAATAACCATCTCCTATAATTTTACCTTTTAGGATTGGGTGGAGGTAAGGAAGGAGAGATCCATAGAAGACAACAAAGCTTCAAGATTATGATCTTTGTATTCTGAGAAGCTTTTTGCAAAATCTTCGGTTTTTTGTTTATAATTGAGATGAACAGATGGCGAAGGCTTCATTTACAGTAGCACTATCCATCCATTAAAATAATCTCTGCTGACAGAATTTCTTCACTAATTGCATTTATAGCCCTGTAATGCAAAAGACAGATCTTGAGTCTTTTCATCCATTTGCTATTCTAGAACAAGACTAGATTGCATCAAAAAAAAAGGATAATGGAAACATTTCTGCCATATACCGAAATGAGTATGTTACAATAGTCTAGGGACACATAGAGAGAAGACTATTAGTACCCATTTTGAAAACTATTTGTGAACTTGCTGAAAAAATATTCAAATTGCCCTAAATCTAACTTTGTCTCTGACCATTTTAAATTAAAAAGTACTAGACATTTAAGCTGTGGTGCAGGCATCACTGTATCAGAACATTTTTATCTGTCACAAATAAAAGTTTAGTGAATATATGCAATTTCAGAAGACAATTTTATGTCATCAGAAAGTGAATAAGATTCTTGTGATTCCTTAGTTAATACATACTGTATACAGTACTGTAGATGTTAGAAAATGTGATAAAACATATTTGGTATTGTATTACAGTATTTACAGCTTTATTGACACTCTGAAACCATGTCTCATTCTTTGTTTTGAGGAAAGGTGGCGCAGTGGTTAAAGTGCAGTATTGCAGGCAAACTCTGTCCACAGCCTGGAGTTCGATCTTGACAGGGCTCAAGGTTGACTCAGCCTTCCATCCTTCCAAGGTCAGAAAAATGAGTACCAGATTGTTGGGGGCAATATGCAAACAATGCATTACATTGTAAACTGCCCAGAGAGTGCTGTAAAGTTCTATGGGGCGGTATATAGCCCTAAATGCTATTTCTATTGCTATTGTTTTAAGATTTTGTTGACCTTTTTCCTTGAGAGATAGTTTAGCCATGGGAGTGAAATAAAGTGACTTCTCCTTAGATAATTGTATTCTCAGAAAGGTTAGAGGCCCTGGTAAGGAAGGAAAGAAGGTCCTTATATGGAATGATGCTGAGATGAGAAATTAGTGACAAGGTAAGGGATGGTATTTTGCAGGAGGGGCTGATTGTAATGTATATAATATGCTAGAAGGAGGGGGGAATCTCCTTCGCCACCCACCCGCTTCTCGGAGCTTCCACAGGCGGAGCTAGAGAGAGGACAAGACCCAACCTCTCTGCTCAACGCCGACTCTTCAACTGAGCTGCGCAGGTCCACTAGAGTCACAAAACGCCCCGCCTACTTACGGGACTACGTATGTAAATAGGATGGTCCAAACCAAGAGGGGAGGGGTGTTAAGTATCCAGACTGTATAGTCTACAGTCAGGTCCTCCATTTCGGCAGGAAAATGGAGAGCTCTGATTGGCTAGTTTCACTGACAACTCTCTATATACTGTAAGGCTGGCTGTCAGATTGGAGTGCTGCTGGTGTCTGTACATAGTTAAATAAAGAGCTGTTGCATTAGAACATGTCTAAAGCCTCTTCTGTCCCAGAACTTAACACATTAGGTTTGTTACTTGGAACGCTGACACTGTCAGCTTTTAATGCCGAAGCTCTGCAGAGGTGGGGGGGGGGAGGCTGCTTCCTTGTTGCTTGAAAGGCTTCTCTTACCTTACTTTCAGCAAGGCCTCAAGCTGCTTTTTTCTTTTTATTGTATTTCCTTTATTTCTATCTCCTTTCTATGGAGTGAGGTGAGGGCTTTTTTCTTTCTTTCTTTCTTTTCTTTCTTTTTTTTTTTTTTTGCTATTATATGATAGCAACTGTTTTTTCCCCCTCAGCTCTACAGTGAAGATGCTCACAGCTTGTTTTCAAACTGATTTTGAGAGACAGGATATGAAAGGTGGAAATACAAAATTATCTAGGGCTGGGCTTTAAAAGTTTAATTCCCACTCCCACAAAAAAAAAAAAAAAACACCCTCTGCTAGTTCATGGAAATTAACAATCTGTAGAGAAAAAGCTTTGAAAGACTTTTGAATGACAAGTGAGAAGTATTGCAAATAATAATAATAAAAAAGAATATCTAGGGTGGCTTATGTAGAAAGAAAGGCAAGCTTGAAGCCAATTGATTATGCGCCATAAGTTGTTGTTCACTCCTGGCAACCAGAGAGACGGATTTTCTCCATGATGATCTGGTCCTTCAGGTCTTTGAATGGCAGACCCATTGCCATTGTAACTTGAGTCCCATCTACCTTGTAGCTGATCATCCTCTTCTCTTTCCTTCCATCTCTCCCAGTATTAGAGCTTTTTCCTGAGAGGTAGGCCTTTCTTTGCCCAATGTGTCCGAAGTAGGATAATTCAAAAGGACTCCATGTTATCACCAACTTTTGAAAAACATTAATTTGGCCAATTTGTGTCACATAATAGAGAAAGGAGGAAATAGAGGAGGATGTGATTTTTAAGACACAATTAAAGCGATTAATTGTTATGTCTCTAATATAAAGGTATAATACCTGCTGAAAATGCATATAGGAAATAATTTATTGAGAGTCGATTTTATATCTACACAGTATCTATATCCATAATATCTATAGTGTGGGACATAGTACATCTAAAAAGAGCAATAGAAAGGTTCACATAACTAACTGAATCTTGGATGTTTTCCAGAAAAACAAAAAAAAAGAGAAAGAATTAAACAAAGAAGCATTGTTTTTAGACAATGGAAAAAGGCAAGGAGTGGTAACACACGTGCATATGGCACTTTACTTATAATAATGAGTTTAGTATAAAGAGAAACAAGCATCTTCATCTGTGAACAATTGATCGTTTTTTTTTAAAAAAAGAACCCACATTTAGCTCCTATAGTTAACTACGGGAAATGTGATTGGGGTGGGAAGGAGGTTTAAAAGCTGCTGCTTGTAAATAAATAATGAAACACTCAACAATTACATATAGCTCAATAAAACTTAATTGAAATAAAATCTAAGTTAGTTCTCATGGAGTGCCAAAGGGCCAGTCCATTTTCTTATCTTATTTATAGTTATAAAATGGGATGCAGAATGAAGCTTACAGGTTGCTCCAGCTCTTTGGAACAGAAGAAAATAATAATGAAAAAATATTAAAAAACTATAAAATCTACGTATTTATATTTTATATCATATTTATATTTTATATAAATTATTTATTATATAAATCTATAAAATAGAACTATAGGATATAAAATTAGTTAGTAAACTTCAAAGAACAAATTGTTATATATGCCCTTCCCGCCAATATCCCCCTTTAAATGTGATAATCCTGAGAAACCGAGGTGGCGCAGTGGTTCAAATGCAGTATTGCAAGCTACTTCAGCTGACTGCTAGCTGCAGTTCGGCAGTTCAAATCTCACCAGCTCAAGATTGACTCAGCCTTCCATCCTTCTGAGGTGGGTAAAATGAGGACCCAGATTGTTGGGGGCAATAGGCTGACTCTGTAAACCGCTTAGCGCTTAGGCTGTAAAAGCACTATGAAGTGGTATATACATCTAAGTGCTATTGCTATTGCTATTGCTAAGGGAAAAAGAGATATTTTATGACGGGAATCAAAAAAAGCCATGATATTAGTTCCAGTGGTGTAATTGAAGCTCCACCTTTTTGCATGTGCATCAATGAAACATGTATGAAGTGGTGGGGGTTCAGTTCCACTGCTGACACACACACCCTCATCTCTCCCCATCACATGTGTGTTACTGAAGAGATAGACAAGAGATAGATTACCAAGACAAAACTACAGGGACTTGGCCAAGCCAATTCAAAAGAGCACTGCTGGCAATTTTTATGGACCACATGGGTTAAGATGGAAAATGGATATGAGGAAAAACATTCAACATCTAATAACTGATATTGGATAAAGCATACCTGCAGAATGAAATCACATAGTAAACAAAAATTTTATGGTAAATTACCTTTGCTAGTAAGAAGAAAAATCAATTTATTGATTTTCTTTTAATGTTCAGAATTTAGTTATTGGACAACTAACAAATATCCTTTTAAGTTTTACCTTAAAGTGAATCACAGAAGTTAATTAGGATCATTGCATTTTTATTATTATTATTTTTACTAATGAAGCTTGAATCTCAAAAAGCAAAATAATAATTATTGATTTCTGAGAGGCAAATGTAATGGTTTATACTGTGAATACCCACAGTTTGGATAGTTAGAGTGCTGGAGATCAAACATATATAAATAGCTTTGCACATACAAGTAGTTCCACTGCATAATATTAAACTACTTATAGAAGTAAAAACCAGAAATAGCTATGACAGCCATTACAAAACAAAAACAGTCCATATCTCTTAAATATGAGCACAAACTTGAGTGGATTAAAATCAGCTTAATCAGATACATGAAGGGTTATCCTTAGCTGGAAGGTGTGTTTAACTTGTTGTTTAATTTCCCCAATCAGACTCCTCCTAATATAGTGAAACTACATTACTCAGAATTCCCAGTCAATACAATGAAGTCGATGTATAGATTTCATCAGCATTGGCCACGCAGGCTGGGAAATCTGAAAAATTGAGTCCAAACACATCTGGAAGATACCAGATTCAGGGGTGGAGTTTGCAGATAATAGGGGTTACCTGTCATTAGAACATAAAGAAAAAAACAACTGTGAAACAGTTTAAATTATGCAAAATAAACACTACAATGATAATAAGGGATTATCAAGCCATTCTAAATTTGCTATTTGAATTGTAGAGGTTCTAGACCAGGGGTCTGCAACCTTAAACACTCAAAGAGCCATTTGGACCCGTTTCCCCCAGAAAAGAAAACACTGGGAGCCACAAAACCTGGGTGGGCATGGCCAACTCAACATCACTCCCACCAGTGGTGGGTTTCAAATTTTTTTACTGCCGGTTCTATGGGCGTGGCTTGGTGGGCGTAGCTTGGTGGGCATGGCAGGGGAAGGATACTATAAAATCTCCATTCCTACCCCACTCCAGGGGAAGGATACTGCAAAATCTCCATTCCCTCCCCACTCCAGGGGAAGGTTACTGCAAAATCCCCATTTTCTCCCGATCAGCTGAGACTCGGGAGGCAGAGAATAGATGGGGGCGAGGCCAGTCAGAGGTGGTATTTACCGGTTCTCCAAACTACTCAAAATTTCCGCTACCGGTTCTCCAGAACTGGTCAGAACTTGCTGAAACCCACCTCTGACTCCCACCCAGTCACATGACCTG
>QLTV01001483.1:6318889-6336422 GCA_003457575.1 Thermophis baileyi | reverse complement strand
TACATTTGTAACAGCAGGCTGCTCTGAGTTTTCCTTTCAGCTGGTGCTTCTTGGTTTTCTTAAAGGGGGAAGGGCTGGCTTGAGTTTCTCGGCACTGTTTTCTGAGGTTTCTGGTGCTACTTCCCACAGGTGCCTGTTTAGTCAGCAGGAGCTGAGTGTACTGCAAAGGAGCCTTGATCTTTGAACTGAAAATAAATTTTATTGCCCTCTACTTCTAATAAACAAATTCACATCACCATGTTTTATTGTCCTTAAAGCAACAGAGCCATGAAATCTAGGAGAGTGGATTTTTTATATCTGAGTGATTGAGGCAAGCAAAGAGTCTCTTTTGTGACTTCTAAAAAAATTGAATTTTCTTCACTGGATTTCCTTTCCCGCTTGATTTTCAATGCTGTGGTTTTCCTCTGCTGGGGGGTTGACTTTCTCTTCTCCCTCCACCCCGCAAAATCTACTGTGCCACTCTCTCTTTCCCCTCTCCCATGCACCACACATTTTCTTTCTCGCTTCCCCCCATCTCTCCTGCTCTCAATAACAATGCATAGCCAGGAAATTTGCTAATGAAAACAATTACGATTTTTTGGTGTAATGGGTCATTTAAAAACATATTTAAACATCTTGATGGGTTGGAATATTGCCCTGCTAATCCAGACAGTAAATGGAACAGATTTCTGAAGTTTTGTTCCTTTCTAGAACCGAGGATCTGACAAGCGCCGGTTCCCTTTGTTTGTTTTGTGGTTTGGTTGTGCTGCATTTCTCTCTCATTTTTAGGGGCTTCTGTTCTTCATTTTTATTGTGTGTCAATGGAGAGCTTATATTGTTGTTAGGATCTCAGAGTATTGGAACTGCAATGGAATGGTGAGAAACAAGGAATACATTTTATAAATAAAACATTAATAAAATCTAAGAGCTAAGAGCTGCCTCACAGCCAGGGAGCATCATGCATATACTACATTCATTCTTTATCATTCAAGATCCATCTAGCTCTCTCATGGATCTTATATCACTCTTCTGACCTTGCCATTTCCTTTCAGACCTACTCCAAGGATTTGATCAATACCTGCTGCTTTTCCTTTCTTCAGATGATGGATAGCTTTGGTAACTCTTCTTTAATCTTTATAGGTCTTCTATCATTTCCTTCATGGTGACCTTCAGATATGGATTCCTCATTGGCATGCTCTTGGAAAGTTCCTTTTTAAAGAATAGAATCCTAAAGCAAGTGGTACTTTATTTTTCATTTCTCTCTTTCAAAATGGCAAAATTTACTCCACAGTGTTTTATGGACACTGCTTCTAAAATTGTTCTTGACAGGTGTGTGTGTGTGTGTGTGTGTGTGTGTGTGTGTGTGTGTGTGTGTGGTGTGTGGTGTGTTTTAGGATGAATCCTTTTAAAGTTCTGTATTTCAGTTTTGGAGCTCAGCTATGGTTCCATATGATATTATTGGCAGTGCTCCATATGGTGCATGACCATAGTTAAATGTTTATGGAGATTCTCTGTCATCCAGTCATGGTTGTCCCAAAGGTGTTTTTCAAAAGGCAACTGGACTTTCTTTGTTTTTCCTTGAAGACATTTCGCTTCTCATCCAAGAAGCTTCTTCAGTTTGTTAGACATGGCTATAGTTGTTCTACAGCTAAGTGCTGGTAGCCCCAGCTCTATGGAAAATAATATTTTCTTTTTTTCCCAAGTTTTTTATTTTGTTTTACATATATGTATCAATGCGTGAACAGTGTGGCACCTGGGTGTCATACATTCTAATAAAATAAAACTAGTAGAATTAATCATAATTACATTCAACCAGCTTATATATTTCTAATAATAATACACATTTATATTAAATTATAGTCTATTATTATTTAATTATTCCATTGTTTTCTCTTGTTATTGCTTTTATTTTATTATGTAAAAGTGTATACACTAATATTCCCCTTTTCTCTTATTTCTATCTCTTATTGTAACTTTTAATCATGTCACCCTTTTATTAAAAGATGTTTTCTTTCTATCCTACCTAATCTAATCATGTCACCTACCTAAAAAAGGAAAAAAAGAGAGAGAAATAGAAAAGCAAATTAGAACAACAACAAAAAAGAGAAATCATCTATCCATCGTCTCTTGCCCACTTCAGTACTTTAGTTGCTATGCTTTTTTTGACTTGCCTCCCATATTCCTCTCTCGGATCTTTATCTCTGTCTGCATCTACTTCCTGGCTATTCAATCTAAGTATTTCTCCCATCTCTACCCTCTTCCACTGCCTAGTTTCCAAAATTTCTGCCCAAGCCCCTATCTCCCTTTCAAAAGTATCTTCCTGTATCTCCAATTCTCTTTTCAACTCTCTTAAAATATTTTTCCCCTGGTTTAATTCATCAATCACTGTTATTTTCATTATTATCTCCTCCTTGTCTTCTTTTGTTCGCTGGTTCTTCGGTTCAATCTTTTCCTCCATTTCTTCTGTTGACTCCTCCCTAAAGTTGCCCTTCAAGGAGTACACTAATCACAGTTCTTTATATCCCATAGGTAAACAATCAGTTCCATTTAAATAGTCCCAGAAGTTATCAAAAGCCTCTTTACGTCCCCTTTACAGATTCAATCTTCTAGCATAACATTCAGGGGTCCCTTTAATTAAATAACTTCCTTGTTTTCTCATTTGAGTCTCCAGTAATCATGGGGTAGTTAGGTATAATCCAGTAAATATTTTCACAGTCCTTCATATAAGTATTCCCAGACTTGTATATTTTCCTTTCGTCAGCAGATGGCGCTCTCAACTTAAATTTCAGTATTGCCACTAATTAATCGTTATTTTAGTTAAAGTTCAATTATAAAAGCAGGATAAGTTTTTTAAGTAAATGATTCCAGCATTTTAAAATGCCTTCCCATTACCACGTCTTCCCAGTTTAAGAGTCCAATTTTCTGTATATTTAAATTTTTATTATTTTTCTCTCTTTGCGTCTCTTCCTTGTGGTCTGGTATTTCCCTCAGAATGCTTAGTCACCGCTTTAACAAATAATTCTGAGCAAATAGTTCTAAATTATTCCTTGGGGTTTGTTTAAGCAAAAAGGAATCCTCTCCCCCAGTTCCAGTCACTGTTCACCTACTTCACTCCAGCACCAGTCTTAGTTGTTCCTCGGTTGTTCCAGCTTCATGGCAGCCATCTTTAGGCTGCCTCTTCTCCTCGCCGTGGCTGAGAGGGAAAAAGAGCCCCGGGTCAGACAGGAGAGCTGCGACTCACCGCGACCTCACAGGCCACCCATCTTTGCTTCACCACCCCTACAGGTCGGCTTTGGCTCCTTTCGGAGCCCACCAATGGGGAGAACTCGGCACGGGAGCATGGAGACCCACTCCGCGTGTCCGATCCCGCTGCGACATCAACCAGAAGCCAGAAAATAATATTTTCTATGAACCCAAAGAAAGGCTACTTTAGAATGAGGAAATTTGAATGACAGTGGGTGGCACATAAGGTCCTTCTTCGTCTTCTAGACTTTTTCACCTCCAATTTTGTACATATGATACAAAGACTTATCAGTTGTAAATTACACTCCCTTCTCCTATTTCAATGCAATTATCCACTTCAGAGAACTATTTTATGAGGGTGAAGGGGAAAACACTTTTTTTTTCTTGCTTACCTACTTTATTGTAATAATGATTGTATACTCACAGATAAACTCATTGATTGTGGTCTGCATATTTTTGGCTTTGTTTTTTTTTTTTTTACAAATATTTTTGTTCTCTATATTTTGACATGTATTTCTGAGTACTGGAGACTTATATAGAATGAACATTATGTCATCTAAGAACATTTGGAGGAAACATACTGATGATGATGTTATCCATTCAGTCATGTCCAACTCTTGGGAATTTAATGGGCCAGGTGTCTCCACATCTTCCAGTCTTGCATTACTTCTTTGAGTTGTTCTTTGCTCTGGCAGGTACTGTATACCTACAGTCTCAGAAGGCCAGAACTGTGTCATTGAAGTCATTTTCTTCATATAATTTGACTACTGTAGAGAGAAAAATCACGAATAAACAATACTAAGGCAGGAAGAAGACAGAACCCCCTTGAAGGTTTCTTTAAATCTTTCAGGGTACCTAGAGATGTTGCTTAAAAGGGACGTGGTGGCTCAGTGGCTAAGACGCTGAGCTTGTCGATCAGAAAGGTCGGCAGTTCAGCAGTTTGAATCCCTAGCGCCGCATAACGGAGTGAGCTCCCATTACTTGTCCCAGCTTCTGCCAACCTAGCAGTTCGAAAGCACATAAAAAATGCAAGTAGAAAAATAGGGACCACCTTTGGTGGGAAGGTAACAGCGCTCTATGCGCCTTCGGCGTTTAGTCATGCTAGCCACATGACCACGGAGACGTCTTCGGACAGCGCTGGCTCTTCGGCTTTGAAACGGAGATGAGCACCGCCCCCTAGAGTAGGGAACAACTAGCACATATGTGCGAGGGGAACATTTACCTTTACCTAGAGATGTTGCTTAGTTGTAATAACAACCTCTGAAAGGCAGAGTGGGAATCCTTTTTTCTGCTGAAGCCTGCACTCCCTTGGCTTTTTTGCAAAGTCTGTGATCTTGGTCTTATTAAAGTTAATCTGCAGAAAATAGTCCTTACAAGTCCTCATTGCTATCTTTAACATCCTGGGGCTGCCATAGAATAGCCACATAATCTGCATATAACTGGATTGCTTATTTGCTATCCTAGGGGCATTAAGTTCTATTTTGTCTAAATAGACCACCACAGAATTGAAATCGGAGCATCTTAAAAGTGCTTCCCTGTGGCTGGATTATGACCCAGTTATTGAATGTGCTCTGAGCCTAGTTTATACGGTTGGTTCTGGTGTCTGCTGCAGATGGCGAGAATACCAAATGGAGAGGAAACACACAGTTGGGGGTGGGAATGTGTTCGACAGACTGGTTTAGAAAAGCATGTTTCAAAGTTCCATGTGGCATATCCGGTTGATTACCAGATAGTTTTATACAGTGGGGAAAATAATATGGAGAGAAAGAAACCTTAAATTTAGGAGCATAAATTTTATAAGAGAGGATTCTTGAGGCTGGTGCTTGCATGAAAGAAAATGCAGATAAAGAGAAAATTGAGAAAATTACCTGATAATAGGAATGCTTGAGTGAGTTAGGTCT
Organism: Thermophis baileyi; assembly: GCA_003457575.1. Classification (NCBI taxonomy): domain Eukaryota; kingdom Metazoa; phylum Chordata; class Lepidosauria; order Squamata; family Dipsadidae; genus Thermophis; species Thermophis baileyi. The sequence goes on along the minus strand of QLTV01001483.1, from coordinate 6,331,299 downwards.
GTCTACAGGTTAGAAGTTATGTTATGTTCTCCTCCATTATGGAAAAGCAGAGAGCCAAGGAAGGACCTGAACAGCAGAGGTTAGAGACAGCAGACAAAGAGAACTGAAGGAAGAAGGGAAGGAATGATGAAAGCACTAAGAATATCAGTCTAACAACAACAACAACAACAAAACAGAAATGTAAAGATATCCAAATCTTTTAGACATGGAAAGGTGACAAAAATGCAAGCATGTCTCTGCTAACTCTCCATGGCCTCTGGTGGCCAGTAGTTTAGAGGTGCAGAAAATGGATGTATGCAAAGTAAAATTCAACTTACCCGTCTAATTATGAGAATAGTGCTGATAGTTTTCTGACATTCATCCTAAAATCTAGTTGTTTCTCCAAGTCTCTCTCACAGGAACAGTTTTGGCATTTCAGGTCATGTTGGGCTTACCCCCAGTAGATGTCACTTCTAAGAACTAGGCAGCTTCTAACCATCATGAATTGCACAGCTGTTGATTCCATATAGACACAACCTGTTTCACTATTCATACAGGAACACAGATGGATCTTTTATTCATAATAAAAATGATTCTCACAACTTCAGTTACAGAAAATCATTACTAATATATCTCAAAATAATACATCAAGAGAAACAAAATCAAAATATATATCTTTCATCTTTTACAATGTCAGGAATACCCTGCAACAAACATCAATTTCACTCAAAACTATGATACTGTATTACAAAAGACTAAAGCAGTAAAAAGGACCAAATCAATGATTTTGCAGCGAAGTCAATATTATGTTTAATATCAAATACTAATCCCAGACTCTGATCCAGCAAAACTATTAGTATGCTCTTCATAGGGAGAACATAGAATTTGGATATTTAGGTTAATATCAATGTGAAAGAAATCTTTATTTACAAATTATTGAAATATTAGTATTAGCAAGGAGCTAGGATTTTGCTACATTTATTATAAATAAGATCAGCCATGTTGTTAGCTTATTTATCTGAACAATGAATTCAAAGATATTCGTGGATATTTCAAGAAAGGAAACTATTTACAACAAGCTCTGTAATGTCACAGTGCAAATTCCACCCCTTACATACTTGCATGCATTCTCATGACCTACATATAAAAAGGGTAGAGTTTATGTTGCAATGTTATGATGTATTTGTTCCTATGGAGACCTGTTAATATTCCGTGACTATAGTGTATTAGCGAAATGTTTGCAGTGAAATTCCAGGCAGGTGATCAGGAAGCAAAAGACACCTGAGAAATTAGGGAGGGGAGTGTCTCTTACCTGTTTGAGTACACGTAGTCCTTGACTTAAAACCACAATTGAGCCTAAAATTTCTGCTGCTAAGCAAGACAGTTATTAAGTGAATTTTGCCCCATTTTATAATCTTTCTTACCACAGTTGTTAAGTGAATCACTGCAGATGTTAAGTTAGTAACACAGTTGTTAAATGAATCTGGCTTCCCCATTGACGATGCTTGTCAGAAGGTCACAAATGACCTGGGACATAAATACATGTCAGTTGCCAAGCCTCCAAATTCTGATCATGTGACCATGGGGATGCTGCAGCGGTCGTAAGTGTGAAAAATGGTCATAAGTCACTTCTTTTCAGTGCCGTTGTAAACAAATGATTGTAAGTCGAGGTTTACTTGTAGTCCCAACTGTACATGAATTGCACTGGGTAAAATAATGAAGAAGCAGCCAACCATCAGAAATGAGAGAATCCTTTACAAAAATAAAGCATAGGTATGATTACTAGAACGTAAACAAAAATCAGCATATATCATTAAGGGTTGATTATGACAGTCATCAGCCTGCCATCCAAATGCAACTTTTTGGCAGGCAACTTGTGTATAGCTCTTTACAGTACTTCCAAACCAAAAGACTAACAGAGTCTCTTTAAAGCAGGGATTTTCAAACTCTGCAACTTAAAGATGTGTGGACTTCAACTCCCAGAATCTGATGGGGGAATTCTGGGAATTGAAGTTCATCCACCTTAAAGTTGTTGAGTTGGAAAAACTCTGCTTTAAGCAAAGAGCTGCTTTGGTAAAGAAATACACAGAGCAACCTAAATAATAGTATTAAAAAGCTATTTTCTAACTTCCACGCTTCTTGCACCAGTGGTCTGATGAGAAGTGAAAAGAAACTGAGGTTACTATTAACAATTAGTGCATTTGAGAACTCTCTAGAGTAGGATGGCACCACTATTTAGGCCTCTTATGCGCAATCCAATATTCCTGGCTCTGTGAACATTTTCAAGCACAGCATGAACTCAAGGCAAATAAGTAAAGCTGAAGCAGAATGTTGCCTAATGACAATATTAAACTACAACTTCCTTTTCTTCTCTCCATTTTTGCCTTAATCTAATGAATTTGCTTCAAACAGAAGAGCAAAATGAATGGCAGTTTTCCTCCATTTAAAAGCAATTCCTCATCCCTGAGGGAAAAGTTTGCTTTTAGGACTATATTTTTCCAGTGGCATTAACATCATGAAAATAGAGCAATTACCCTTAAATTACAGAGCTAAATATTGTGTCACAGTTATAGAGAAAATGGTATTGTTACATTGGTACCACTTTTTTTTTAAGGCTTCATAAAAGCTACATTTCTAGCTTTTCAATCTTGGCAAGATTTCTTTGTCAACAAGCTCCTATTTCAAACCATATTAAGCAAATTGTTTTGCTGTCATTTGTACAGAGAGAATCTACATGTATAATACATAATCCATATATGCCACCATGACAAGCAACAATCTAGTGAGTAATTATGGCAGCTTCCTCTTTTTTATTTTAACCCCTAGTTCCTTAGTTTAATGAATTCCCTTCTATTATTTGGAAACAACAGCAATCCCAGTAACACACATTCACCGATATATACAGTATGTGGAGATATTGAAACTATGCTGCTGATTCTTGAGTGAATGTAGTTCTCACTAAGTCATTTTTGAATATGCTAGAGTTATAATAATATGAGGGGCTAATTTGGACCTCTGATGATTCATAGCAATGAAGTCTTGAGCCAACGTAAAGTGAAGATGATCTCATCAGACTCAGAACTTCAAACGTGACCAGGTTTTCATCTGAATTCCCATCATTGTATACAAAAAGCACAATGAAGTGTCCCTTTGCGTATTTAAGTCAATCATATATTTCTTTCATTTGTTGTTAGCGCTTGGTATTATCAAGGAAATGGAACTGGTTGCATGCATTCAATAAGACCCTTCATCCATACAGAAATCTGAGGAGAGCTTCGAACAGCTATACCTATTTCTGGAAACACGGGATTTAAGGTGGTGCCATATTAGTGAAAGAGCTTGAATTTAGTACAGAGTCCAAGTATTTTACCTAACACTTTTGTGTATTAAGTACAATGCAACCTGAGATACAATGATGAAACTCTATAGAAAGCTGAGAGATTTGTAGAGGACAGGATAACAGAAGCAATAATGAATGCCAATATTCATTATTGTGAGTTCAAATGAAAGAAAGAATGAGGGAGTATGATTGTTGGAAAATATTTAGAAACATTTGCACACATATTCTTTACCATCAAGAATACAAAGTATTCCATAGGCTCATCAGAATAATGAGCAAGTAACTTAGAAGCTGATATCCAGTGTGGCCCATTCAGATATCCACCCACAGTTTCAAAATCCAGGATTTCTTCATTTAAAGCCTCAACCCTATCGGCTGATGAGATGGTAATTATTATCCCATGAATGATTAAATTTATCATAAAAATGTTAATGCCATGTTTATTTGTTTAGAACATGATGTAGCAAATGAAATGCAATGCAGGCTAAAACTAGTAAAAAGAAAAAAAAGACATGTACCACCACCACCACCATAATTGTCTCCACATCTCTTTTTCTTACTGGTTTTGGCCTGAAGATGTTGGCTTACAAAGTTTCCTCAGAACAGAACAGAATAACAACATTAGAATGGACCTTGGAGGTCTTTTAGTCCAACTATTGATTAACTGTAACTATTATTTATTTTTAGTATTATGTATTTATGTATGTATTATTTATATTATATTTATATGTATTATATTTATATGTTAATATAATATATTAATGTTAATTAATGTTAATATATTAAAATATATTTCCTTTTGGCCCAATGGTTAGTACTCCTTTCTTTAGTTGTAGACAATCGTTAAGGCAAAATGAGATTGGACTGCATGGGTAAAGTTGTCATAAGGTTGTCACCATTCAGTTATGACACAAGAATGAAGAAGATGGTGATGCATTTTCTATTTTCCCATGGCTGGGTGTTCATGCATTTCTACCAAATATAGATTTGGTCAAAGAAATCAGTCCCAGGCCCATGAAAAGTAGCATCCCAACGGCAAGGTCTTTTGTGTCATTCTGTCCTAGTACGTATGTCCTTTGAACAAATCAATTGTTCCCTAAAATCTCAAAGCTGCCTTTCCTTTAATAAGCATTCCATACCAGAAAATGAGAAATAACTGCACCCATCTTTGATTGATGTAAAGTAACATCCTCAGCAGTAGGACTGAAATGACTGAATCCTGTCACATTAGTGATGTTTCTACCTAACAGGAATGCATAACGCCATCTCCTCTGGGTCTACTTAGCAATATATCTCACTAAATCCAATGATGCTTCCTCCCCGGTATGGCCTTGCAACCTTTATAGAGTCAGATATTACTTGATCCTGATTTTATATTACTGAGTAACCATGCTTCTCAACTCCCTTTGAAGTGGAACAGAAGTTGTGGCTAGCACTCACGTAACGTGGAACGAAGGCATCAGGAGTTCTTGGTTTCTCTCAGTTTAACCTATACTGTATATTAGTAGGAAACTAACTTGAGCAGAACCCATTAATGTCACAGTGATCAGTTACCAATGGAAATAAATAATTCATGATGAAAGGAATTAGTCTAATTAGCAAGCAGTTTGAGTCCTTTGATAAAAATCCAGCTCTAATTCCGTGAAGGGCAGGAAGCAAGTGCTGTCATCAGTCAGCCCTGAAAAGATTAGCATCTGTTATGAATGAGGTTAGACACCCTCGTGAAATCATGTGTGTCCTGGAGACATACTTAATATGTTCCAGAACAGGTCACCGTTTGTCTCTTCAACACGTCATGAGTCCTACTGGGCTATTGTATGCGGTAACAAGTAAAAAGATCAGGGTGCTCTCCTATCATTCTCTTGCTGTCCATCAGCTTGACAACTGTGCAAATACATTTTCCACGCAAAGGCAGGGAAGGGGCTTGGAACGCTTGTAAGGTTGCACGAGGTGTCAGAGAAAATGTGTTACCCTGATTGTGAGAACTGAAAGGCACGCAAACAGGAGCACATCCAAATGTCAGTCATGGCCGGAGGAAAAGTTTTGAAGTCCAGCTGGCAGATGTGATTTACCGAAAACATCTATCTTTATTTTAGTGAATAATATTTTCTTTTATCACAATCGATTCCATTCTTCCTCTTAACGGTGGATTGATGTGGGGGTGGGGGGTTTCCCCCATTTATCCTCACATTAACCATTAGTAGTAGATAACCCTTGAATGTTGGCATCGGCATATAATTTAGCTTGCATTCTCATTTCTTTTTGTAGATATTCTCATCTTGCAACTGGTAGTTCTTATATTGGGCCGGTATATTATGAAGTAATGTTAATAAATTAGTTCATTTGGGGGAAATATTTATTTTGATGGAATCCCACACTTCGAAGAATTAGTGAGAGTTGTGCTAGTTGGAAAATTTGGAAATTTGGAAAAGCTACAGGTGACAGGCTCACTTTGACTTTTATATAGAATATTTTCAGATTGCATACAGACCAACTATTGAAGCCTCGTGTCTGAAATGTACATGCTGATGCAACATCAGCTGTGTTTCCATTTTTACTTATGTGCTTTTTTATTTATTTATTAAATTTGTAGAGTCCCTTGGGAGTTGGGCGGCATACAAATTTAATAAATAAATAAAATGTGCTTTTTTCCCCCAATTACATGTTTCTTTCTTGTGGTTTGATACACTAATGAAAAAAACTCCATTCTTTGGAGTTATTGTATTGCCTGCCTTTGTTGTAAGAAATTTATTTCTCCTTTTAGTTATGCTAATTTTCAGAAGGCAACAAAGCCCTTTATTTTTCTTCGGTATTTCATCTTTTTTGTCCTCCTTCTGAAACAATTAACATTCAAGAAATGTTCTTGGCATCGTTGCTGGAGTGAAGAGGCTTGAACATGGGCAAACAATTGCTCAAATCCTGGTATTCTGAAAGAGTTTTCAGATGAAAGGGGGAAAAAACCCAACAAATAGCTATCCCCAAAGGTGCTTTTTCAAGAGGCAACTGAACTTTCTGGTTTTTCTTTGAAGACGTTTCACTACGCATCCAAGAAACTTCTCCAGCTCTGACTGGATGGTGGGGAATGGAAGGATTTATATTCCTTGCAGACAGCTGGTCATTTGCATTGCAGTATTGCAACTGTCGGCAAGGAATATAAATCCTTCCATTCCCCACCATCCAGTCAGAAGTTGGACCCTGTAGCTCAACTTGCCTCCATCAGAAATGGCAGGTAGACATGACAATGTTGCAGGGTGGGTCAATGACCTCACTGGGAAAGGCAATCATGAAGAATCAGTGGAATGGTGTACTTAAAAAGGAAGAATTTTAGGGTATTGTGAGGGTTCTTTATTTAGAGAGGTGGTTGTTTCAGTATTAAAGACACAATTACCCTTCAGGTGTTTGCTTCACTCCGTAGCATGCCTAAACTCTTTCAGGAATTAAAAGAACAAAAGGAAAAGGTGCTGCTGCCTGTTAGGGGAGAGAACAACCATAGAGAGAAAGAAAAAACAGAAAGAGAGTATCAGCAGAAGAAAAGGAAAGGAAAGTACAAGGGATAGACATGGCTGGATTGTGCCTTTTCTTTGTTTACCCAAAGACTTAAACATGAGTACACCGATAAAATGTTTTTTTACTGTCCCAGTATCAGTTTCAGTTCCTGCAAAGGGCAATAACTTTCAGTTATTGGAGTTTTTGAGATATTTTTCTTTCTAACAGTTATAGCAAAATAATACGGGTTATATGACTAAACTGTTAATCTATATTCCATCAGCTATGATCAGGAAACAGGAAATTTTTAACTATAAGCACAGGGGCTCAGAAAAAAACTAAATAGAACTGTCAGATTACATGGAGAGGGTGATGTGGCAATTCCTTTTGACTGCCAAAAATAAAGTCACAAATTTGACTTGAACATAGTTATACAACCCACACAACGATGAACTGTAATGTTTTCTCATTAAGATTGTCTGAATCAAATGTGAATATATCAAGGATGACTACTTCAGTTAACACTATTAATGTGGAAACAGTATAACCTTCAGCATCTCTATGTGACTTGTGAATAAATACCTTACATAGCAAGAGTGGTCTATTCCTAGTGTTTGATTTGACTGCATAATTGTAGTCATATCGCAACCTTCTCTTGTGCCGTAATCTCTATGAATGTAAAAAGTATTTCATTAATACATGTATCTTTTGAAACTAAAAAAAGATCTCCTTCCTCTAGCAGTAGATTGTGATGACTGAACTGAGCTCTTGTTCCTGGACAGGTCTGGCAAATGACAACCCCTCTTGAGTAATTCCACCTTCAAACTGGTACTTTGCTTTGATATATTACAATGATCGAATGAATTGCCTTTCGCAATAGATCACGGGACTCCGCAGTTGCTTGATTCTAAGGATTGAGAGACTGATGTGCCTTAAACATCCCTCTAAGGAATCAGGAGAGTGTGATCACTAGCAAAAATAAACTAGTGAAAATCCAGAAAGGAAGCAAAAAGATTCTTGCAAATTAAAAAACAACAACAATGTAGGATGAAGCCAAATTAGCATGGCCAAAACCTGGACTTTCACTGTATCATGTTACATTGGTGTTGGTCCTTTTGGATTTTTGTAAGTTTGGGACAGTTATCTATCAAATATTGCTAGATTACAGTTTTTGAAATTTGGGTGGTGTATTTGATTGGCTTGAACTCTCTCTCTCTCTCTCTCTCTCTCTCTCTCTCTCTCTCTCTCTCTCTCTCTCTCTCTCTCTCTCTCCCTCTCTCTCTCTCTCTCCCTCTCTCTCTCTCTCATTTTAATTTTGCAGTATTGCATGGTGAATTTACATGCTTGGAATCTCCCCTTGTAAGAGACATACCTTAAGGATGGGTCTTGGATTTTATTGTGTTTAGCTTTTATACCTTTCTCTGGATCATAATTCATGATCAGGGATTCCAATATCATTGTTTCACTCATAATACTATCAATCTTTCTGGCCCTTGATGACCAGGCATCATCAACTATGAAGAAGGGTCATTCTACCATCTACTCTTGGAGGTCCTCCCATCACCTTAAACTGAATATGAATAAGATTGTCATGTTTCCACTTGATTGTCCTTTCCATTCCCTGCTGAGTCTTTCCCCTATTTTCTTCAGTTGCTCATTTTCTTCACCTGCAACTTAGGGATCTTGACTGATGATGCGTTTGTCTTACACTTGTTGATCTTTTATATTGTTGGCTAGGGTCACTAATTTTCATGATTAATATTTGTGGGTTGTGGTGATTTCGGATGGAGGAGATTCCATTGTCATTAATGTGCATTTTGGTAGTCTCATATGTAGACTGTTGTAATATTCTCCTGGCAGGAGTGCCCAATTCTTCTCTCCATTTGCGGATTTAGTCTAGAACAGTGTAGTTTGGACTGTTCTGGGCCTTCTGTATTCTTTTCATAGTTCAGGTCAGTGCAGGGCTCTTCACGTGTTTCCTGTTTGAGCCAGAGCCCAGTTTAAACTGTTGTTTAAACCCTCTCCAGTTACTAATCCCAAGTATCTGTCTCTCTACAATGTTGTTGATTCCTACCATTTCTCTGAACACAATCTTCTCTTGATTCTTCACTCTAAAGTCAGGTTCTCCATGTTCTGCACCCTTGGGGACCTGGTCCTGCAACTCCAGAATCAACTCCATTCCTTCTTTCTTCGCTCTCTGTACATAACTTATATAGGTATTTAAAGACATTTTATTGGATTTGTAAATTAGTGTAAGCTCTGGCTGATCCATCCTACTCTTATTTAGGAAACAATCCTGCAGTAACATGTCTTTTAAATTATTAAGAATGTATAGACACTTGATTCTATTCCTGGGTGTTGTTTTAAATATATTATTGTATTGGTTTTTCAGTGTGAAAATCTGTGTTCTGAAATAATTTTATTGGTTTGATTTGCTATTATGATGTCGTTGGCTTTCATTTTCTTTTGTACTACACTTTTGCATATCTTCATTATCATCATCATCATCATCCATTTCATAGCACTTAGTTATTAATCAAGTTTCAAGTCCGAGTACAAAGGAAAACACTATAACTACTAAGTATTTATACTTTATTAGAATATGTTGGGAAGAACATTGGAAGTTGGCTTCCAAAGGTACAGGATCAATATTGTATGTCAATCTTGGAAAGAAGCATTCTCAGTTTCTAAGAAACAGACATTGCCCCTGCTGAAAAGTCTAGTCATCATCCTCTTTTAACAACCCCATAATCCCTTGCGGGCTGAGTCTGGGCAACTGAATGGAGCTGAATGTTTACTGGCCAGATGCCCTTCCTTCAGCAGATACATTCTCAGTGTGCCCAGAGAGAGAAATATCTGCCTCTACCCAGGATCAAACTCACAGCCTCCTGATTGTGAGGCGAGAGCTCCACCTCTAGGCCACCGCACCACTCTTAAAGTTGGCTTCCAAAGGTGCAGGATCAATATTATATGTCAATCTTGGAAAGAAGCATTCTCAGTCTCTAAGAAACAGACATTGTCCCTGCTGAAGAGTCTAGTGTGTGTAAAGATAAAGCCTGCTTAATTTCTAGCTCATCTAGTTGCATGCAATTCAGTTGTCCCAAAGGTGCTTTTCAAAAAGCAACTGGACTTTGGTTTTTTCCTTGAAAACATTCCACTTCTCATCCAAGAACCTTCTTCAGTTCTGAAGAAGCTCCTTGGATGAGAAGTGAACAGTTTTTAATGGGGGAAAAAAATCAAAGAAAGTCCTGTTGCCTTTTGAGAAGCACCTTTGGGGCAACCATAACCTGGATGGTTAAAAATCTCCATAGACATGCAATTCAGTTATTTTGAGTGATCAGTTAGCTCAACAAAACATTGGTATCTCTTTTCTCTATCGGCTTCAAGAAAGAGGGAGCAGAATAGGGGACCATATCATGCCCTCCAAATAATATGTATGAATTCACTTTTTCCTTATTTCCTTTTTCTTTTCTTTTTTTTTTTGCCAAGGTTGCAATTTATTAGCTGTGGATATTAATTTCTGTAGACTTTGCCATATGGGAACTGTTGTTGCCAAGTTTGGCAAAGTCTAGAGAAGATTATCAAAATGTTCTTTTGTGTATCAAAAGTGCTAAGCACAAAAGCTATATGGAAAAGGGCCAGTATTGCGTTGTTACCAAAGCAAGGAGAAGGTTTAACTTCTACTAAGAATTATAGCCCAATTTCCTTATTGAATAATGATTATAAAGATTATAAAATTGTGATAGATTAAAAAGATTTTACAAGAGTTTATTCAGGAAGAACAATGTAGATTTTTACTTAAAAGACCATTCAAAGACAATATTATGTAATAGAATATTTACAACAATGTAATATCAAATAAACTGCATTAATCTTAGATGCAGAGAAAGCTTTTGATAATTTGAACTTTTTGTTTAAAGTTCTGGAAGATATGGGTTTTGGCAAGAATTTTATTCAAGGAGTTAAGTCGATATATACGTCCCATAAGGCTCAAACTTCAATTAATGATGATCTAACTAAACTATGTTATATCCAGAAAGGGACAAGAAAAGTCATGCTTTGCCCTCTTTGTTGTTTATTTTGATTCTTGAAGTGTTGAATAGAGACATCAGACAAGAAGAAAAGATAATGGGGCTAAATTTTTTTTAAAAGGCTTATAAGTTGAGCACTTTTGTGGATGATATGATTTTTACATCATACCCTGAAAGAGATTGGTTTTTTGATGAAAAATAATTGAAGGATTTTGGTGCACAAATAGGTTTTAAGATTAATAAACAAAGAACAATGAAGTTTATAAAAACGCAAGATCTCATGAAAAAAAAATCTGATTTCAAAATTGAGACAAATGGCTAAATATTTGGGTGTTACTTTAACTAATATGAATTGTACATTGTTTCAAAATACCGTAATAACATCAAGGTATGGAATGAAGCTAACAATGATAGGTTGAGATGGGAAAAATTGCAATTGTCATTATTGGGAAGAACTTCTGCGATCGAGATTAATTTTTTTTTTAATCTAGAATGTTATTTCTGTGCCATACAATACCTACATTGACCACTGTACTATGTAAGCAATGGCAAAACGATATCTCCAAATTTGTCTGGCAAGGCAAGAAATTGAGAGTTAAATATAAATTGCTGCCAGATGCTAAAGAAAGAGGAGGGTTAGGATGATCAGATTTGAAAGTATATTTTGCAGCTTGTTGCTTAGCATGGATGACAGAGTGAGTGACTTTAAGAAATAAGAGGTGGAAAGATGTGATTTAAGATTTGGTTGGCACAGCCATTTGTGATATAATAAAGTTAAGGTTAATGGGGACTTTAAAAATCACTTTATTAGACATGCCTTATTGAGAATTTGGAATAGGTGTGTAAGCCAAGAATGTCTCCTAAAGTGCCTTACGATTATTACCCAAAAAAACTTTTTTAGAAGAGATGATAGTTAAACAAAAATGGTTAATTTATGCTGATGTACTGGTTTTTTTTTCCTCAAGGAGAATTTAAGTTAAAAACAAGAGAACACTTAGAATTGGAAAGTTATATGTGTCATTGGATTTCCTATACTCAGCTAATGGAAGGTAGAAGGACTTACAAATCACTGCCATGGAAGTGTGGTTAGTCAGGCTGATGGAATTGTCAGAGATAGCAAAATTGACATTGAAAAGACTTTGGCTAATTTTATTAAAATTAGCCTCTTTTAGACTTTTTGCAAGAAATTGAAAGAAACAAAAATTTGTTTTGGAGATTTGATGAGTAGAATTATGTGGGATTATAGAAATAATGTTGACTTGTGAACATTAGTTTGATTTATGTTTTATCTATATCTATACCAAAATAAGTTGAAAACTCATTCCTTTTCTCTCTCTCTTTCGTTTTTTTCTTTTTGCATTTCTATCTTACTTTTTTACTGACTTTTCCTTTTTTAATCCTTTTTCTTCTTTATATATTTATTAGTTTGATTTATGTTTTATCTATATCTATACCAAAATAAGTTGAAAACTCATTCCTTTTCTCTCTCTCTTTCGTTTTTTTCTTTTTGCATTTCTATCTTACTTTTTTACTGACTTTTCCTTTTTTAATCCTTTTTCTTCTTTATATATATA
>QLTV01001483.1:6297159-6315052 GCA_003457575.1 Thermophis baileyi | reverse complement strand
TGTTGTAGTTTTCGGAGTTTGTTGGTGTGTGTGTCTGTCTTGAGGGAGGTTTTTGTTTCAGCTCTCCAGACGGCGAGTTGTTTGGCTTTGTCCCAAAGTGCGGGATGGATCTTGTTGCTGAGTTCAAGGTGAAGTGTGAGGAGATCTTTGTTGATTCGGTCTAGGAGGGATCTTTTTGTGTGAAGTTCATTTCTAATTAAGGTCAATTCTGTTCTTTTCAGGATGCGTTTGATGGCTGCTGAGTTGGAGTGGTATTCTAATCCCATAAGGGTGTGGCTAGCTGATGAGAGCTAAATAGCTTGAAATAGATCTATACTAGTCTCCCTTTATTTATGTAAAAAAATATAANAAATGAAGTGTGATATCTTTGTTGATTCGGTCTAGGAGGGATCTTTTTGTGTGAAGTTCATTTCTAATTAAGGTCAATTCTGTTCTTTTCAGGATGCGTTTGATGGCTGCTGAGTTGGAGTGGTATTCTAATCCCATAAGGGTGTGGCTAGCTGATGAGAGCTAAATAGCTTGAAATAGATCTATACTAGTCTCCCTTTATTTATGTAAAAAAATATAACATATATATATATATATATATATATAACATACATACACAGTACATACATACTAAATAAAAAAGCTCTGTGCATTAAGAGTTTTGTAGGAAATCCTATTGTTTCCTGAAGTTAAATCACTGGTATACTTTTAAACTGAAACAAACACAAAGATAATGTTGCTTTTAAAAATGACTTTCAAGAGATACTCTTGTAAGAAACACTTCAAAGATGTCACTTGCATGTTCTCTCGGTATCGTGTTAAATAATGGCCATTAATATTTCTTTGAATGAGACTTCATGAAAATTGTAGTTGTGAACATGCAATCAGCTCATTTATGAACTAACGAGCATTGCCCTGGGCCAACCTCTGTTGACATTCATCATTTGCGTAAAATTCACTTCCTTTATTAATAGCACATTGTGCATGTGCCCTTTCAGTGCCTCACTTTAGCAATATATGGTACCTATGGAAACAGGATTTACCCATTTGAAGAGGATTTACTGGACATAAATTATAGCAGACTGGTTTTATGCCATTCATGATCTGGAGCCCTTAAGATTCTATTTCTGAAAGTGTTAAAAAAAGTTATATTTCAAATCAGAGGAAGAAGAGGAGGAGGAGGAGGAGGGGGAAGAGGAGGGGGGAGGAGGTGGAGGAGGAGGAAGAGGAGGAGGAGGAGGAGGAGGAGGAGGAGAAGGAGGAGGAGGAGGAATCTAAAATACAAAGTGTACTGTGTGAAAATTCAGAAAAAATATCTAAATTTCAATGTATTGTTCTGAATGTACGTACTAGTTTCTTTGTCATGACTTACAATGTTAAATCAATGAAATGCCCTCAGGAAGAGGGTCAGAAGCTCAGGTGGAGAACTTGTAGAGCAAGTCTCACCTGGGGCTCCCATAAAGAAATTCAAATATTTTTTTGGTTAAAATCCTAGGAATTCAAAATAAGATTTTGGATTTCAACAATTTTATGTTTTTAAGAATTTTAATTTGTGTGTCTTTTTCATTCTTAGCCCTCCTGAGAGAAAAAAATGGAATGTATAACTCCAGTAACAATGTTGAAAAATGAAAAAACTGCAGGTGGCAATGGTTTAACTGGAGAAATGTTTAAATGTTGATATGGTTCGCTTGTGAAGCAGCTGGATGGAATTGATAAGATCCTGAAAAAGAGAGAGAGAGGAAAAGCTTTAAGGAAAAAAAAAAACAAGATAGTAAGTCTGGTCTAGTAGTTAAAGCACCAGGCTAAAAATCAGGAGACTGTGAGTTCTAGTCTTGCCTTAAAGCATGAAAGCTGGTTAGGTGGCTTTGGGCCAGTCACTTTCTTTCAGCCCAACTCACCTCACAGCGCTGTTGTGGTGGAGGAAATAAGAGGAGGAAGGAGTGTTGGATATATTCACCATCTTGAATTATTTGTAAAAATAATAAAGGCAGTATAGAAACAAACAAACTATGAAATGGGATATGGACAGGACCGAAGTAAGGATTTGCAAGTACAGAAAGGTATACAGAAGTATAGTGAATGGTGTTACTATAATTATTTTTCAATCTTTATTTAAGTTCTTTGGCTTACTATTTCTTACTCCCTATCTACGTTCTGTATAACCCTACTCCAAAAAGAAATAGCATGATGGGTTGCATATGCAAGTATGCAATATATGCCCTACTCGCTGAAAGGTAGGGAACAAATCCTTAAAGTAAAAATAAATCATTTTGGAGATCTCCCAAAAAAAGGGTTGAAATCTTACCAAGTCATTTTTTTTTTATTTCAGGCACTGACCATCAAAACAATGCTTTAAAAAGTAAAATTGCAAGATTTTAAACATGAAAGTGGATAAAGTGAAAATTTATAAATGTGGATGAAGCTATAGAGTAATGGTTTAATAGATAAAAATAGCTAATATAAAATCATCACATCACTAAAATCTAAACTGCATCTGATGTTGTAACTCTAGGAAGTATAATGGCGTAAAAAAATAGAAGGTAAAAGATGTGATTACCATTTTAAAAGCTAAAGAGCTAAAAGGGCCAATTGAAACTGCTAGTTTTCTGAATTATTAAGGTTGGTTTTAGCAACTGATAATAATAAAAATCAATAATCAATAAAAGTATACATAAACATGATGCATGGATGGAGAATCAGCTGAACAGACCTACAGCTAAAATATTATAGGCCAGGGGTCCCCAACTCCCGGTCCATGGACAGGCCAGCAACCGGGCCGCGCAAAGAAGAAGGCCCCATCCACAGTATGCACCAGCATGCAAAACCACGCTCCCTCCAGTCCACAGAAAAACCTTTCTCCATGGAACCAGTCCCTGGTGCCCAAAAGGTTGGAGGCCATTGCTGTAGGCAATCAACAGAGCCAGATTTTGGAGACGGGGGGTGGTGGGGTGGCAATCTCTTTTACAGGCAATGGAGCAATATTTGGATAAAAAAAGGAATCAGAGAGACTGGGCTGCTTGATTGAAAGTGGGAATAAGAGCTCCTGGCAAAGGTCAGCTGAGAACGAACAATACGGCACAAATGATCCAGTGTTTCAAATACTTTTTTTATTGTTGGGTACAGTCTCTGCTGGAATGGAATGTTCTGGTATCTTCCCTCAGTAATAGCTGTTGGGAGGATTCAGAAGTTGTGGGTGCTCCATCACTGGTGGCTTTCAAAAAGAGACTGGACAACCATTTATCTGAAATGGTATAGAGTCTCCTGCTCAAGCAGGGCGTTGGACTAGAAGACCTCCAAGGTCCCTTCAAACTCTATTATTCTATGTTCTATATTAAATCTGGCCCAAGATAAAGCCCGTCTGGATTTGGAACTGTTAGACAACTAAGGTACCTAATGTGCGGAGTGGGGGCAGATGAAGAGAAGAGCTCAAAAACATACTCCTTGGCAAGGTTGTGGTGGTCTTCAAGTCACCACCACACTTTTTAAGATCGGCAAATGCAGGTTCAGGGTAATTGCAGCCCACAAAAAGCCAATAGAATTTAATTTCTTGTGAAGTGTCTGGCCCCAGGCAGAGTTAAAGTTGTCAGTCTAAGTTAGAGAAGCCAGACCAGCCAGAAGAAAAAGTAAGTTAAACCAATAAGAAAAAATGTTAATTCAGGAAGATGTTTCAGTTTGAAGTAAACCAGCTTCACAGCACAGCATTAACTTTTGAGGAGCTTGGAAGATAGAATATAGAATAATAGGCTTAGGGTTAGATGATGCTTCAAAACTGAGATTGTACCGTTTGAAGGGGAAGAAATGACCTACAAAGGCCCAACTGAACTCCAAAGAAGAGTTGGGCACACACCTTACCAGGAAAAACTTTAAGTATTCCAGATATGAACCAAGTCATTTTGGAAAAAATGACATTTTTGGAGCTTAGATTGATTTCCATGCATTTATGATAACTAGTCAGCAAGAGATTTATGATTACCAGTGACATGGAAAACAATATTTTACTACTTGAATATCTTGACATGTTCTCCTAGCTGTTTATTTAACCACCATGTATGGAACGTAAGGCAATTAACAAACACTATGACCTTGATTTTGGAACAGTTGATTTTGAACATTTCTTCTTGACAGCACTTGAGAAGCATAGAAAACCGCCTGCTTTGGACCAACCTGTATCTGTGAAATGTCAGATGCATAAAGGAGAATGGAGACGTGTCTGTTTTCCAGTTTTGGCAGATGGAGAGTTGGATTTTTCAATTTGACATGAAGAGGATTAATAATTAATAAATATATTGAGATGAAGGGGAGCTAAAATGCATTCTTATCTAACACCTTACCAGTGTAGACATTGTCTTGGCATTCTCATATGAAATCTTGTTGGCTTTCATTCAACCCTTCTCAGAATTTGGGGAATATTTTCGGAGTTATACAGTCATGCTCAGAGCCAGAAAAAATTGCCAGCTGTAATATAGAGAAGCCCAAGAAACCAAACATTCTCTGCCCGTTACATACAGAAATACATTTCAGCCCACGAGTTTATGTCAGTGAAACAGACCATTGTAGAATCTCCTGGTGGAATCATTTCCATGGTGGCACAGTGGTTAGAATGTAGCACTGCAGGCTAACTTACTACTGTCAGGAGTTTGATCCTGACCGGCTCAAGGTTGACTCAGCCTTCCATCCTTCCGATAAAATGAGGACTCAGATTATTGGAGGCAATATGCTGACTCTGTAAACCACTTAGAGAGGGCTGTAAAGCATTGTGAAGTGGTATATAAGTCTAAGTGCTATTTCTATTGCTATCAGGGATAGAGTGACTTGCAGCCATTGTCATTGCCTTATAAGGGAGAAAATATGAGGATGAGGACGTATATCAGATACTGTTGTAATTAAACCTTCCTCTGATGACAATCAAATCAGGAATGGCAACATGTAGAGTTGCAACAGTGCATAGAGCACTGCACACCAAGACAACTAGACACAAGAACAGTTTTTCCCCGAATGCCATCACTCTGCTAAACCAATAATCCCCTCACCACTGTCAAACTATTCACTAAGGCTGCATTACTATTACTATCAGTCTTCTCATTGTTCCTATCACCCATCTCCTCCCACTTATGACTGCAGGACTGTAACTTGTTGCTTGTATCCTTACGATTTATATTGATACTGATTGTTTCCTGATTGCTTATTTGTACTCTATGACCATCATTAAGTGTTGTACCTTATGATTCTTGATGAATGTATCTTGTCTTTTATGTACACTGAGAGCATATGCACCAAAGACAAATTCCTTGTGTGTCCAATCACACTTGGCCAATAAAGAATTCTATTCTATTCTATTCTATGTAGCACCCAGAGCCCATGATCTACTTTTCGTCTTTTTGAACAAACTATTTCAAAGTAATAACTAAAGCTGCAAAAAAAAAAAAGTATAGATATTTTTTTAAACAAAGAAAAAAATCAAAACTTGGGAGAGGTTTCAGCTATGACACTTTTTCAGTGGTGAAATCCAATTTTTTTTACTACCGGTTCTGTGGGCGTGGCTTGGTGGGCGTGGCAGGGGAAGGATACTGCAAAATCCCCATTCCCTCCCCACTCCAGGGGAAGGATACTGCAAAATCCCCATTCCCTCCCCACTTCAGGGGAAGGATACTGCAAAATCCCCATTCTCTCCCCACTCCTGGGGGAAGGATACTGCAAAATCTCCATTCCCACCCCACTCCAGGGGAAGGATACTGCAAAATCACCATTCCCTCCCCACTCCTGGGGGAAGGATATTGCAAAATCTCCATTCCCACCTCACTCTGGGGCCAGCCAGAGGTGGTATTTGCCGGTTCTCTGAACTACTCAAAATTTCCGCTACCGGTTCTCCGAACTACTCAAAATTTCCGCTACCGGTTCTCCAGAACCTGTCAGAACCTGCTGGATTTCACCCCTGCACTTTTTCCTCCCTTGTGAGCTAGGAAACTAATGAAAACTACAATTTTAAATGGTTTTTAAAAGGTCCTCTTGCTCAAATACTGTATGTAATATGGCCCCACTCACTTTTAACCCCTCAATCCTTATCTTCCCCTTCAAAGATTAGGTACCTAAAAATAAGTAGGTACCCTGAAATAAGTGAGATTCTGATGATCACACTCAGAAAAATTATATATTCCTGATTGTGGGGTCCTTGATGGTCTCTGAGCTTGGTGGTTTTCTTGCAGACGTTTCATTACCAAACTAGATAACATCATCAGGCACTAAGTTTGGTAATACAAGAAATCCACCAATCTCAGAGAGCACCAAGGACCCCCACAGTTAACCCTGAGCTACAAATATTTTCTTCTGTCGATATTCCTGGTTTTCTAGTTCCTCTCCTTAAATGTAGAAAGGTAGAAGGAAGTATTGGATAGGCAAAGATTGAAGCTATCATTTCACAAACAATCCATAATGGGCAAGGCCATTGTTTTTTTGATGTTACAAGGGTCAAACTGAGATACAGGCTGCTTTCTTGTTCAGACTTTCTGTGGAAGTAACCAGAACTTCAAAAATATATTGATATCAATGGGACAACAGATTGTCCACTCGTTCTGCAGAGCTGCAACATTTCCACAGAGATGTTTTCTTTTGCTACTGTCTCATAAGAACTGTAGAGGCAGTAAATTGATTTGGCTCTCCAAATCAGAGTCAGTCATGAGTTCAATTTGGTCTGGAGCCAGACTTGAAGTGAGGAAAAGCTCTCATGTGGAAGTTCTCTAGTTTAACACACAGAGCACTGCATTTTCCACAATCAAACCCATAGCAGCATTGACAACAACACTTTAAGAGTTCTGAAAATGGTTGAGAACTTCTCTTTTATTGGGTGACATTTCTGACCTCCCTATTAACATGCTAGTCAATAGAGTGTAAAATCATATTGGTCCCTTCAAAGGTAATCTTTTTATAAATACAGAAATATAATTATACAGCCTCTGGAGGACTGGAAATAATTATACTAGTGTACAACAAAGCCCAAGGCAATGACTCCATTTAAGTGGTTGCTTTAAATATCATTTAAATCTTGCTAACACTTAATTACCAGATTATTCCTATTGCATTTTGTAGATCTGGAGCCTAAACTTGCCTGTCAGGAAATAGAACTTCATCAGAGATACAAAGATAGTAAGTTCTTATTAGCGAACTTGGACAGTGGGCAGAAAAATGAAGGTGAGAAACAGCTACTGCTAGGTCACATAAAGAATACAGTTCTAAGTCACATACTGTCAGATTATTCATGAACTGGGAGAGCCAATGGTAACAAGGTCAGCCAATGAATAGGCATAGCAACCAAGTCAGCCAATGGGAGCTAAACACATCTGAGTCTGTGTAGAGAATCGAAACTGAAGCTAGAAGGCTGGGCGTGGCTCAGCCCACTCTGTACTCTCAGCCCACTCTGAACTGCTGAAATGAAACTTACTGTTCTCTCCTGCCTGTGTGTTTGCCTGTAACTGCTGCTACGTTAAAGAAGAACTCTGCTACTGGTATTGTAGATACTCATCTGTTATTCTTGTATATAAAGAAGTTTCTTATTTAAATCAATCCTGCTGCATCAGTCTGCCTGTGTGTGCTTTCTGAATTTAATTTTCTGCAACAAACTCTGATACATACACATACAGTTCTAGGTTCTGCCTAGAACAGATGGGCTTCAATATGACAAGGACCCAGAACAGAGTTAATGTACAGCATCTTGACTTCAGCCTGGAAGCCTGACTGGCAATTTGTGCAACTTTAGAAGAATATGATTTATTTTACCTAGCACAAGAAGACAATATTTGTAATTCAAAGTTGAATTGTGGAGTCCTTGGTGCTCTCTGAGCATGGCTGTTTTCTTGCAGACGTTTCATTAACAAACTATGTGGCATCTTCAGTACTGAAGCATCTTTTGGTACTGAAGATGTTACCTGGTTTGGTAATGAAATGTCTGCAATGAAATGAGCAAGGTCAGAGAGCATCAAAATCACCTAGCACTGATCAGCAGCAGGCAAACGGCGGGGTTCTGTACCAGCTGTCATTTTTAACTTGTAAGGGGCAGCCTCGTTTAGAGCAAATGGCAGGAACCTAACAGAAGGTAACAGGCATATATCAGTGTCTTCCGCACTTTGTGGAGCAGGAAGAAATACAACCGACAAACCTGTTGAATATTGCCAAAGGTTCTTTTGACCATAGCTTTCCATGCCTATTCAGGAAAATCTCTGATTATATTCCAGCCTTTTTAGGGGGAATGCAACCACATCAAGAACAACAGATGGAATCTTCATGGAGCCAGAAAGCTTCCACTCCAGTAATAACTCCATCTTGTTGTCATTCACTTTCAGTTTGCTTTGCCCGATCTACTGCTTCATAGCCTTCAGGAACTAGATCAGGATTTCCATAATATCCCTACTTAGAGGATCAAGATATAAAGCTGCATATCATAGTGTATGCATGATACTGTTGTGGACAGATACTGGCCCTGAACCAAATATGATCCCTCCCAACAGTTTCACCTGTTGAAGAGCTGTGGTGGCGCAGTGGTTAGAATGCAGTATCGCAGGCTAATTCTGCCCACAGCCAAGAAGTTTGATCCTGACCGGCTGAAGGTTGACTCAGCCTTCCATCCTTCCGAGGTTAGTAAAATGAGGACCCAGATTGTTGGGGGCAATATGCTGACTCTGTGAACCGCTTAGAGCGGGCTGTAAAGCACTGTGAAGCGGTATATAAGTCTAAATGCTATTGCTATTCACCTAAATACTAAATAAAATGGAGAAAGAGCCAAGCCCTTGGGAATTATGGCCAAACAGTGCATCCAGAACCCTTGCAACAGTCCAAAATTGGTCAATGTACATAATGCCACTAACAAGACCAAGAGAAATGACCACTTCTTTCCATGTCCTGCAGCAAGTTATCTGCAAAAGCAACCAATGCTGTATTAATTCCATTCTTTGGTGTGAACTTTGACCGAAAGATAATTTGACTCATCCTGGATACTGTTTAATTATATCATGCCCAAGGAATGGTAGGTTGGATACTTGCTGATGGTTCCTAAGATGAGTGAATCAAGAGGAGACAGTACATCACTGCATCATGAACCCCTTCTGTTATGAACAACTTATTGACTCACAATAGAAAAAAAATACATATTTACCTTTGCCACAGGTCGGGAAGTTTGTTTCCTTCATAAAGAAACATTTATCTTTGACATCTAATCATACGTTTGATCTTTGATTTTTATTTCAGCAAAGGTGAGCTAAGCATGGTTCCAACTCCACCTGCTCTTTTAACCAATGGAACACTCTCCTCCTTCTACCTCCAAGGAACAGGAGTCCACAAGAACAAAATGGGAACATTTAAAAAGTAGCCATCAGTAAGGAAAAGAGAACTCACCTTGTAACAACTTAGTCATTTGTAGGCGTCTTTTGGTGGCTGTATCTTGTTCTCTAGTCAAAAATGTGAGGAAAATGCCATAAATAAAAGCATTGGTCAAAGATCTTCAGGAAATTATTGAAGTAATTCAAAACTTTTGACACACTGTCAAAGGAAATACATAATGACTCACTTCATACAGGACATTTTCTTAAATTATGCTTCTTCACCATTAATACAACCCTTATAAACTCGAAGAGTAATATGCAGAGAAAATGCTAGAAACATCAAAATGCCTCAAAATAACCTTTAGTGTTTTCAGTCTATAATCTAGGCTGTGCCTACTGTTCTATTGTACTTTGAGTTGTTATTATTAGACTAGACAAGGGAATCTGCTATTAATCCTGTAACATAAAAATAGAGGTTCTTACATTATGCACTTTCCTTTTCTCTGCTCGGTTAATAGCAATTTGAGGAGAAAGAGATTGTGATTTTTTATAAAAAAAAACCACGAGGACAAAAATGCTAAATGTCTTGCATCCAAATACAAGGCATTTAAGGCTGTTTTAAGATTAAACAAAAAGTGGGAAAGTGAATCATAGATCTCCTCATCTGTGATTTGACCCTTAGGCAGTCTACATACAACAAGATTTGGCTTTTTGCAGTTTCTCATATTGTTATTTTCACACATGTTCATGTTTTTCTGTAGTTTTGCTTACTCTAAAAGGAAATGTGTGATGGCTATATATATCTTAACAGATCCGCAATATATGCAAGCTCTGTTCCAGGGGCCCCCAACCCCTAGGCCGCAGCCCACTACCGGGCTTTTTGAGTCTTTCGGAACAGGGCCATAGAAGTGGCAGGCAAATGTGTGTGCATGTGTGCATGGGTCCCCACTTGTGCAAGCGGCGGGCGACCGTGTGCGCACGTGCTCCATTTGCACAAGCGGCAGGCACACGTGCCCACCGCTCATGCAAATGGAGCTGCGCATGCATGCTTGCCCATCCAACACGTGGGACCATCCCCTCTCTCCCCTATCTGCCAGTCCACAAAGCTGAAAAAGTCAGGGAACTCAGCTCTATCCCATCCTTGGAATAATTGTGGCAGCACGTTCTTGAAAGCAAGTCCATGTAGTTGCCGACTATCAAATTTAGAAATAACCTTGAATGCCAATATACTGTTGTCTGCATCAGTACAGGTAGTCCTCGACTTACAACAGTTCATTTAGTGACCATTCAAAGTTATAACGGCACTGAAAGAAGTGACTTATGACTGTTTTTCACAATTATGACCTTTCCAGCATCCCCATGATCCTGTGATCAAAATTCAGATGCTTGGCAACTGGTTCATCTTTATGACCATTGCTGTGTCCCAAGATCATATGATCAAGTTTTGCAATCTTCTGACAAGCAAAGTCAATGGGGAAGCCAGATTCTCTTAACAACTGGGTTACTAATTTATCAACTGGAGTGATTTACTTAACAACTAAGGCAAGAAAGGTCATAAAAGGTCATAAAGTTCACTTAACAACAGAAATTTTGGGCTCAATTGTGATCGTAAATTGAGGATTACCCAGTAATGGGTTTCACTTACCTTTGTTACCGGTTCAGAGATGCATGCGCAGAGCATCCGTGATGATGTCCGGGCGGGTGGACGGAGCCTCCCGCCGCCACTGCCGCCGCCGCTACCGGTACGCCTGAGCCGGGACGAACTGGTAGAAACCCACCACTGAGATTACCTGTATATGGGAATGACCTTGGGAGCCAGGAAGAAAACCCACAGCATAGACAATGGTCTGATAATTAAAATTAGCATCCAAAGGCAGAAAGGTAGTGAAAGTGTCTCAGAAGGAACCCTCCATAGGTTTCTGGAGAATAAAGGTGAGAGATTGGAGTGGCCCTTTCACACTTGCAAGATTCTGTTAATGTAGCCTTACAATAGAGTTTGGACTACCTCACAAGGCTAACAGCATTCCATCGACTAAGAGATATAAGTGGTGCATAGACACACATTCAAGACTGGGATTTTTTTTTTTTTTAACTTTCAAAAGTTCATTACAGAGAAAAAAAGACAACTGCAATTCAGAGAAGCACCGTTCTTTGCAAAAGCTGCTTTGCAATCTCTTGCCCAAGAATTTGTGTAATCTTTTACAATGTGTAAAAGATTTTGTGTAGAATTTGTGTAAAAGATTTTGTGTAGAATTTGTGTAATCTTGTCCTCTACTAACAAGAAGATGTTTTGTCCCTATCAGAAATTTCTATCACTAGCATATTTCTTATCCTTCTCAGGTATGCAGGAGGAAATAATATTTCAGTCCAAATCATATGCAAATTGGGATCCCCAGACCAAATGGAGCATAGCAGGGATTTATGGTCGTCCATCATCAGTTCAACGTGGCAGATCAAAATACAAAGCAGGTGGAGCTACGGTCTGCTTTGTGAATCAAATGCTGTACCAAATGTTAGTTTATGAGCGGCTTAATGCAATGTCTTAGAATAACTTCTCCAACACGACAAGTTGCAAGTTGGTGGCATGCCTGATAACCC
The DNA here is from genome assembly GCA_003457575.1 of Thermophis baileyi. Classification (NCBI taxonomy): domain Eukaryota; kingdom Metazoa; phylum Chordata; class Lepidosauria; order Squamata; family Dipsadidae; genus Thermophis; species Thermophis baileyi. The sequence goes on along the minus strand of QLTV01001483.1, from coordinate 6,303,158 downwards.
TTGACAGGCACACAAAGTCTTGAAACTGGTTAGAGGACAGGACTGCACACATGGCCCATCCTCTGTGACCACTCCACTTCCCACAGGTTCTGCCAGGAGGCCTGCAGAGAACTGGTATTCCTGATTGCTTGATTGGGAGTACAGCTCTCCATTAGACCTCCTGGCTGAATGTGTGAAGGTTGGAAAGAGTAGGAGGCAAGACTAGCGTGTGCATTCTAGCCTCTCCCCATCTTCAAGCCCTCATTTGAAAGTTCAGGTGAGCAGCTGAAGAAGGCTTATAATTACTATTAGATATACTTAGATTTTGATAATGAGATTATTTTTGGAAAGCTCTGTTTTTTTTTTTAAAAAAAAGAAAAAACGGGGGACTGAGCTAGCCATACATCACACAGCCATTACTGCATCGTTCATCATGTTCACTGCTGATTAACCATCAACATTGTACTAACCATTCTACATCGATGTTATGCCATCTCTGTTTGGAAGTTCTGTTCCCTTGCAATGGGTGGATAAGAAAAAGATACTATAGAGAAGACAGATGTTGAAGACTGACAAATTGGAAGTGAGAAAGGTAGCAACGGAGAGCAGTACAAATGATGTGATTCTTTTCAATGAATAAACACAAACCCATTACCCCAATTACTTTTTTAAAATTTCTGTGGCACTACATTGCACTGCCAACATATCCAAATGAAATTCGTGAATGCTTTATACATACGTGCATACATTCTTGCAATTTGTATTTGATTCTGATCAGTGCACTTAATCTTACACCTCCTAAATGTCCTAGCAGAAATGTTTTCAGTTGGGTTCATATATTGCATCTTTCAGTGAAATATTTGTGTGAGACAAATTATTTTCACTGCAGCTGAAGGATAAGTAAATAGACGTTCCATTAACACAATTAGTAAATACATAAATGCTTTTGGAAAAAAATAAGTTAGCAGGTAGAGATGGTTTATTTTGTATTGGAATCCTATCATACAGTTAGAGGAGGCTTCGAACCAGTGAAAACTGATCTGTGGATGGCATGTAACTCTGAGTTTTTGCAAGAGAGCCTTGCTAAAACTGGGTAGCAAATCCCTGATTATTTTGGTGTATCATTTTTCATTTTTTACTAACTCACAAAAATCAAAACAAGCATCCCAAAGACTTAGCAGACAAACATTTAGCTTTACCTTTGAAAAATTCACAATAGGAGGCTATCTGCTCTGTGACATCATTATGGCACCATCATGCCCCCTATTGCCCTTAGCAGTTGGGAACAAAAGATGAAAGAAAATAAAGTTACCTTATTCTTCTTTATGTATTTCATGCACCTGCTGAAGTTTTCCTTCCCGCCTATGGCAGCTTAGCCACCAGGCCAACACAAAGGACATTCCCAGTGATCCAAACTGTACAAATAGAGTCACAGCTCTCTGGCAAACCAAGACAGTTAAAACTGTGAAGTATATCTCAATAATGTCTTCCAGAGAGACACATACTATTTGCATAATGTGTGTGTACAATGAAAGGGGTTTGATTATTATTATTATTTTTCTTTCCTGAGCTTTGTTAGCAAATTGCTAGATTACCCCAAAGACTTGTTTGAGATCAAAGAACAGGTCTACGGAGAAAGGTCATGTCTAATACCTAGAGATGTTCCACAGGATGTATCAGGAAACAACATTATACATTTGCTAATATTAATGGGAACCTTGGGAAATTCTTTTTTGGATGACTGCCTGCCTGCCTGCCTGCCTGCCTGTGAGTATAAATCTTTTGACCTGAAAGATGCTTCCATTCGGGAACAGCCTTGAGATTGCCAACTTCCTGCAGATTCCTTCAAATCCACCCCTCCCAAACCAGAGGATTGGGCCATCAACCAGAAAGAAAAAGGTGTTAAGGACAGTGGTGGGTTGCTAACAGTTTGCACCGGTTCGGGCGAACCGCTAGCGGCGGCGGGAGGCTCCGCCCACCCGCCCGGACGTCATCAAAAATGCTCTGTGCATGTGCAGAAGCTTCTGTGCAGAAGCGTTGCATGCACGCAAAGCGCACATGCACAGAAGCATTGCATGCACGCAAAGCATGCATGCGCAGAAGCATTGTGCAAGCGCACATGCGCAGAAGCATTGCGCACACACAAAGTGCGCAAGCGCGCCCCCGCACTCCCGTTCCCGAACCGGTAGCAAAGGTAAGTGAAACTCACTACTGGTTAAGAATATTAGTTAAGGGAATCCACTTGTGCTACTCCCCCTGAACCCCCGTACAAGTATTTTTCTCTTGTACACTAGGAAGTTCAGGCCTAAATTTGGTGTCCGAAGGAAAATTGAATGACTGAAAAATCATTCCATTGATGGATTTGTAATGTAATTATTATAAAGGATCAAACTCCAAATCGGTGAAACAACAAGACCTAAGGCCTGAGAGTTCTGGGGATTGTAGTCCAACACTTCTTTTAGTTATAAAGAAATATACAAGATACTTTTTATCTCCTGAATTGGTCATCCACAGGGGAGAGTGCAAAAAGTTAAGATGGCAGTCACATCTGGGTGATCAAATCCCCACCCTCATTTTTGCATAGATCGGATGCACATAAAAAGAGGCAGGGCTTTAATTGAAATGACACAATCATTATCTTGACTTTTTTTTTTAACCATCCTCCTGTGGACATGCTTCCTCTTGAATTTAAGGAAGTCTTCAATAGGAGGTCCAGAAAAGCATCTAAACAGAATTGCCTTTGTCACTGAGGTTGCTTTGGTTATAGAAAATGTAGGGTTTGAAGGGAAGACTTTTGCAGAAACTGGGAGTTTCCTTTATAGAGGTTTCTTGGGCCAAAAATCCCTGCAACTATTTGGTGTACCATGTACACTGCCTCATTGGGTTTTCAGGGGTAAATGGGTGCAAGACCCACTTTCTAGAGTCATGCATAGATTTGGGGGGGGACACATTGCACTAGTTTGCACTGAGATAATGGTTATGTCAGTGAAATTAAAACTCTAACCTTGTTTAAGTGCAACCCATGTGTGGAAACATGAGGGTGCGGCCCTGATCTTCCATCTTGATTTTTTTCATTCCCTCTGCAGCCACCCCATTCAAGAGACAAAATTTGGATATCAATGTCTTAATGACATTGAGAAAGAGAAAAATATTTCTTATTTTGCATATAGGTTCAGGAGAAGGCATACTGTTAAAAAGCATATACCTCCAAATATTTGCATTCTGGTTTTGTGACATTTTTAGCTTCTGTATTACATCATTGTACTTATAATTAATTCCATATCATCCAAGAGTTAAAGCACCCTGGATTGTGCTCAAAACATGTGTGAAAAAAATATGTTTACTATAAATGAATGCTAACCCACTGCATTTGATTCTTTACAGGTAGTGCTCCACTTACAACCGTTTGTTTAACAACCATTGGAAGTTACAGTGGTGCTGAAAAAAGTGACTTACAACTGGTATTTGCGCTTACCACCAGGGGTGGGTTCTAACTTACCTCGCCGCCAGTTCGCTTCCTCCCGCGGGCGTGGCATGCGCAGTGCCGAAAATTCTAAAAAACTTCCCCCCAAAAAGCCTAAAACAAGATGGCGGCGCATGTGCAGTGCCAGCAACTTGGCTTCTGCACATGCACAGAAGAAGAAAAAATTAAAAAAAATCCAAAAAAAATATGGCGGCATCCACTGACCGGCACTGACCAAACCGGCTCCGTGACGTCACCAGCGGGTTGCTACCGGTTCGGGCGAACCGGTCCGAACCAGGAGGAGCCCACCTCTGCTTACCACCACTGCAGCATCCTTATAGCTATATGATTAAAATTCATGCACTAGGTAACTGGCATGTATTTACAACAATTGCAGCATCCTGAGTCACATGTTCACCATTTGAATAGCAGAATAACAGAGTTGGAAGGGACCTTAGAGGTCTTCTAGTCCAACCCCTTGCTCAGGCAGGAAACCCTATACCATTCCAGACAAGAGGTTGTCCAGTCTCTTCTTAAAAACTTCCAGTGTTAGAGCACCCACAACTTCTGAAGGGAAGCCGTTCCACTGGTTAATTGTTCTCATTGTTAGGAAATTTCTCCTTAATTCCAGTTTGCTTCTCTCCTTGATTAGTTTCCATCCGTTGCTTCTTGTATTGCCTTTAGGTGTTTTGGAAAATAGGTTGACTCCCTCTTCTTTAGAAGGGGTCTAAAGTTGTGAACTTCCGACAAGCAAAGTCAATGGTAGAAGCTGGTTTCACTTAACCACCATGTGGCTTGCTTAACAAATGCAGCAAAAAAGTTCATAAAATTGTGTGCGGCTCACTTAGTGTCCTAATCATAAGCGGAGTACTACCTGTATTTCATTTGTTCTGAATGTTTCCAGGAAAATTGCACAGATACTGTTGCCTACCAGGTCTCCTATAAACATAAACGTATTCCAATTTTTCTCTTCATCCACTGTCCCAAATGTAGTGGATTGTCATAATCCACTAAAATGGCTAAATGTATTCTCAGTACTTCTTAACCATATGCCTAGTGTCACTTGGATAAATCAAGGTGTCCTTTGGACTGCCCCAAAGAAGCATCTTTTTTTAAAACTAAAAAATAATGGTCATACTTCTTTCAGATCGTAATTCCATAAACTATGCTTGCCTCCAGATGTGATTTTAAGTGCAGCGTAGTTACAAGTAATGACATATTTTTATTTTGGCTTGTATTGACTAAATGAAAGTTGTGACATTAAAATGCGGTTCAATTCCTTGAACAGAGGAATTGCAGTTAGGTGTGGTGCCCTGTTTATGATTAAACATTTTTATCCATACTCATATGTCAATCTATTAGTGAGCTGTTAATTCTGATGCTGCTGTGATATATTTTATCACCATTAGCACATTTATCACAGGTAGACGTGAAACTTAGACAAAAGGTGTATATTCTCATTAAAGATGAGCACCCTATTTATCTTACTGGAATGTAATTAATGTAAGTTACAATACTTAATTTTTCACTGTTTTCTCATGATGCATATTTAGCATTCCTTCTGTACTTTATCAATCTGTTCTTCTATTGCACGGGCATCACCAAAGATGTATGTAAGGGCTGAGTCTTTTTTTAAAAATTGCAATTTATTTTCCATTCATAATATCCTTTATCCTTTGTGCAAACATCAGGGTTGTTCTTACTGACAGATAATTGAAATGATTCTACCAGCCTTCTACAACCAGATGCCCTCTATATGTAACCTAAAGGGATGACAATTGCAGAATTCTCCATTCAGAATATTACATGGGAGTTTTGAGAGCTACAACTCAAGCTCATCTAGATAATACTGTACTGAGAGTAAACTTGATCTTGTATGATCTCAATGTTTAAAGTTTTATTCTGTCTAATTTTTGATGAATGACATATTTTTCCAAAGGGAGATGAGAGTACGGACTTCCTGAGGTAAGTCCTATACACCTAGCATCTGAAAACTCTTAATGGAATACTTCCACTAACTGAAAGGGTAGATGCAATTTGGTCAAAACAGCCTCTTCTTCCCCTGACCGCCAATAATCTGCTTTGAAGTACTGTGGGAAATGACAACAAGGACTGCAAGGGAAAGAAGGTCTCAACAAAACGTACCTTGCTATATAGTTTCATTTCAAGGTCCAAGCCAAAGTTTTGGAGCACTACCTAACCAACTACAGTCCTAAGAACAGCATGGCTGCACTGAGACCAAATAAACTACCTTATCCCTCATTCCTTATGCCAGTCAAAAGTCTTATTTATTGTTCTCTACAGTATTCTTCATAAGATTCCATCATATTGTGAATATAATTTTTCATATTCAGTAATTGCACCTTGCAATGGTTCTATACTCCTTGTTATTTTTTTAATTATGTTTTCCCTCTTACAGATGGATGGATGGAGATGATAGATAGGAGGGAGGGAGGGAGGGAGGGAGGGAGGGAGAGAGGGAGAGAGAGAGAGAGAGAGAGAGAGAGAGAGAGAGAGAGAGAGAGAGAGAGAGAGAGGAATGGAATGGAATGGAATG
>QLTV01001483.1:6256291-6285250 GCA_003457575.1 Thermophis baileyi | reverse complement strand
CTCCATCTCGATGGGAGCCCCCTCAATGGAGACGATGACCATTATCTTTTTCTTGTTGCCTCGGCAGTCAGCTCTGGCGATTCTGGTCTGGTTAGTCTCTGATAATCTTATCCTATCCTTTCCTTCCCTTCTCTTCTCATGTTAAAGTCTTAGATTACCTGAGTCTCCAGCCTGTTGTTCCCGAGCCGTTGTCGGCCTCCATCTCGATGGGAGCCCCCTCAATGGAGACGATGACCATTATTTTTTTCTTGTTGCCTCGGCAGTCAGCTCTGGCGATTCTGGTCTGGTTAGTCTCTGATAATCTTATCCTATCCTTTCCTTCCCTTCTCTTCTCATGTTAAAGTCTTAGATTACCTGAGTCTCCAGCCTGTTGTTCCCATGTTCTGTCACCCTTCTTCTCATTTTCCATCACTTATAGATTCCAGATGGATGGTTCTTGGTATTTCTGGTTAAAAACACTCTTCAGCTACATTAATGTCCTTCTTCCTCTAACAGAAAAGAGATGGCTGAATTGGTGGGACCATTAGAATGAGGTACAAATAAAAGATATTAACATCTGAATCTGTAAAATTCAGTAATGAAGGGAGAGGGTTTGAATCATAAAAGTCTAATGTGAAAACCTCCCAATGGACACAGGGCTTATATAAATAAAAAGGATTCTTTACATCCCCACTCTTGAAAATCTGACTGACTTTCCACCAACAAATGGCCTTCAGTATCATCTTCTCCAAGTCTCCTCTTCACGTGCACGTTTCACCTGCAAGTGGATGAAATTCTGTGTGTGTGTATGTGTTTGTGTGTTTGTGTGTGCATGTGTGATGAAATCAGCTGTGTTCTGTTTTTAAGAAAACTGCAAACATAACTAAAATAGTAGTTCCTTGCACAAGACAAAGTGGATGGGGTGGAAAAGCTAGAAACTATCATGAAGATGTTCAGGATAATTTATACGGTCTTCAAGCTCATTATTTTTAGCTCTTTTCTTATCACCGTTTTTAGCTCTTAAGTACAAAAGGGGGCAATGATGCTCACCCAACTGCTTAAATTTTTCTATTTAAAAATTCTCCTTCCTTTCTTCCTTCCCGCACACCTGCATTCTTCCTCATCCTTCGGAGGGTTCCCTGTAACGTTTGTGTGGGGTGAGGTGACAAGGATTCTGCTGTGCTAAACAATTGCCATTGGGCTCAAATCTGGGCCTTTAAATAGAAATCAGGGAATGTTTAGTCTGAATTTTTTTTTTTATTCGATGCTCTTTTGCTTGAAGGACTAGTCAAAATGTTATTGTTGCTTCATGTAGCCTAAATTGCCATTTTACCCAGCCATTACCAGCTAATTTCAGCCACATACTTCTCTGTGTAAGAACCAAACACATTTTTAAAAAAACAATGTTTTTCTATTACAAGACAATCCTATTGTGTAGTGGGCTGCAATAGGCAAGAACAGACCAGCATAGATACAACAGCATTTATTGACTCAAACTGAACTGAGGAACAACAGGCAAATCCCTGTAATTTATACTCTGGGCCCAGAGGGCCTTAACCAATCATAATACTAGAAAGAGCCTGCTGTCAGCCCCACGCGCGCTGGGCTGCCATCACAGAGGGGATAGGGAGACTGCTCGCCAACCTGCCTGGTCGTGCCGACACCTTTCTGATAGCTCCGAGTAACTCTGCTGCTGCTGTGGGCGTCGCCATCTTGAATGATGTCATCCCCGACTCACAGCTGAAAGGTGGACCCAGAACAAGCGGAGATTTAAGGCAGTTTGCCAAACAAGCGGAGATTTAAGGCAGTTTGCCAAGGACGTTGGCTTGCATGGATTGAAGAGTCTCTGGGCTGACCACGGGGTTAATGTTGGCTGGTTGGGGGTGGAGGGTGGATCATGGGTGGAGCCACGGGAGATCAGCGGGATCCTTAAAAGGTGGTGGGGAGCACTGCGCAGTAGCGCTGACAATACTTCACCTATTCACTCGGGTGTTTGTCGGTTTGTGCCAGAGCGTAAGATAAAGGCTTCTCTACACTAACCAGCTTAGTTGTTTGGAGTTTTTTTCATGCGCCCTTTCGGAAGCTGACAGATTGTCAGCGCTCCTAACCTATTTGTATCAGCAAGCATGGCAGAGGGGACTCAGCCAGGATTGGAGCCTGCAGATCTGGCAGACTCAGTGGAGCCAGCTGAGCTTGCTACTCCAGAGGAACTGCCTGTTCAGGGTTTGGACCCAGATGTTAGGCCTAAAGTGGGCACAACATCATTGCCTCCTCTACACCTGGAACAGGAGACGTTGGGCACTGAACAGGTCAGGCAGTGTAAGACAGGGGCTGTGGGAGAGTGGTGTCTGCCAGTGACAGTGACAGTGAGGAGATAGTGCAAGCTATAATTCCAGCGTCTCAAACTGCACAACGGGCAGTGAGCATAGCTAGAACAAAACATCAAGCTAATGGAATCACCCAAGAGATTCAAAAGGCCCTTATAGCAGATGAGTGGTTCCAGGCCAATAAAAATACCCTCAGTCAGAGAGCCGGATTGGCATGGAAAGGGTCAAAGATCTATGTACCCAGCGCTCTGTGGGTGGAGGTGTTACGACGATGTCACGATGTCCGTATGGCTGGTCATTTTGGCTTTCTTAAAATGTTGCACTTGACTAACCGTCAGTTCTGGTGGCCCTGACTAAAGAAAGACGTCGAAGGGTATGTACGCAGTTGTGCATCATGTGCCACAAATAAGAAGCAGCCAGGTAAACCTCTGGGCCTCCTCCAAACCGTAGCATCTTCTCTTAAACCATGGGAGGAGATAGCTATGGACTTCATTGTCGACCTGCCAACTAGCCAGGGGAAGACGGTGATATGGATGGTCATCGACCTGTTGTCTAAACAGGCCCATTTTGTGGCCTGTGACGGTTTACCATCAGCCAGAAAATTGGCTAAGCAATTTCTCACTCATATTTACAGGTTACATGGTGTACCGCGCTGAATAGTATCAGACAGAGGGGTTCAGTTCACCGCCAAGTTTTGGAGCCAATTCCTGACGATGATAGGGTCAGGCCAGGGACTCAGTTCAGCATACCACCCGGCTACCAACAGAGCAGTAGAGAGAACCAATGCCATGGTGGAGCATTACCTCTGGTGCTACATAAAATACCAACAAACGGACTAGGCGGAATTGCTCCCCTTCGCGGAGGTTGCATACAATAACGCTGTCCATAGTAGCACCGGATTCACCCCGTTCCAGGTAGCCACTGGTACTGAATTTGTCCCCATACCTGAGTGTCCGAAACAGGAACCTGAGGACTTGGGGTTGCAGGGATGGATGTCCCGAATGCAACAGGTATGGGAGAGGGTCAAAGAGGCTTTGCAAAGGGCAGCACGGAAATATAAGGAACAGGCTGACAAAAAGAGACGACCACAGGCCCCCTTTACCAAATATCTTAACCTAAAGATGCCCTGTAAAAAACTCGCACCCAAATACATCAGCCCGTTCACGATAATCAAGGTCATAAATCCCATCTCTGTACGCCTACAGCTCCCATCTTTCCTGGGGAAGACGCACCCAGTCTTCCACAGTAGCCTACTATGTCCTTTCAGGATGTCTTCACTATGTGGCACCCCTCCATCCCCGCCTCCTCCTATCAATGTGGATGGAACCCAACATTATGTACTGGCGGACGTCCTAGACTCTTGCTGGCATCGAGGATGTCTGCAATACCTTATCCTGTGGAAGGGGTACCCACTGGCGGAAGCGTCCTGGGTACCCTATCAGGACGTAAATGCCGCACGGCTACTCACCCGATTCCACCGAAGATACCCAGCCAGACCAGGGGGGGTGGGAACATCGGTGCCATGACCTACCTCACATTGCATTTTTCTCTTTCAGATGCCACCTTCGTGGTAGGGGGGCTGCATGTCAGCCCCACGTGCGCTGGGCTGCCATCACAGAGGGGATAGGGAGACTACTCGCCAACCTGCTTGGTCATGCCGATGCCTTGCTGATAGCTCCGAGTAACTCCATTGCTGCTGTGGGCATCGCCATCTTGAATGACTTCATCCCCGACTCACAGCTGAGAGGCGGACCCAGAACAAGCGGAGATTTAAGGCAGTTTGCCAAACAAGCGGAGATTTGCCAAGGACGTTGGCTTGCATGGAATGAAGAGTCTCTGGGCTGACCACGGGGTTAATGTTCGCTGGTTGGGGGTGGAGGGTGGATTATGGGTGGAGCCACGGGAGATCAGCGGGATCCTTAAAAGGCGGTGGGGAGCACTGCGCAGTAGCACTGACAATACTTCACCTATTCACTCGGGTGTTTTTTGGTTTGTGCCAGAGCGTAAGATAAAGTGTTCTCTACACTAACCAGCTTAGTTGTTTGGAGTTTTTTTCATGCGCCCTTTCAGAACCTGACACCTGCCCAAATATGAATGTTCTAAGTTTCCCTCCAAAACAGTTGAAGTTAACAGGGTCATCTAAAGGTTAATTTCACTTTAGCTTGGCTTAACGCAAAATATTATATATATAATACATAACAAATCCTATTATTATTTTACATAATGTGCAGCAAATGCAGTTACAGATAACAAATAGCAAATATGAGCTAGGACCTAATTTGGTTGGTAAGGAATAACAAAGTACAACGTTTCTTTTAACTTTTCTACTTTTTTTGAAGTTACAAAAATAAAGAATAAAATCCACAGGTAAAGTGAGCATTTCATTCTGGTTATGATTTCACAGTTTAGCTTGACACAAGAGTGTGAACTACCGGTAGCATTATGGAACAATGAACATTCAAGAGTTTTCCTCTTCCTTCCCCCTCTCCCCCTCCGTCCCCCCGGTTCCAAGACATAGTTTCTTAATATAGATATTGATTTTCTAGAATGTTATCCAATAACCTGATCACTCAGCTGTAATGTTAATGATATTTCAAAGAGTTTTACTCACATATGTTTTGGGGTTATTTTTCAGTATTACCATTTGTGAAGAACTATATGTGTGAAGAGAAAGAAAAAGAGAGTGAATATAAGTGACATTTTGGAATTATTCTTATTCTCTTAGTATTACCAGTTTTCATTTAAGTTTATTTGCTTAGAAATATGTATGCAGTTAATATGTGAACACATCAATAAAAATGTAGTCATTCTAGAGATATAGTCAAGATCATATGCATCTTTTACAGGCCACAATTGATCCTGGATTTAATAAACAATCCTAAAGATATGCAAAAAGTGAAGACAATTCCAGACTCTATGAATTCATGTTTCAATGTCTGATTATTAAGACTATTTTTAGCTCTTTTTCTCCCTTTCCTATCCTCCTCTTTTTTCCCACCATTTTCTTTTTTTCGGCCTGAGAATTTCAATCAAACTTGCTCACTCATCAAATCCTATTGGAAAAGAAGTAATTAAATGGGCTGGGTTTACCCTTGTAGTTAAGCGAACTTAGCGCACACACCCCTCCACACCTGCTGAATCTGCCAATCCCCATTTTTAAGGTATTTATTTTTTTATAATTTAGATAAAGAGAAAAATTATTTTGATGTTAAAGGGAATAGAAGCAAGACTACCAAAAATGTGGGAACGCTCCACTTTCCTCCCTCTTTGCCGCTAGATGAATTGAGGTAATGGCCACCCCACACGATTCTGATGCAATAGTCAAAATCAAAATTGCTCTTATGTTTTTTCTAACCCTTCCACTTTTTCAACCTGTTTGCAACAGGTAATCTAGATTGGACTTTTTAGGTTGCCTGTTTTTAGTATTGCAATGTCATATCCTGACCTGACAGCTGTCCATTGTTCATTGTCTGTCTAGTTGACTTTGTGCATGGAATGTTACTCCATCTTGTTATTTGGGGCAGCAAAATACAATGGAAGAAATTCAGTTGTTCAATGCACATGGAGGCTAGACTTATTCACTGAGGTATGTTTATAAGAATCGCCATTAACCAGAATACCAATAATGGGACTTCTGCATTGAGAAGAAACAGAGAACAAACACAGAGTTTTCACTGGGCCTGCTTGCATGTTTCTTTGTTGTTCTTAATGTTAACATAATGTCTCAGTTCAATGACAAGGTACTGCACTATACCTACTATACCTACCTGTAGAGGACAAAGGAAATGGCCTTGAAAGAAACAAGAGCACTAGCAAAACAAGCAAAGAGCGGCCTTAACCGGGCTAAGAAAATAACATGACAACATCTCAGACAAGCCCCTTTCTGGTTCACATGAAGATAAAGGGAGGGAGGGAAGGAGAGGGAGACTTACAAGTTTCTGTTACTCTACTTATTACAAAAATAAAGTAGCAATAGCAATAGCACTTAGACTTATATACCGATTCATACTTCTTTACAGTGCTCTCTAAGCAGTTTACAGAGTCAGCATATTGCCCCCAACAATCTGGGTCCTCATTTTACCGACCTCAGAAGGATGGAAGGGTAGTCAACCTTGATCCAGTCAGGATCGAACTCCAGGCTGTGGGCAGAGTCAGCCTGCAATACTGCATTATAACCACTGTGCCACCAGTAGTATATGTAGATTTCTTAGTCTGCTCTCCCCTGGAGGGCTGAAACTACCTTTCTTAGTACCCATTCTGGATAATGTTCTTCTTATCATCAAATGCTTTGTCTCAGATTGGGATTTTAGTCCCATTTCTGTTAGTCCAAATGGGAAGTGATTTTGTCTTCCATTGGATACAGGCAGTTTTATAGAGCTACTGTAACTACCTGTTCATGTATTTAATAAGTTGAAAACTATTAATGTACTGTATATTATATTGAGGATTATCATTTCTATTACTTTTTTAACCACCGATCCAAGAGCAGTGCAAGAACACATCATTGTCAGAGCTTGAAATTCCAGAAATAATCCTGTTTCAAAGGAAGATAACTTCCCCGCTGTTCCTCTAATGGTATTCTGATAAATAACGAACTGCCTTTTGGCCCAGAAGAAAAGACCTTCAAGGCAACTTGCCATTTAAAATTTTAAAAGAAGTTAAATTTGACTGTGAAATCCCCAAAACAGTTCACACCAACACACCGTTTTTGCAGATGGCGCAGGAGGGGTTTTGTTCCTGTTTGAGCCTGATCCTTTTCCTTCTTTTGCCAAATTAAAAACTGTGCTGGTATTTCATCTGTTCTGTTTGCAGACAACGGGGGTAGAGAGCATTTTACCTATTGTTACCAGGCTTATTGTTGTATTGTAGCACTGAATGTTGCTACCTCGATTCTTGGCTAGTAAGTAAAAGCCCCAGGTAGGTTTAAAGAGAGCAGAAATGACCATCAAGGCAGCATTAGCACAAGGGATTCCTACCACTGTGACTCAGAATCCTATGTGCAACACAAATAGATCTTTTGCATAATGACTGGGGTGGGGGTGGGAGAGAATTCACACACTCTTAATGATGATTGTCTTCCAGTAACATAGCAACAGCCAAATCTTTGAAAAGAAGAAGTTTTCATTTATATAGCATTTCGTTTAAACACTAAAATTTGGTCCATCATAGAGTATGGAACAAGTTTTGAAAGGAAGCTAATGATTAAGAAGAAATGCAGTGGACATTTAATAAGTGGAAGGAGCTACAAGATAATTAACTGGCATGCATAAAGATTCATGCTTTATACCAAAATTTTAATTTTGCACATAAATGTGCCTGATGTAGGCAGCATTTAATCACCTAGCTGACAGGAGTAACTACTTTCATTTAACCTTGACTGAAGATCATGAATTCTAACAGGTTTAATTGGATACATCATTTAACAGAATGAACAGAGCAAATTTTTCTCAATTCATAGGTTCTGATTGACATGCACCAGCAATAAGGCATTGCACAATTAAAGCTGATCTGTATTCTTGGCCTGGGCACCAATTGCCATAGTGATGTGACACTGTTTGATCATGGTGGCACTGAAACTATACAGAATTTCCCCTTGTTTTGAAAAGGGCAATGCTTAGAGAGAGAGAGAGAGAGAGAGAGAGAGAGAGAGAGAGAGAGAGAGAGAGAGAGAGAAAGAGAGAGAGAGAGAGAGAGAGAGAGAGAGAGAGAGAGAGAGAGATTTTGGCACTTATAAAATTAATCATATTGATATGCACAGACTGCAAGGAAAGAGACACGTCTTATTGGTTATTTGGGAAAGGAAGGAAAACATGGTCTAGTTAGTAGGTTAACTAATAGAAATCCTACACTCTACAGTACCGTACATACCTGCTTAGCAATAAATCCTATTGTGCTCAATAGGCTTTATACCCAATGAAGAGGGTTACATTATTCTCTTATTAACAAGTTTTTTAAAATAGCACTAAAATGTAGGCAATCTGTAGGAGAGATATTGGGCTTTAAGCATATATAGCAGTGATGGCAAACCTATGGCACGCGCGACGTTGCCCTATGTCAGCTCCAGCATGCATGCACGTGCTGGCCAGCTGATTTTCGGCCTTCTTTTCGGCCGTTTTCGCTCTCCCCAGGCTTCAGGAAAGCCTCCTGAAGCCTGGGGACGGCGAAAACGGGCCAACGGGCCAACTGGAAGTTCATTTGTGTGCTCACCCCCAGCCTCCTTTTCACTGTCAGAGGTTTTCAGGAACTTCTTCGGCTTTGGACAGTTGCAGCCAGGCCTCCCACACCTCAGCCCATTTCTTCTGCAGCAAGGCTTTCCTGAAGGCCTCTGCAATTGATAACAGAGCTCTGGATTGATTTGGAGCTCTGTTATCGGCTACAGAGGCCTTCAGGAAAGCCTTGCTGCAGAAGAAATGGGCCGAGGTGTGCGAGGCATGGTTGCAACTATCTGAAGGTAAGTAGTAGGGCAGCTCCACTTCCGTTTTGTTTCCGAACTTACGATTGGCCCGTTGGGCCATTTTTTGCCGTCCCCAGGCTTCAGGCTTTCCTGAACCCTGGGGAGAGCGGAAAATAGCCCAACGGGCCTACAGGAAGTCTGGAGGCTTCAGTGAGGCCTGTGCGCATGCGCAGAGGGGCAGCGGGGATTGTGCACATGCGCGGGGGGAGGGCATTGCATTATGGGTGTGGGCACGTGCGCGCACACTATCGTGAGCGCACACACCCTTTTGGCACCTGAGCCAAAAAAGGTTCGCCATCACTGATATATAACAATAGCACTTAGATTTATATACCGCCCCAGAGTGCTTTACAGCACTCTCTGGATGGGTTACAATATCAGCATACTGCCCCAAACAATCTGGGTCCTCCAACTTCGGAAGAATGGAAGGCTGAGTCAACTTTGAGCCCTGTCAGGATCGAACTCCAGACTGTGGGCACAGTTTGCCTGCAATACTGCACTCTAACCACTGTACCACCAGGGCTTCTGTATGTCTGATTGTTTGATTCCTCTATTTGAGGAATATAGGAGGTGGATGGGATGTTGAATGGTAACAATTGAAACCCTATCCTGCCCTTGCCTTCGGTGGAATGTCTTCTACTGAATATAGTGAAGCTTTAAGTTGTCTAGTATAGCATTTCTCCCTCAGTGACAGCACAGATGCCTGGAAAGGCAACTTAGAAGGGCAACTTAGCAAAAGGCTGACCTCCTGCTTGGGTTCCCCAGCAGTTTAGGATTCAAAGGCAAACTTCCACATATAGATCAACCTGAAGTGGTTATCACTGGAAATTAAGTGAAGTAAAACTTCCACTGAGCTCTCAAAAAGAATAAAGTTAAACTGTCTTTAAGATGAAGCTGGATGCTCTTTTATTTATCTCCTCTTTTTTTGTGCTGATATTTCACTTTAGGAAATCACTTGCGTAAGTTATTTATCCCACAGGTAAAGTTCCCAAAACAGCTCTCCCAAAAGCCCCCCCTCAGGAATTTTGTTATTTCTGGCAGCCTTCCATGCATCTTTCTTTGTTTCTCTCTCTTTTTTTTAACCTTAGATTAATTCAGAACTCTTCCTCCCTGACAATATATTTTACATCTTCTTTAAAACTTTGTTTTTTAAAAATTGTCCACTGCCGTTGTAGCATTGTGTCAATGTTCCAAAATAGAAAATGTAAAACTGCAACTCAGTTGAAAGATCTAGATTCGAGAACAGGGGTGTCAAACTCAAGGCCCGGGGGCCGGATTCGGCCCACGGGGTGCTTAGATCTGGCCCGCGGGGCCACCCTGGAAACAGCAAAGGACTGGCCCGCGGTGCCTCTGCCAGTGAAAACGGAGCTCGGGAGGGCTGGAGGTGGCACTCCCAAGCTCCGTTTTCGCTGGCAGAGGGTTGCAGGAAGCCGTCGCAGCCGAAAACAGAGCTCGGGAGCCAGTTTTTGCCAGCAGAGTGCTCGGGCCACCACAGGCGCCCCCGACACGAGTGATGTCGAGCTGGCCATGCCCACCATGGCCATGCCCACCATGGCCCCCCAAAAGGCAAACACAACCCTGATGCGGCCCTCAATGAAATCGAGTTTAACACCCCTGTTGTAGAACATAACATTACTAGAGCAAAATCGCTGATCCTATTTGTGTGATCCTCTCTGACAGGGACTGACCCGATACTAACAATATCAAGTATGTGTATCCTTGTGCTTATTTAAAAATTATAAAATCAACTGCTGCATATTGTTTGTATATTGCTGTGTGTTTTTTCTATGGTTAAAGAAAAAGACTGTAACTAAAGATCTTTGAAATACTGTACAGAAAAGTCCCGAAACTCTCAGAAGAGGTTCCAAAATCTCCTCCCTGTTTTTTATTTCTGGTCTCAGACAATTCAGAATTGTTTTTCAATACTATCAAGAGTTTCCTGCTTATCAAGAGTTTCTCTCATTTACCTAAGCATGTCTACAAGGAGGAACTCAAAGCAATCTTCTAGTGCTCATGAGAAAAAACGATTTTCTCCATTACTGCATATAACTATTGGGTTTGAACCAGTGGAATCCAGTCTGCATTTCCTGTGTGTATTAGACATAATCTTCAAATGCATGTTAATCTATGAATAATCAATACAGATAGTCCTTGACATATGACTACAATTGAGACCAAAATTTCCATTGCTAAGCAAACTGGTTAAGTGAGACGCGCCCAATTTTACGACCTTTGTTGCCATGATTATTAAGCAAATCACTGCAGTTATTAAGTGAATCATGCAGTCTTATATGCAAATCTTGACTTTGCTTGTTGGAAACCAACAAGTGGCAAATGGCGATCACATGACCCTGGGACACTGCAACCATCGTGAATACGTGTCAGTTGCCAAGCACCCAAATTCTGATTCATGAGACATGGGGACGCTACAATGGTTGTAAGAGCAAGGACTGGTTATAACTCACTTTTGAGTTTCAGTGGCAGGGTCACTAAACAAATGGATGTAAGTTGAGAACTACTTGTGCTGGATACCTTCGGGTTTGATTTGAATTGGGAGGGTGTTCAATATCAACAATTTTTAAATTAATCAACATGGAATTGTTCCTCGGAGTTCTTTATTTTGTTTCAACAGGGACTGCTGGAATGCCATCTGCAGAGCTGATTTTCTTCTGGCTAGCTTTCTTCTGGTTCATTCAAACCAGGTACATAAGAGGTAGCTGAAAACAAGTATAAATTAAGATGTGAGCCTGTGCTACCTTTTCTGCTTTTAATGGCCCCAGAGTTAACAATATACTTTAGCAAAGCATGGAAGTATTAACTTGGGACTAAGCCAAGATTTCATGTCCCAATTGTGCAAATCAAATACTTGCACATTTGAGGGGGGGGGTTAATAGTGATTTTATCGAAGTGTTTGTTGTAAATATTTGCACACTTGTAAGAATAATCGTGTTTACAGCTTCGTTTTTCTCCTGGGGACTTGATTTACCTTCCGATATAATAAGAAAGCACTGACATTTTGTTCCACATCCTTGGAATGTCTAGACTTGTTTCTCACTGTTTCTGTCTGAAGGAGCTAAGCACAAATCTGGCTTGCCTTCCCCATCCCCTTTGAGATGGCTAGAGCTGAGAAAATCCGTTACGGGGAAGAAGCAAATTCTACTAACAAGACTATTGAGCGGGCCAACAGATTAGTGAAAGGTCCGGAGGTGAGGTCCTACAGAGCAAGCTAATGAAGCAGTCTGCCTTTGTTAGACACAAGTGATCTGACAATAACAGAGGCACTTAGCAAAGAACCTGACTTCTATCATTATCATTCATTCAGGTTTGTTTTTTTTCATAAAGGAAACATGTTTTTGATCTTTACATTTTGCTTTGCTGCTGCTTATATTCACTGCAAAATTACTTACTAACATTGCCAAGAATATTTGAAAGAAGAACAATGGCAAACCTTTGGTGTTGGCATTCATCTTCTTCTTTTTTATGAATCTTCCGGCAACATTTGAACATTTCATATGATGATAACCGATGGTAGTTAAATTAGGGGAAGCACAATATGATTCGTGCAAGTAACTTAAGTTGCATGAACATTCTCTAATTACCTTCTCAAGGATGGGTCATGCATATGTTAAGACAAAGGATACATAATGATAGCTTCCAAAAATCCAATAATAAAATAAATTGTTAAAATAAAAGGGCAGGTGTTGAAATCAAATGTCATCAAATACTCCAGTGTTAAAACCCTGCTCTGAATCTATTTTTAATCTTAAAGAAAAGATGGGATTATTTAAATCGCCAATATTTGATTTGATCCCCCACCACCTAAGCGGTACTCTAACTGGCCTCAACCCTTGTGCAAAATTCAGATACTGTATACAAAATCATAGGTGGGGCCACAAACACTGTTTACTGCCAAAAGTGCTCTTATAATAAAACTAGCTTCTTATGAAGTAGTAGAATGCTGGTGCATATATTTAGGTGGTTTCTGAGCAGGCAGAGTTCATACATTTTACATATTTATTTAATTGATTAATTAAAGTTGTTTGCTGCCCATCTCACCACAAGACAACTCTTGGCAAAGAACAAACACCATCCCACTTTCCAGCCCAGCAAACTTCTGACAGGCCATATAATAATATTAAAATGGGCACAAATATGCTTATTCCGAGCAAGCATGACTCTAAATTGGGGGACTTTCCTCTCAGTCTCCCCATTTCCATGGTGATTGTTGGATGTCAGGACAATGGAAGATTTAATGTAAGGATGTAAACTAGATTAATCAGATAATTAATTAGGTAAATTAGAAACTGAAGCAATACTAGAAACTTATCGTGCTAATTAATTTAGCTCAAGTCTTTACCACTTTATGGCCTGCAGGTTGGTAGAGAACTTTGACCTGCTGGATGTTATTGGATGATTTGTATGTCCCAAACAACAAGGGGATTTTGGTTGAGCTTTCAGATAAGTTGGATATGTAGCCTGCAGTTAAAAGGAGAGGCTCCATTCCAGTTAATGAAACCATAGGAGAAGTCTCTTTGTTATTAAATTTCAGGCAAGACCTTTTAAGGACATCAGCATGTCCCAATATCACATAAACCTTAACGCTCTCTGTTAAAGATAAGATACAGGATACAGATACAGGATAAGATAAGACAAGATACAGAAGGATGAAAGAAACAATGTAATCTACAAAAATCAACTGTAACCATTGCAACCAATTCTACACGGGACAAAACATCACATCAATTAAAAACCAGGATCCACAAACACTGGCTGGCATTCAAACGCCATGATCCCAAATCTTTAATCTCTACCGACACCAAACAGTTTGATTGGAGCAATACAAAAATCATTGGCCACGCTACCACCCGCCACGCTCTTGAGTTCATCGAAGCCTGGCCCTCCACAAGCAATTCCATCAACAGACACATTGACCTACAACCTGCCTACGAACCCCTCAGAATCCAAATCAACCACACAGCCCACCAGAGACAAGCCCCCCACAAACAGCACTTCACTTCCCAATGACCCTCACCTGATATAACTTTCCCATCACAAGACCCATCGCAAGACTCTCACTGATGATTCACACCCACATCTGAAGTCTTTATAAACAGAAGAACACAGACACCCCCTAAACTCTGCTGAAGATGTTACCTAGCCTGGTAACGAAATGTTTGCAAACCAACCCACAAGCTTAGAGAGCGGGCCTTCGCTCTCTGTTAAAACTTATAAAATTGTAAGTATTGCTTAAGGGTAGATGAGCCAGTCAGGGCAAGACAGGGAGTATGATGTGGTGGTTAAGAAACCAGGTGATTGTGTGAGTTATAGCCCCATCTTAAGCACAACTGGGTGACCTTAGGCCAGTCCCTCTCTGTCAGCCCTAGGAAGAAGGCAAGGACAAACCACTTCCAAAAAAGCTGACCAAGAAAACTGTAGGAAGTTGTCTAGGCCAGGGATGGGGAAAGATGGCTCTTTTATGACTTGTGGACTTCAACTCCCAGAATTCCTGAGCTAGCATGATTGGCTCAGGAATTCTGGGATTTGAAGTCCACAAGTCATAAAAGAGCCATCTTTCCCCACCCTTGGTCTAGGCAGTCACCAATAGTCAAGACTTACTTGAAGACATAAAAAAAAAATCTCTAAGAATAGAAGCTGTAAAAGTAGTGAGGGATGACTGAGAGTGGGGTGTGTGGGTCAAAAAGGTCAAGAGGACAGCCATATAATTGAAGCCCATCTCTTTTGTGCACATCCAATACATGTAAAAAGTGGGCAGAACTTCAATTACAAAGATCTTCTCCACCCAATAAACAGGTTAGGTAATATTACATATATGTCCATTATAGTGTCTCTGTGTTTATTTCTTTTTAAGAAATCAGATGTTGCATGTAACATATAAAAAACATTGAATCTTGGGACCCTGAATAATCCACAATTCCATTAGCATCTGATGATCTGAGCATTTAAGTGAAGCGCAGATTTAGCAAAGATTCTTACATTAAAAAAAACTCCTCAAGAAAGAGAAAGAAAAGAAATCATCTGCATCAATTTTTTGTCTTTCAGTCTGACATGCGATGATGTCTTTCCAAATCCTGAAATGAGAATGGTTTTGCTTTTATTGAATTTGCTAACTTCTCTGAGGAAAATATTTTTTAAAATGGCCCCTCGATCCAGCCAGAGAGAAAGAGGTTCCTGCTCAAGTGAGCCGGTTATTTTCTCTCTCCCATCTCTTCTTGCGTTTTTTATTCAAAAGGAGCCAAGCCAGCTTCCATCACAGAGAGAACAATTCCTGCTCTACGGAGCGCCTCTCCCACTTCTCTCTCTTTTGTTTTGATCCAGAGGAAAAACAAGGATTTCTTTCTCTCTATCCACCCCCCCCTTTTTTTTTTAATCAAAAAGAAGCTGAGCCTCCTCTCCTGCTCATGGACAAGGACAGGTAACTCTCTTTCTTTCCCTTTCCTAACTGATTCAGAAGCTAAATAACTTCTTGTTAAGTTGAAGTATTGCCTTGTCTTCCTATTTCTCCAGGACATTGAGTGCTGGAGCTCTAGATTTCTGTTTTAGCCTCAAGACTGTTCATGATTGAAGTGCTCTTTGTTAACTAGTCACCCGTTAACTTCTTGCCTTACTTGTTTGCTGTGATGCCTCTTCATCTTTTTTTGCATTAAATTCATCTTAGGTTTAAGATCATTGCTTAAGATCTCTGTATTAGCCTTCAAATAGTTAACTATTAACTATTGAATACCAGGTGATTATTTGATTGCCTTGTGTGCCATTAACCTCGTCTGTTGATCTGTTACCAGTTATAATTCCTTGAATTGTGATACAGATGAAACCGTTAAATCATCCGTACTGTTCGGGTCCAACAGAAGTCATGTTGTGAGTTGGCCAATGCATTATATCATTCATATTCCCCTCCTCAATGTTTATTTCTCTATATATTTTTATTATATTTTTTTAACCTTCGGTCCAGGTTGATATTTATCTATTTGTATGTTGCCTCTTCTTGGCTTCCTTGAATGAAATGGACAGGAATACCATTTTCAGCAATTCCTTCATCTCCTCAGTTCTCGAGGGTTGGGGAAACCTCTAGAATAGTACTGCAAGATCTAGAACAATGCAACAGATGGTAGAAGGACAGGAACAATTAATTAAAATTGCTTTTTATTTTCTACTTATGTGAGCTTCCATCGGATTGAAGGTCTTTCTGTTTCAATCAGTTGGAATCTAGTTGTAAGTAAGTCATCTTTTGTGTTCAATTCATTGTCATAAAGGAAGTTCATGCTACACAGCAACAGCTTTTGAATGTAGGGCTGCTTCCAAAAGAGATTCTTTACCACTCTAGTTTATTCACTGAAGTTTATATAGGCCCAGGCAACACTTTTCTTCTTTTGTTGTTGTTGTTTTTTCTTCAAAAAAGTATCTATTTAGAAATAGCTGGAATCTTCATGAAACACAACTTGAGGACATCTTGGAACCTCCCACTAGTTCAGAAACATGTCACAAGGACTGTTGTCAAACATAAACACACCACATTCTATCTATTTTAAGCTCCATTCCATTAGTGTCTTTCTAAGCTCAATTTGGAATGTTGGACAGCTGGGTTCTAAAATACTTTATGGAAAGAAGGGTGGAGTTTTTGACATAAAAATGCGATTTTCAAGTTAAATTAATCAAAAAAAGAATAAAATTGCATCAAGTCTATCATTTTGCCACCAAATGTCAATGGAGTGATCTGGAGAGGAGAATCCATGAATTTTGAAAATGGCTGTAGGGAACATGAAGGTCAAGGAGTGTGGGGTGTTCACTACATCTTTAAGAATTCTCTCCTTGGGAAGCTTAATTCTTTATTAGAGTTTCTCCTTAATTTAAAAGTTTATTTGTTGTTGTTGTTTTAATTTAATTTATATGCCGCCCTTCTCACAGTTCGAGCAGATCCTGGGCTCCAAATACCTTTCCATTTTCATTCTGATTTAAATTATTACTTTTATGTAATTCTTATTTTATTAGTATTTATTATAAACTAAGAGACTGATACAGTTTTTTAAAAATCCACTGAATTCTTAAGCTAGGCTCAACATTTCAGAGGGGAAGGATCCAACAATGTGAGACATCAGCCAAGCTACCTTACAACAAGTCTTGTTGTGAATTCTCCCGTGATCTTTGTGTTTTAATCAGTAAAGATGTCAGTCTTTACTACAATACATTGAACAAAAGAAGGTTCTCTATTGAGAAGGCCTTCTAAGACCAGCTTGGATTTTTCTACTTGGAGCCATTTGAAAAATGGCAATAGCATGGACTAGTTTAAGATCTCTGGCTGAGAGGTCAAAAGTTATTGCATAAACAAATATTATCTTCGGCTGAGATGTTTTCAGAGATGGGTTTTGAAAATTATACATTAAACTAGATAAAGTTTCCTGTGAATATTTCATTTTTTTAAAAAATGCCACTCTAATTAAATAGGAAAGCGATATAGGGAGACAAAAAATACCTGTGTAGAAGAGAAATAATGTCTAAGCAGGTGGAAACTGAATTGTAGCAATACAAAAACATTTTATTTTTGCCAACTGTTTGGTATGTTTTCAAGTACCAAGGCATTTTTACATTTCAACATGGTAGCAGCCTTGTTGTGCCTGAGGGGATCTATTCTTTGATCTTAGCTAATATTCAGGCTTACAGGACAGATGTTGTTGTTTTTCCTGGAACAATGAGAGCTACCAACCAAAACTAGGAACAACAGGAGAAGGGGAAAAGAGACAATTATCTACTGTGCTGCATGAATCATACACCAGGATATATAAAATCTACATGAAAATTAGCATAGATCAGGATTTCTAACATATTGCTTTAAAATTGCCCGGCAAAACTGAATAAAGATCTGATCAAAAGCATCCAATTAGTGCTCATGTTTTACAGATGAGGGACACTGAGGCTGAGATACAAGCAATTAAGACAAAACGAGCTACTGCAGATAAAGTTTCCTTGCAATTTTATTCACTCTCATTAAAGTATTATTAGTCAGAAACCCTGGGAAATCTACTGCAAGTCACATAGAAACCTACCAGTTGATCTGAATTTGCACCCTGTCCATTCCTGTGATAGAAAATTATCAAGTTCACCAGGCTTATTTTGAACAAACAGGATGAAAACTAGAAAATAAGAATGAATGATGATTTCATACGCATGAATAGACAGAAGACATCATGTCCAGCCTGTGATTTCTTCAACATTACTACTTCTATATCTGAAGTTGACACTGTATGTTTGGTATTTAGTTTATGTAATCAAATCACAGGTTGCTGTAGCTATTTTACCTATTGGCACCACAGACTCAGAACAATAACCCTGATAAACAGTAGTTTGCAACAGGGCAGCAATGGGCCAGGTAGGATAGGTGATCCTTGGCTTACGACCACAATTGGACCAAAATTTATGTTGTTAAACAAGATAGTTGTTAAGGAAGTCACACCTAATTTTATGACCTTTTTTCACATTTGTTAAGTGAATCACTCAGTCATAAATGAATTCAGCTGCCCTCATTGACTTTGCTTGTCAGAAACCAGCTCAAAAGGTTGCAAATGGTGATCACGCTGCAACTATTGTAAATATATGCTGGTTGCCAAGCACTTGAATTTTGATCACATGCCCGTGGGGATGTTGCAACAATTGTAAGTGCGAAGACCAATTAGAACTCACTTTTTTCAGTGCCACTGTAACTTTGAACAGACACTAAACAAATGGCTATAAGTTTAGGACTAACTGTATTACTTAAAGCTTTTTACCAATGCAGCTATAAACAGCCTAGAACAGTGTTTCTTAACCTTAGCAGATTTAAGTTGTGTGCACTTTAACTCACAGAGTTCCCTAGCCACCATGGCCTAGAACAGGGGTCTCCAATCTTAGCAACTTTAAGACTTGTGGACTTCAACTCCCAGAATTCCTCAGCCAGCAAAGCTGGCTGAGGAACTCTGCGAGTTGAAGTCCACAAGTCTTAAAGTTGCTAAGGTTGGAGACCCCTGGCCTAGAACAGGGGTGTCAAACTGGTGGTCCATGGGCTGGATGGTCACGCACAGGCCACATCTACCCCAGCCCCGCAAAGGGGAAAAAAATTCATGATACATCATGTGACGTGGCAAGTTTGACACCCATGGCCTAGAAGATCTTGTTTCCATTTTGAATGTGAAAGAGATTGGGTCTGTAGGAAGGCTCCCCTACCCAGAATAAAATATTCTTTATTCTTAATATTAAAAAGAGGCAGAATAGACTATTTCATCTGAAGGAGAAGAGGAGAGACATCTTCTTAAAGGCAGAAAGCAGCCCCAGTCTTCCTGCTATAGGAAAACAGCCTCGAGCTGAAGCATGAAGAGGCTAGTCTTTAGGAATGGAGATTTTGTATCCATTCAGAAAGACTGGGCCACTCTATTCATAAGGAAAGAGCAACCAGAAACTCCAAATAAGCAACACAATAGGCAAAGAGCCAAAATAAGGCATCTAAGGATATATTGGGGATGCGGTGGCTCAGTGGCTAAGACGCTGAGCTTGTCAATCGAAAGGTCGGCAGTTCAGCGGTTCGAATCCCTAGTGCCGCGTAATGGGGTGAGCTCCCATTACTTTCCCCAGCTTCTGCCAACCTAGCAGTTCGAAAGCATGTAAAAAATGCAAGTAGAAAAATAGGGACCACCTTGGTGGGAAGGTAATAGCGTTCCATGCGCCTTCGGTGTTTAGTCATGCCGCCCACATGACCATGGAATCGTCATCAGACAGCGCTGGCTCTTCGGCTTAGAAACGGAGATGAGCACCGCCCCCTAGAGTCGGGAACGACTAGCACATATGTGTGAGTGGAACCTTTACCTTTACCTTTATGAGTAATTTATATTACATCATGCAGTCTGGACATAGCAAGTATTCACTAGCACCATGATGGCAAACCTATGGCACACGTGCCAGAGGTGGCACGCAGAGCCCTCTCTGTGGGCACGTGTGCTGTCGCCAGCTGCTCTTCCGGGTTCTGTCGCATGCATGCACGCCAGACAGCTGCTCTCTTCCGGGTTCCGCTGATCTTCACTATACCAATGACGGTTAACCACCCGGTGCTGAAACTGGAGCGCCAGAGCACCGGAACCCGGAAGAGAGCAGCTGGCTGGTGCGCATGCATGCCAAACCAGCTGTCTGGCACGCATGTGCGCGACGGAACCTGGAAGAGCAGCTGGCCTCCACACGCATGCACATCGGCCAGCTGCTCTCTTCCGGATTCCGGTGTTCCTGTTTCGGCACTCGGTGCCGAAAAGGTTAACCATCACTGCACTAGCACATAGGTTGATGGGATTGAAAATGGGATCTTCACATCTAAGGGCTTATATTATTTTAAAAATAACAGGGCTATATGAATTTCAGGGATAAGAGCAGCTTCTGTTTTCATTTGTACTAAATGGTGTCATGGAAGCATCAACATAAACAAGCCCTTAAGCTTCTGTCTGTAAACAATTTCTGTAAACTGTTGTGCTGTCTTACCCTTGAAAAACCCGTGCAATCATTGCACAAATTGTCACTCCATTCCTGCTTCCCATGTTACAGCTATGAGGGGTGGTATATCGTCACAAGGATGAATCACTGAAACCAGTCATTTCTAAGTTAACCTTTATTATTTTAAGATTCCTGTTCCAGTGATCAAAGGTCTTGATCCAATCTCTTTGCTGACGGATGATGCAACAATTGCTAAATGGGACAATGAAGGATCGCCTAGTGATAATCATGTCTACACAAAAGACCACTATTCTTGCCAACTGTGAATACTGGCTTCTATTGATTGATCCCTGAGGCTTGGGGTCAAATGGATAAAAAGCTAGCTCAGATTTGAAAAATCATACATTTGAGTCAGAAGAGATAAGCACTCATCAGCAGCTCTAGCTATGAAGAGGCATAAAAACATATCTGCCTAGAGTTAACAGAATAACAGAGTTGGAAATAACCTTGGAGGTCTTCTAGTCCAACCCCCTGCTCAAGCAGGAGATCCTATACCATTCCGGACAACTGACTATCCAATCTCTTCTTTAAAACCTCCAGTGTTGGAGCACCCACAACTTCTGGGGGAAAGCCATTCCACTGACTAATTGTTCTCACTGTCAGGAAATTTCTCCTTAGTTCTAGGTTGGATCTCTCTTTGATAAAGCTTCTATCCATTACGTCTTGTCCTGCCCTCAGGTGCTTTGGAGTTGATGAAGTCACACACACTAGTTCGACTCCCAGGGGCAGTTTACTTTCTCTCTATTCTAGAAAACCAATTTGATCAAAATAGATACATGTTGGGGATTTCCTGTCCATCCTATAACATTTTCCTACTACGTCTGCCTTTCTTAAACTACAATCCTGAATATGCTTACTTAAGATAAGCTCATTACGGTTGGTACCGCTTACTTTTGAGTAGCCGTGTATAGAATTGCACTGTTAGGTTCTGAAAGTATATTGATGTCATCAAGAAGGTGTTGGTGCTGGAGATTCCATTTTAACTCAAAATTTAGAGGAATGATTCAAATGAATGCAGAGAAGACTGAGAACACCTGCTGGTTTCATTCCTTAAGTCCTGGTTTTGCAAAGATCAGTCTTGTTCTTGGCCCTTTTTTCAGTCTACACCAGTTGAAAAGAGGAAAATAATGTATTTTTAGTTGTAAATAACTTAATCTCAACATTAATTCTGTTTTGAGAGAACTGTCTCATTTCTCCTAAATTGACAAAGACATTTACATTTGCCCAAATGTATGATAGTAACCCAAGATTAATGTTTGAAAGAAAAGCACCCTTCAGAATTCTAGGAAAGCTACTGAGGAAAACATAGAGTGGGTAAAGAGAGATTTTTCTTGAATGGGTTCACTAATGATCAACACATCTTAGTAGACCTTGGCACCAAGCTACTGTGTTCTATTACTAAAGAAACTGTTAGATAGGGGGCGCAGCAATGAAGAGACAGGACGCGGGAAACTTTCAGCACCTTTTATTCCCTAGCCGCGAAGTACGAACTAACTCGCAGGCTGCCGGGGCTCTCTATTTAAGGAGCTCCGGCAGGCTAGCCGACCACTAACAGCAGTTTATTTTTCCCGCCGCTAGGTCAGCCAATCAGTGGCGACCATGCAAATCCTTGCTATGTCCGTCCGTACGTAACAGAAACGAATTACTGATTCATTTTTTGATCCAGCTGAGAACAACAAATGGAAAGTAATAAAAAGGTTTGTGCTTCTCTAAAAAGAAGTATGTTTCCATGGTGTACTTACATTTTTTTTAGCCAATGGTGGAATCTCTGTAATCTTCATTCTCAACTGAGTGAGTTCTAAACCTACTTCATCAAGCTCCTTATAAAAACCTGTATTTGCTCAGGTGATAACAGTATGGGGGCAGACTTGGCTCCATACCCTTTCTTCTACATCATAACCAGAGATTTGGTAGAGGGAGGGTCAGAATGAGCTTCTGCAGCGGATTGTGCATGGATGTTTGAAATGTTTGAAAGCCCTGGGTTGTCAACGTGTGATCTTGTAGTCAAATATAACTTTATTGATTAGTCAGTTGACCATATCAAGAAACAATGGGCATTGACCATAATAAAATAGGATTAAATAAGATAAAATTAAGGAGGAATGGAATGGGATGGAATGGAATGGAATGGAATGGAGTGGAAGGGAATGGGAGGGAAAGGAAGGGACAGGAATGGAATGGAAGGGAATGGAATGGAATGGAAGGGGATGGAATGGGATGGAATGGAATGGAATGGAATGGAATGGAATGGAATGGAAGGGAATGGAGAAACATAAGATGGGTACTAGAATACAAAACAGTATTTGTTTAGATGAATGAATATGTTCTATAAAATATATTGTCAGCTGAACAATTTTTTAATAGTAATTTTATTTAAAATAAAAACTAATGCAAACTAAAATGTAAAAGAAAAAATGGAAAGTGCAGAAAAGAAAAAAATAGATAAGAAATAAAAAATAATATAATAAAGCAAAAAAAAAGAAGAAATGTATAAAGAAATGACTTCTTTCTTCATCACAACTGGTATAAACAATTTTAACTTATCACCGTCTCTTAAATTAAAACAAAACTTTTTTTCCCATATCACATCTCTTATCTATAAACAAATCCTTAAAGCTTTGTCATTTTAGTCCTGATGTCAGCAAAAGTTCATTAAGGGTTAATAAAAGAGATAACAAAATATGTCTTTTAATCTTAATCAAATAAATCAATTCAAATAATGTCTTAGAACTTTATTTCTTCTCATTTTTTGTCCCTTCTCACAAAAGTCTTCGAACTTTAATGAGTCTCTTTTGTAAATCCAACAGAAAATTATCCAAGTCACTCTCTTGGTTTGTTATTTGTATATCCTTTTTCATTATTAAGACCTCAGCTGGCTTATTTTGAATACCTGGGTGGCAACTCTTTTTATATCATTCTTGTAGCCTGTTATTTTTAAGTCCACTTTCAGGTCAGTCTCCAACTTGTCAGATATAATTTCTCCAGGTCTGTCTATCAAGGCAGACACTCTTAAAATTAACCTCTGACTCCATTGTTCATAAATATTCTTCAATATGTCCAATATTAAAATGTTTTGCTTCATTCGATAAATCAAACGTAAGTATTCTTCTCCTTAATAGCAATAGCAATAGCATTTAGACTTATATACCACTTCACAGAGCTTTCCAGCCCTCTCTAAACAGTTCTATAGGCAGCCTATTGCCCCCAACAATCTGGGTCCTCATTTTACCGACCTCGGAAGGATGGAAGGCTGAGTCAACCTTGAGCCGGTGAGACTCGAACTACCAAACTGCTGGCAGTCAGCAGTCAGCAGAATTAACTGCAGTACTGCATTCTAACCACTCACTCCGCCACCGCGGATTAAATTGTAATCTTGTTCCTTCTGGTTCCGTCTAGTGTTCAACTTTCAAAATCTCATCCTATCAGTTAATTTTTTAAATGAAAATTCTAAACCAAAGCATTTTTCCATGGGAAGGATTCTTATAATTAATTCCAAAATCTTATTTCAAATCCATCTGGGCCCTTGGTCTGTTTGTAACTTTCCAAAATCAAAGTTCTAATCATCCCTCCCATGGCTGTTTGTTTCAAAGAATTCTTAAACTTGTTTTCAAAACTTCTTTTGCTAAGGATTGAAGAAACTCACAGGGTGATTGCTTGTTAACTGAAAAGCAGTTAACAAGCAATATCCAATAGGAAGTATGTGAACCAGAAGTGGGTTCCTGCCGGTTCAGACCAGCTCTATAGAACCAGTAGCGGGAATTTCCCCCCGCTCACCAAACCGGCAGCGATGGCCAGCTGGACACGCCCCCGAACCGGCTCTCTCACCATCTTGTTTTTTGGCTTCTGCGCATGCACAGAAGCTGGGTTTTTAGCACTGCGCATGCGCATGTGCACGCAAGGCGCATGCATGCGCACGCATGCACGCAAGGCGCACGCACCCACGCTGCGTGTGAGGAAGCAAACCGGCAGCAAGGTAAGCCAGAACCCATCCCTGATGTGAACCATGTGTCCTTTCTGAAGTTGCCAACCAGTTTCAGCAAGATGATTATTCCTTTGTCTCCCAGAGCTCTAAACCCACTGGTGTCTACTGACTTGTAGTCTCTTGCAAGAAACAATGGTCTGGAACACTTGTGGGTGATGTCAAATGCTCTCCTTGTTTGGAGAGAAATTACCAAGAGTCAGTTAATTCACCAGCTCTTCATTCCACCATGGTTCAACAACAACAAAAAACAAAAAAACAAAAAACTTCAACAACAGAGTGGTCAATGCCTGGAATACATTACCTGACCCAGTTGTTTCTTCCCCAAACCCCAAAAACTTTAACCTTAGATTATCTACCATCCCCATTCCTAAGAGGTCTGTAAGGGGCGTGCATAAGTGCACAATCGTGCCTACCGTCCCTGTCCTAATGTACCCATGTATTCATACTTCTTGTACTCATAATCATGCTTGTACTATTATATATATATATATACAATCATGTTTATACTTTGTCTATACTTTGCTTGCAATCATATATGCTTGACAAATAATTAATTAATTAATTATCAGCTATGCTTTCAGCAAAGCTGTCTTCAATTTGCCTGAAAGTTCCCTGCGCTGAATAGTCCTGACTATAAACTTAGCAGTTCTAATGATTATATTTGTATTTGTGTTCTGAAGGAAATACAGTCCCAACCACCTATGTATTCCCTGTTACCAGTAGCTATTGATAACTTTAGCTACCAAGAATTTGTTCAATCCCTTTTTTAAAAGCTAGCTAATCAGCACTCTAAATCCTTTTTATAAAGAGGCACCCCAGAACTGTACACACACAATATTCCAGGCGATTGTGCAAACTTCCTGAAATTTTAGAGTATGTGACAGATTAAGATGTACCAAACACTGACTCTGAGCTCAAAGTATTTATTATCTGTGGAACAGCATTCCAGGCATCAGCCGTGGTCAAGTACAATAAGGGTGAACAGATACAAATAAATGTCTTCGCAGGCATTTAAACTTTCTGACAGATCCCTCTATCTCCTTGTATTTAAACGTTTCTCTCTACATCTTTATAGGTGGGAAATTGCTTGGAAAGCATTTGGAAATAGTTTCAGTCTTGTTGCTTTTGTGCAGTCTGGGTGACCCCTGCTAAGAATGGATTCTTCTAATCTAAAGGGTTGCCAGATACAGGATTTAAAAACTGGGAGATCTTATTAGATGGTAGCAAATAAATTCAGAAAATTATGTTTACTGACTTCTAGTCGTCATCTGGACAGAACCGGTGGCTCCATTCCTGAATCTGAGTGGCTCGCTATATATTACAATTTTTGTGTGTGTGTAATATATAATTGTTAAAAAAGAGAGACAGGGTGTCCTTAGCTTTCAGAATGAATAGACATATATATCTTATGGCGGAAAAGATAATTAAATATGTGGTATCAGGAGGGCTCTGTGTTCTAACTGTAAGCAGCTATCATAAGAATAAGAACTTCTGAACAAGAATAACTTCTGACAGGCAGTTGGCCCTATTTACAAAATCCTAACCCTTTAGAGACAGACTATATAACATAGAATGCAAAGTTTCTTTATGTCAAATTTTAGCACATTTAATCCAAAGTGGGAGAAAGTTAAATATAGGCTTGATATTTCTATAAATTTGTATAACAATCATGGGAACTTCTCAGGTTTCTTGGATTGCTAGTACCCAGAGACTAAAAGCATTAAAATCAAATATTTAAAGGCATTAGTTTTTCTTTTCATAACTATTGATTGTGAGAATCAAATTGGAAATGATAGTAATGCTGTCTTTCTTAACTCTAAATGCCGGCTATAATTACTGCCAGTGACTTTGAAGGCTTTGGACGTCTCAACCAAGAAACACCATTTACTTAAATGGAGTTGCCCACAGTTCCAATCATCCTCTTTCCGAGTTGTTTTCACACTGTGTGGCCTTAATTTTCCCCACAAAGTCCAAATCTTGTTTGTGAGTTTGCCTGCCTGCTGGGTCCATCTTGTCTCAATGACATCTTCCTATCAGCTGAACTCTTTGTGTTCTGGTTATCGATCTGCTGTTCAGCACAGACTTGGAATGAAAAATACTATCTTTAATGCCTTGCTTTTCTTGAGAGCTTTTGATGTTTGGAGATAGGAGTCGTGGCCAGTTGAGATTTATTATACTTTGGTTGCAATTCTGTGTGTGAATAAATGCTTGACATCTTTAGCAAAATCTTGAGGCTTTTCCATGTCTTCATGAAATAGACACCCTGGGTAGCTTTTTCATCTTCTGTTTCCACACATTGTGCTTTTTGTGTTGTTACTTATTTTAAAATGCTTTTAACAATTTGTAAACCATCCAGAGTCAGTTTGAATAGGGTGTTCTATAAATTTAATACCTTATCATTATGGTTGGCCACACAATGGGCCAGATGTTTAGACAGGATTTGGCATTTTAATCCATTTATTGTGTCCTTCCCAAGGACCCAGGATAGGCAGATGTTTCATGGTGTTGGAGGTGTAATTGCAAGATGTGAGCTTTTCGAAGTAAAGCTGCCTTTTGCAATTGACTGATGGTGATTTTTGTCAATGCCAATGGTGTTCAAATGGTGCTCCAGATGTTTTAGGATTGCACCTATTCCTATTGGTAGTATCTTTATTTGTTTAATTAATTTCTATAGCTGCCCATCACAAGTGACTCCATCTTTGCTTTCTTTTGCCACAGACATTCTACTTCTATTTGCAGGTCCTTGTATTTTTTATTTTATTTTCTACAGTTCTTTCTCTTATGTTCTGCTGCGTCCAGGTGCTGCAACATCCACTATCCAGACTTTTTTTTTGTCTTTCTTATCAATAATTGTTATTATTATTATATACACAAAAATGTGAAACAACAGTTGCCAGTTCTTTAGCTGATATTGGACAGTTCATTTACATTGAGTTTGTCCCAAAACATAGAATGTCATAACATACCAGCATAATATATGCGCAGATCCAAGCAGTGTGGCCTTTTTTAATTGACAGATGGAATTTTTGTCAATGTGCAGATTTTCTAACTGCCCTCCAAGGTTTTTTTAGTGTGTGGCACTCAAAGTGCTGATAACCACTGCCATAATCTGTCAACTTCAATTTTCGGATCTTGTTACTTTGTGATCTTCTCCAATTCCTTGTCTTATATTCTGCTATCCCTTCTACAGTATAATTAATAATTATATATTAATCCACCATAATTACCCACAATTTCTTCTTTTCAACACAGATAAATCTGCTGTGTTATATGCCAAGATTTTATCAGTTTGTTTGTATTCAGAAATCCCACAATATTTTAGCCGGCTCATTTTTTACTATTTTTTTCGATGTATGTTCCCACAAAAGTTTCATTAATGGCACATGGAAATTTTTACAGAAGTTCCAATGAATCACCTTAGCAACTGCTATGTCATTGTTTATAATTAGTTTGTGTGATCTTGCATGAGCTGAGTATATGATCTGCTGCTTCTTTTGCTTCTTTGCACATAGTTCTTATGTGTAATGTCTGCAATCTTTCACGTAGTTGTCTTATGTGTAAAGCCCTCTCACACTTAATGGTTTATGAAACTGAGTAGCATGTGATCTGCTCCATGTTTATTAGGTTAGTATAAAATCAAGTTTATTGTGATTGATTGATATATTGTGGATATTTATGCATTTTTCTACATATGTTCCAGTACAGAAGTATTATCTTTTATTCAGTTTTTTAAAAACAAATAAAAATGCTACCACTTGTTTCATTTGTATCCCTGAGTTTCAAATCCTCCCTTCTCCAGTGAGGTTGCAGGATAGGCCAGGAATGGGTGATGACTTCATCCTTCTGCCTAGAGACTGAGTCATAATTTTCATAGCCACGCCCCGTTGCCTCTCTCTCTGCTCCAGTTATCGACTCAGTCCTTGCCAGAGAGAGACGCTTCGCTTAGTGGCTGCTCGCCCTAGGCAGAAGATTGAGTCATTTTCCATTCAGATCGACTAGAAGAGTTTTTGTGCTGAGCAGGTTTGGATTTGGCGCCTTGAGCGCTTGGTCTCTGATTTGGCTGCGTTGAATTTGAGAGCTCTGCCCTGTCAGCTAAGGCTGCCTGATCCACCCGTTCGGGCTCGGGCTTCTGGGAGCAGGCTACCCCGGGTCTTCTCGGCCGCCGCCCACAGCTCTCAGTTGGGGGGGGGGAATTTTTTTCCTTCCCCTGACATCGCTATTCCCCTGTCAGCTTCCCTGTCGGCGCAGGCTTCCCTGGGTCCGCCCCAGCCGCCGCCCGTAAAGGAGCCGATTTGCCCGCCTCAGCCTTTAATCACCCATATTTCGTCGGAGCAGGCTTCCCTGTGTCCCCCCCAGACACCGCCTGCACAGAGCCTTTGTTTTTTTTCCGGCCTCTTCCTCACCGATCACTTCGCTCTCCCTCAGCGAGCTACGGAGCAGGCTTCCCTGGGTCCGCCCCAGCCGCCGCCCGTACTGAAGCAGAAACTGCTCCCGTTCGCCTGTCAGCCATTCGCCTCGTGTCCCCTCTAGCGAGCCTTCTGCCTCGGGTCTAGTAACTCTATTTCATTCCGAGCAGCACTGAGAAGAGAGAAGCACTTGGGGCTTGTTATCTGGGCTGGCCAAACCGGTATCAATCGGAGCTGCCGCCTCAATCCACCCCTGTCTGTAATAAAAATTATTTTTACCTCAGAGGCAGT